>CAOKZL010002025.1:0-429957 GCA_948472985.1 Iguana delicatissima
TGTACACTCTCTCACACTGGAAATGGAAGTCTCTGCCCCTGCAGTCAGCACCACACATGATATCACCTTCTGGATAATTTCACAACAACCTCTTAGGACCAAGCATGATGAAATGCTAAATGCAGCATTAGAAAACAAGCTTGGATTCCATTTTATTCATGAGTAGGCACAGGGAAGGCAGATTTCACTGGGATTGCAACAAGTAGCAAGTAGAAGAGAGCACTTCTTTATGCGGCACATGTGTTACTTTGTTTAAGCCAATGTTGTAGGGGCGTTTCTTTTCTATACATTTGCCTGCAAAGAAACAATATCCTTCATGCTTGAGGAGTGGCTAACATATCAGACAATGGGCTTATTGCAATCTTAATTAGTTATTAAAACTATCCCTGCTGCCCCCCGATCACTTCTGGCTCCCATGATCATGGGGCACCCAATGTTTCCACTGCCCCATTTGCCTCACCTGAACATCCTGCTCACAGCGAACTGTAGCTTCCAGCTCAGCCAATCGTTTCTCCAGTTCTGCAATCTAGACAAACAAGAGCAAGCTAAGAGGGATGCTTCATTTCCCATCTTACTCCCCAGAAATTACCTTGAATTTCATAGGAAAACTCTGGCAAAACACTGTCAGAATTTCACCATGATCAGCACCAGCCCCAACTGGAATGAGTGACTTCAAGCAGCAGTGGATTTCGAGGAACATGCTGTTAAAAGTAATCTGACCGGCAAGAAACTTCCTCCTGCAGAAGCCCCTCTGAGGTGAATGGGATCTACACAAGAATACAGTATCTAAAGTATATCCAGTTCAATTCAACGTATTTTGATTCAGAAATCTCCTGATTAGACACAGAGATTCTGAGAGAGAGACTGAGAGACAGTGAGAGAACGTGTACATACATGCATGTGTATACCGGGGGGTGGGAGTTTGGATCTGGATTTCTATCTCAGGCCAGAAAATGATTTGACTATATCTCATTCTAGACTTTTTTAAAAATAGAGCAATTTGGAGGCTCACAATAGTATATCTAATAAGAGATGAAGTTCTTTTGAACTGTGTAAACACAGCAACAAGAAATGTTTCAAATCAACTGCCTATGGTTTTCACCCCCACCACCTCAAATTCTCCCCCAGAACTGCCAGTTCCATGACTTCTCTTTTGCCATTCTTTTCCTTCAAGGCTCCTGACACTTAATGAACTCATGTTTCCCATTCCAACTTTACCAGATCTTCCACAGGTTTTCACCAAACAAGAAAATCTTTTTCACTGTAAGAAATGCCAAAATCGATGTCACTTCCTCACTCACCCAGTGCATACAGCCCCTTCTCCCCAACCCTTCCTCCATTTGCTTCTTGGCCTGTTTTGATGACTGTATTGTGCATAGCTGGAAAGGCCTCATAGCACTACTAGGTGGAGTACAAATATGATTAGTTGGATTTTTCTTCTCTCACCACTTCATTCCAGGCACAAAGTGACCCACAAATTTCCTTGGAGCAGACAGAGAAACCACAACCAACCAAGAGAATTGCAGTTCATACCTGGAAAAACCCCATGCTCTGTTTATTCTGAATATTACCCACACGGCATCAACTATGTTTCCCATCCCAAACCTCAAACTGTAGAAATTAAGTCAATAATTCCTTCAGGTCTAAGGCACTTTAAACAAAGTCTCAGAGACTGCCAGGCAATGTGTTAACTGAGATGGCAAGGGAATACTGAGAAAATGGGAAAACAAAATGGGAAAAAGATCTCTCTCTGTTATGGTTCTCTGCCTTTCATTATAATGTGAAAGGGCCAGCAAGTGCTGGTGGTATTGGGGATGCTCACAAAAATGATTCCTGCTGTTGGCATTCTTCATGTACATTATATACTGTGTGGGCCAAGTAAACAGCATCCTCGTGACAGGCAAATTCCATGCCTTTTGGAGACTAGCAATTTCTATTGTGGCTACACAAGAAGGGGCAGCCAGAACTCATGTTTTTGAAAGAAAGGACCATGTTCCAGGGCAAAGGAACTACAGCAGAGTGAGAGTGAGGACCAGGATCTGTGGGTCCAAAGCATCACTCTAGCTCCTTCAGGCCAGTGTAATGTTTAGCAATAGTCAGGATTTCCCATTTCCAAGACCAGCTTGATTTTGCAATTTCCCTTGTTCACACATAAACACACAGAGCAACAAGTCAAATGTTGTTCAGTTGTCAGTTTTGCCCAATCCCTGATGATTCGGGTGAGTTACGTGCTTTTTCATTTTTTTTTAAAAAGCAGCACCCCTATATTTATCTTTTACCTCATTACAGTAGGAAAATCCACAAACATACATAAATGCAATTTATATTGCAAATCTGCTCTAGAGTTTGAGATGTTGCCAAAGTAATGATATCCACAGCAGGTTCTTCCCCATCCAGTCTACAACACTCCATAACTCTGTAAATGGAAAGATGACTAGATCTCTCTCTCTCTCTCTCGCTGACTCCAGAGATTATGATAGTTTGCACCAAGTACAAATGACAGCCCTTCTAAACTGTCTTCTTTTTCATATTTTATCATTCCAAGACATTTCCTTACAAGCTCCATAGAGTAAGCAGTGACCATTCTTACCTTGGCAGCCTGAGAGAATTTGTCCTGCTCAGGCCGAGAGTGCAATTCATATGTCACTGTGTTTCCTGGGCCAACTGGAGCTTTTGCAGGGCTCTTCCCACCTGCAGGAGTGGCTTTAGCGCTCCTGGCTGCTTCCAGTTGAATGAGCAAACGCCTGGTGAGTTGAAGAGGCCAAAAATTTTTGCTATTATTTATTTAGTTTTTTTATTTATACAAGGCTGATGAGTGAAGTCCTTCACAAACTACACTGGCTCTAATAGCCGCTATTTGCCATGCTTGGATTTCACTCAGAGATTGGAATAAGGAGACCATGAGCATGGGTATGTTCACTGGTTTACAGTATGCACAGTCCACCCTATTAAAAAAAAATCCCATCTCCTCTTTCCAAAAGAAAAAGGGGAAATATAATTAGCTCTGTTCTCTTACAATTTTTGCCAACACAGCTTGGTGAAAACTTTTCTAGAAATGCAAAAGAAAAATTCTAGTCAGTTTTTACTTACATAAAAAACATATTTAGCTATTTGTGTGTGTCCAAACTGTAATTGCATTTTCATGTTTTAAAATTTTGTCAGCCATCTTCTGACCGTAGCACACCCTGAGAGATGGGTTAAAGTCTTTTAAAGTAATAAGTCAAATGAAAAACTGGAAAAGATAAAATACTTGGCAAATCTAGAACCAAAGACCAGCATCAAGCTCTGTTAGTCCACTGATGGAAGAGAATTTGGGGGATGGGAATGATTCACCTCTCTTTCTCAATCCTCTGTAGTTGCAAAGTTTGCTCCAAAGAGATAGGAAGCAGATTTGCCTAGCCCAAAGTAGATTTTCAGGCAATATATAGGGCTGGAGAGAGGAAAGGGCCCAAAAGAAAACACCAACGTGCCTGTAAGAATCTGATACCATGATGTCAGATTTCATCTAAGGTTTTAAGCTGCTCTTTCCAGGTTATTAGCACTGGAAAACACATACTTATGCACACAGCTTTTAAGGAAAGCTAACATGAGTACGTGAATAAGTTCTTACTACTTTCATGTTGTTATTCTTAAAATACAAATAATATAAAGAGAAGTATATGGTACTGACTTGCCACACGTAATCAAATTCTTTAAGATAAGTAAGTCAAATGGACAATTTGAATGGATAAAAATCCTATATTAGTCTTTCAAGTGCCACAAGACCAGGGGTGGGCAAGGTACAGCTCACAGGCTGCATGTGGCCCCGTAAGGTCATTTTTGTGGCCCCCAGGAATTTAAAAAAATTGCATTTGTTTTGCTCCATAATGCCCCGAAATGACCTCTAGAGGGTGTGGAGGGCATTTCCACCATGTTTGAACCCCCCCCCTTGGACCCCCAAGCTCAAAACAAATTTTTGCTTGTCTTTTTTTGTGGGGGGTGGGTGCTTGGAATGACCCAAAATGCCATCTAGCGGTCCAGGATGGTCCAAAAGCATGTTGAGAATGCCTCCATGTCCCCTAAATGGTGTTTGGGGTAATTTGTTTTTGCATTGGGGAAGTGCAGCACGTATGGGGGTGAAGCCCTCAAAAGTCTCCCTGGAGGCTAATACAGTCTCCCAGCCTTCCATAGTTGCCCACCCCTGCACAAGACACAACACAGTGCACTGGGTCAGATCTTCATTGATTCAGGCCAGTGACTGAGAATGTTCCCACTGTAACCTTTTCTTGAAAACCCTTACCACTGCATGTAGAATATAAGGGTGGCTACTGTTCTTTTATCTGCAATAACAATCCAGTTCCTCAAGGAAATGACCTGGATTTGAGGACATCATGTTTCCTTCCAGTCCTATAATCTAATCTGAATCCAGGCACTCCTGCTAAGCACAAACAAGTCCTCTAAGCTCTGAAAAAGGTGCATATCTGGTTACAGACCTGCCTGGAAAATTTCCTTCTTGGCCTTTTCAGCCACAAGGGGCCTTTCTGCACCCTGCATTGCAATAACAGCCCTGTCTGTACTCCTTACTACAAACAAAAAGACCTATCTTTTTGTTTGGGTGAGGTTGGAAAAGTTATTTCTTCAACTGCAGCTCCTAGAATCCCCCAGGCAGCATGGCTACTTCACATGTTTTTCAGAGTTAAGCCTTGGTACTTAAAAGGAGTTTCTGGGGCACAGCTAAGTGCTAACACCATCATGACTTACTTGGCCAAAGCACCGTCAGGATCTGTCAAGTTAATGGCCGCATCGGGCCCAAGCAGCTTCTCCAGGTGGGTGGAGACCAGTTGCTGCTTCAGGCCAGCCACCTGTTTTGCAAGGGCAACTGGTGTCAGTTTTTCCTCAGCTGAAGACTCCTTCACTGTGCTCTGTGAAAGGAACACAGAAAGCTGTCTCACACTGAATCCGGCCACTGGTCTGTCAAGCCCAGTAACATTAACTCTGACTGGCAGAAGCTCCCCCCTCCGCCCTGGTTTCAGGCAAGATTCTTTCCTACCCGAATATCCCTTGTGGTTTCCCATCCAAGTATTGCTAACTAGATCCAAATCTGCTTAGCTTCCAAACGATTGAGATTGCAAGTGTTCGAGGTGCTATGTTCATATTTCACAGGCAAAACGTAAGCCTAAAGAGACCCATTTTAACAGTCGTCAAGGACACAAACCTTCTTCCTACTGGGCTGTTCTTAACTACGCTAGCACTGGCGCCACAGTGCTAAACCTGACAGCATTAAGACAAATATTCATTTACTAAAGCATTTAGTACATATTCACTTACTAAAGCATTTACTAAAGTATGAAACAAGGCTAGACTTGGACGCCAAGAAGTGGATGGTTCCAAGTCAACAAGCTCCACAGATGAAAAGTGAAAGGGCAGACGGAAATGTTATACCAGGGAACTCCCTCATATGCCCCCAAAAACATGCATAGAGAAACTCTCACCTTGATCTTCTCTACTTCAGCAGTTAGCTCCTGAACTTCATGCTGCAGGCGCTGGTATTTCTGCTGAGGAGTTTCTTTCACACCCAGTCCTTCCCCTAGCTTAAAGGAATAAGATAGATTCTCCAGTCAAAAGCAACACTGGAGTACTGGGAGATCCCAGCAATTGGCAGCAAGGATCATTCTGCTGATAGCATTTTTAGTACAATACTATTCAGTTTCTGTCTCAGGAATTAGAGACTGGCTTTACTTATTGTGCTATGACTGACTCCAAGAGCTGAATTCACCAAGTGAAATTCTATCTGGCAAATCTGTTGAGTAATGAAATAAAAAAACTAAAGTAAAACCTAATAAGTATAATTCAGTTTTACCCCAGCTCAAAATCTAAGGCTGTCTGTATGGAAATGTTGTCAAGAGGGTAATTTTTTCTTCCTGTACTGTCAAAGCATTTCTTTGTGACTGGACCATGCTGATTATTTCTTGATAAAATATTATTTTCTGCACACGCAGAGGATCTCGTGAAGGGTTGAGCAGTTTGTGGCCCTGCAGATGTTGCTGGACTGTAACTCCCACGATCAATTACCATCAGCCATTCTGCATAGGGCTGATAGGAGCTGCAGTCCAACAACTTCTGGAGGGCTACAAGCTCCCCACTCCTTAACTAGTGACTGTATAATAGTGTGTCCTTACAATGGTTATTTAAACTTGACACATTTGCATATAAATAATTACATGGTACAATATATATATTTTCCTGAAGGACTTAAAGTGGAGTGGGAAGGACTAATATTGAATCTCAGATAGTTCAGACTGGCCAGTTATTCTGACTGTTTTTGGTTGGTTTCTTTTTAAAAGTTATCTGGTAATGTTCAGACTATTTTCTGGTTGAGGCATGAAGTAATCTGGATTATTTTACACTTGCGCAATTATACTACAGACTTAAAGTAGTTACACAGTAGCACAACAAAATATATACAGTACTGCATTATCACATCTATCTTTAGTCTATTGGGTGGGATAGTAAGTAATATAGTATGGGAGAAACAGGCAGAAGTGCATGCTACAGCTTTAGTTTAAGAACGGTCCAAATCCCTGCTAAGTGTTCTACCTGTTGGGCCTCTGGCACAAGTTGACCATCTGTGACCTAGATTACTCAGTGGAAGACTTGAACCATGAATGGTCTTGTCTCACAACGTTTGACTGCCCTGTTCAGTCCAAGTTAATTTGATACTTACAATTTCATAGTCTCCTGATTCGTAACCAGTTCTTTTGGATTTGCCAATGCGATCGGAGAAATCTAGAAGATAAAGAGGGAAATGAAATGTTGCTATTTTTAGACCGAACGATGTCCTGTTTCATGTAGTTCTATCAACTTCTTATATATTTCACAGCACATGTGTGACGTGTGGGTGTACAGCTGACAAAAACTCAAACTACCTAAACCTACAAAGACTGGTATTCAAATAAAACAAGAAACCATACTGCTTTCCCGAACAGGCCCAAGGATCATCATTCACGGGCACCCTAACATGCATGAATTTCAATGAGCCTCTAACATTTAAGAACTTAAATCACCATTTGTGTATGTGCTCGCACACCTCTGGAAGCAGCAATGCATATGTGAGCATGCATACATATGCACATGTATGCATGCACACACATGCACCACCCATTAAAATAAGAACACAAACACTTCTGGAGATGAATTGCAGGGCTTTCCTGAGACATTTTGCTACCCAAAAGAAAGAAGGGCATTATGGCGCTTACTCTCCTTCCTATACCAGGTGTATAAACTGACTGAAATCCTAGCTGAATCTTACTTTAACACTGGCAATGGGACAGTGTCTTTCAGCATAAATGAGAGAAGACTAGCTTTGTCCAACAGAGGGGAACAGTCAGAGAGATCATGAGGAGTGACTGGGAGGCTGCTTCTATCATCCAATAACATCTTCTGATTAAGGCAATCACATCAACTCTGCCTGATGGCAGAAGCAGTCCTGTGTGTTACGAAATGCTTTAATGACAATTCTCGGATGCTCTTTCATGATTACTCAGGCCATCATTTCCCCTCTTTGCTTTGTGTGCTCTCTAATTCAAAACAGAATCTAGAACTTTAGGTTCCTCTCTGCCCCCAGATGTATTCCAACTGATAATCTATGGAAACAAACACACTTACCTAGTCCTTTTGTTCCCACTCTCTTGTCCTTAAATTTATCATAGGCTGCATTTGGATTGACTATGATATGTTCCACACTGGTGCTAGTTAGCTCCTCCTGCGCAAAGAAAGATACAAATATCAGAGATCCCAGACTTTCTTCTCTCTTCTACCCAACCTCACTCAGCAGTTTCTAAGCAATTGTCACAAAGGTCCAGCAGAACAGAGAGGCTTTGTCTACAGCCTTGACAGGTCTGGGTAAGCGTTTCATAACCACTATAGCACTGTTGCTGTTTTTCAGCCTGTGTAAGTGATCAGTGGTGCTGATAAGCAAGAAGAGCTAGTCATGTGGACAAACTTTTTGGAAACAAACCAATGGGGCCAAAGAAAAAGAACTTTTTTCCCCTTCTCTAACAGATTTGTAGTAGTCAGAAGGGGCGAGGGAAGAGGTTATTTCCTTATTGCAGCACATAGCTTGGCTCCCTTGTTCAAGTCAACTGAAGCAAGCTCCTCTGCTGTCACTTTTGGTGGGCTGCTCCTGGGTTCATTTCCGCTCCACCTCAATGTTATCATGGGGGCTTCTGTTACACAGGCTTGAAGGATTTGGTCTTTAGATAGGCAACAGGAGAGATTGGTCTAGATAGCTCTTCAGTCTGTTCCAGACCTACACCCTTGGGTCTAAACACAGCTACACAGATGGACTTTAGTAGACAGCACAAGTGACCTACCACTAGAAAAGAAAAAGAAGCCCAACCATCAGATGCAGGACCGCATCTCATTTAAACTGCTCAAAACACTGAAATACTGAAACTGGCTCAGCTCCAAATGTTTGCATCTTAGCAGCAGATGGTTTGACCTCCAAATGTTGAAGAGAACACTACTATGAAAAACAAGATTAAAATATTACTGTTCCACTTTGGTCCAACAGAATTATATAACAACATCGACTTTTACACTTGGGATTTTCTGAAAGTTAAGCTAAAGCACAGAAGGAAGAGCACTCTTTATTGGGAAGAGACAACCATACTTCTCACTTCTGCATAATTTCCTCAGTTGAACATCATCAGAACAGGGCTTACCTGACTTCTTCCCAGAGCAGATAAAAGAAGTATGTGTATGCACACAATCACATACTCACTACTTTTTAAAAAGGCAGACAGATGGGCAGGAGGTGGAACAAGCCTGTGGACTGACACACTTCCTTGGCATAGCAGAGAAACCTTCTACAATGCAGCACTTATACCTTCTGAAATATACACTGCAAACTTAGGCTCACACTGTGAGGTGAAAAGCCTGCTGGGATCACCCTACAGTTCTGGACCACAAGTGTGCTAAACCTATTACTCAGAATAAGGTGTTAGTACCAACCCTCAACTTCATTTCTTTAGGAAAGCACCACCTCCCCCTAAGCTAGAACATCATTAAGAAAACCTTGAGCACAAAATGATCTACTTTCATTGGATCAAAGCATGCCCAAAATGAGGGAAAAGAACATTCACATGCTTACATGAAAAGCGAGGGTTTTCTTTTAGTATTAAGAAAAATGAATTAAAATTAATTAAAAATTAAAATAAATATAAAAGAGTAGGAAGGGTAACAACATCAATTATGTTAACAGGATTAGCTAGCCATCTCGTCTTGCTAAAGGGATTAATGTTGCAGTTCCCATCTCTTCCCAAAGAGGCAAAGGGGGGAAAAAATCAAGATGACAGCAGCAGCAAAATTTAGAAACTGGCAAAGCATCTTTAAATCTCCAATGATGGGCCACACAGCACCCTGGCAAAGTGAGCAACAAATGTTAATCAAAGCAGTTCCCCTGTGTTTGCTCTTTTTTGTTCCTATAGTGCAGAGGTGGGAATCGTATGCTCCTCCAGAGGTTGTTGAATTGCAAGTCTCAGAAGCATAACCAGCATAGCGAATGGTGAAGAATGATGGCCACTGCAATTATAAGAACATAAGAACCTGCCGCATATTGAGTCAGACTGCTGGTCTACCAGTTGAGAAGTGGCAAAACTGACTAGCAATAGCTGCCCATATTTTTAGACATTTTCCTAACCATACTGGGAGATCTCTAGTATTCCCTACCTGGCTGTCTCCCACCCAAGTGTTAACTAGATCCAACCTTGCTTAGCTTCTGAAATTAGACAAGATTAGGGGGTGTATTCAGGATGATATGGCATCTAATAATGTGAACAGGTTGCTTACCTGTAACTGTGGTTCTTCGAGTGGTCATCTGTGCCCTCACACACTAGGAGCTTTTGCGCATGCGCGATACCGTTTGGAAAATTCTAGAGCTTAGTCACTTGATGGAAACCCCTCCCCCATGCCTCTACTGGGCATGCTCAGCCCACTGAGCAATGGTCTCCCTTCAGTTCTAAAGTCCGCTGATAAGGGACCTGAGAAGAGGGGACGGCTGGGCAGGTGTGTGCGAGGGCACAGATGACCACTCGAAGAACCACAGTTACAGGTAAGCAACCTGTTCTTCTTCTTCATGGTCTCTGTGCCTCACACACTAGGAGATTTTGTAGCTTACCAGAAGGACGGTGGGTCAGGTCCTAGAGTACGGAGGCCAGCACCACTCGTCCAAACCGGGCATCTCTCCAGGACCGACAGTCCAGTCAATAGTGGCACACGAAGGTCGATGGTCTGGACCAGGTTGCCACCCGACAGAGTTCTTGCAGGTCCACACCTCGCAGGAGGGCTGCTGAGGATGCCACGGCTCTGGTGGAATGGGGTCGAAGCAAGGCTGGCGGAGGCTGCGTGGCCAGCTCATAAGCCAGCAGGATAGTCTGGGCCACCCATTTAGAGAACCTCTGGGTGGACACCTTGTGGCCTCTGCGACGCTGACCATAGCACACAAACAGGTGCGGGGTCTATCGGAAAGTCGCAGTCCGGTGGGTGTAGAAGGCCAGGGCCCAACGGATGTCAAGAGAGTGCAGGGAGCGTTCCAGAGCCGTGGTCGGGTTTGGGTGGAAGGTAGGCAAAACTATGTCCTGGTTGAGGTGGAAGTGTGACACCACCTTGGGCAGGAAGGAAATGTCTGGGCGAAGGACTACCTTGTCCCTGTGGAAAACAAGGAAGGGCTCGTCGGTCCGCAGCGCTGTCAGCTTACTGGCCCGCCTGGCTGAGGTGACAGCTACCAGGAAGGCCGTTTTGATGGTCAGGAGCCTGTCATCCGCAGTGGCCATGGGATCGAAGGGCGGTCGCATGAGCTGAGACAGGACCAGGGACAGCGACCAGGGCGGTAGTGACAGTGATACCGGCGGGTACAGGTGTTGCAAGCCCTTCATTAATTGTTTCATGGTAGCGTCCTGAAAGAAAGCCGCTGATGGAGAGCCTCGAGGTTGGTAGGCCACGATGGCGGCAAGGTAGACCTTCAAAGAGGGAAACGCGAGCTCTTGCTGCCGAAGGTGGAGCAGGAAACGGAGCACGGTACCAAGACCGACAGGCAATACCGGCTCACCTCGTGCCTCGGCAAAGGCGATGAACCTCCACCACTTGTAGCTATAGTTGTGGCGGGTCGATTCCTTCCTAGCCGCAGTCAAGACGTCCTGATGACCAGATCGTCTAGGGTGTCATCTGCCAGGCGTGGAGGGCCAGGAGCGGCAGGTTGGGATGGAGAACGCGACCGTCCAAGTGGGACAGCAGATCGGGTGCTGTTGGGAGCTTGAGAAGTCGACCCCGAGCGGCTTCAAATAGGGGCCTGAACCAGTGCTGCCTCGGCCAGTACGAGGCTATGAGGATGACATCGGTTCGGTCCGCAAAGATCTTGGCGACCACTTGGCCCAGGAGGGGAAACGGTGGGAAGGCGTAGAGGAGTCCGTCGGTCCACTCAAACTGAAAAGTGTCGCCGAGAGAGCCCGGTCCCTGGCTGGCTCTCCAGCAGTACTGGCGACACTTCGTGTTCAATGTGGTGGCGAAGAGGTGGAACATGGGCTCACCCCAGCATTCCCATATCACCCGGAACGCCCCGTCCGAGAGAGGCCACTCGTGGTGAAAGGAGGTGTCCCTGATGAGGGAGTCTGCTGAAGTGTTCTCCTGGCCCGCTAGGTGGACTGTGATCGGGTGGACCTGAAGCGACACGCACCATTCCCACAGTTCGAGGGCAACGGTGAGGAGCGTGGTCGAATGGGCCCCTCCCTGTCTGTTGATGTAACAGACGGCAGTCGTATTGTCCATCAAAATCAGGACTGTGTGCCCGGCAACCAGGTTGTGGAATGCCCTCAGAGCCTTCCATATGGCTAGGAGCTCGAGGGCATTGATGTGAAGCTCGGTCTTGTCGCTGATCCATCCCCGGACTCCGAGGTCGTCGCAATGCACTCCCCATCCGAACAGGGAGGCATCTGTCGTCACAGTGAGTCGAGGAGTTGGCTGTCGGAACGGCATCCCCGACAGGAGGTGGAGGTAGGAGAGCCACCATAGCAGGGAGTGGTGTGCCTGTGATGGGATTCGGAGTAGGCACCTTTGGTCGTCTCGGAGTGGTTTGAAAGCTCTGACGAACCAGTGTTGGAGCGGGCGCGCTCGGAGTCAAGAGAGGTAGGTGACTGCCGTGGTGGAGGCCATGTACCCAAGGAGCTGCTGGATCCTTCTCGCCAATATCGTTGGGGTGTCGAAGGTTGCAGACGCAGCCCAGCGAAGGGTACAAGCACGCTCCAGGGGCAGATAAGCCTTGGCAGAGACCGAGTCCAGGGTCGCTCTGATGAAGTCGAGCACCCTCGCCGGCTCGAGGTGTGACTTCTTCGGATTGACCCGAAGACCAAGACGAGTCAGGAGAGATAGAGTCTTGTGAATGTCCATATAGAGTTTGTGTTTGCAGGACGTGACCAACAGCCAGTTGTCGAGGTAGGGGAAAATGGAGACGCCCTTCATCCACAGGTGGGATACCACTGGGGCCATGCACTTCGTAAAGACCCTGGGAGCGGTGGATAGACAGAACGGTAGGACCCTGTATTGATAATAGGTGCCGTTGATCGCGAACCGAAGGTATCACCTGTGCTGCGGACGGATGGAGATGTGAAAATAGGCATCCCGCAGGTCGATGGATGCAAACCAGTCCCCTTGACGAAGGAAAGGAAGGACTGACAACAACGTGACCATCTCGAACCTCCTGGGGAGGATGTATTCGTTCACCCCTCTGAGGTCCAGGATGAGTCGCAAGGTTCCGTCTGACTCCGGTACCATAAAGTACCGGAAGAATAAGCCGGTGGTAATGGCCATGGGCGGAACCTCCTCGATCGCTCCCTTCTGCAGGAGGGAGTGGTTGGGGTGGAATAGAAAATGCCTCACAGTGGAATACTTGAGAACTTGATGGTGTAACCAAGACGGACGATGGTGAGAAGTCAAGAGTCCATGGTGATTGAGCGCCATTCAGTGAGGTGTTTGGTCAGGCTGGGACGATCTTCAGGGCTGCTGGCAGTTGGAAGGTTGGCTGTGGAGGCGACCTGCGCAACACATCAAAAACGGGACTTTGTCCTGGATGACGACTTCTTCGAAGAGGTCTGGCGACTTCGAGGAGGTCTTCGTGAAGAGGACGTGGTCGACGGCCGTGACAGTGCCGACTGAGGCTAGCGCAGCTGGAAGCTGGACGACGAGGGCCTGCACCAGGTGGGTCGAGAAGCAAAGCTGCGGCGGGACTGTTGAAGCTGACGGATCCCCATCTTCTTGGCTGTTAGTCGAGCCTTTACGATGTGGTCCGTGGCCTCATCAGTCGTGGCACCGAAGAGCCTCTTGCCGTCGAAGGGCAGATCTTCAATTCTTTTCGTCGTGTCCTCCTGGAGGCCGGACAAATGTAGCCATGCGTAGCGGTGCAAGGCTACGGAACCCACCATAACACGTGCGGTCACCTCAACGGAGTGCCGAGAGGAGATGATCTGCTGATTGGCGAGTGCTACTGCCTCAGTGTAAAACTGGTTAGCACTCGCCTGGTTCTCCTCTGGGAGGCTGGACAGGAGAGGATGGAATCTGTCTAGTAGGCTCTGGAGGTAGGCCGCAAGGCATGCTTGAGTATTGGACACCTTGGCTATTAGGGAGGAGACTGAATAGAACCTCCTTCCAAAGGTGTCAAGCCAGCGTCCTTCCCTGTCAGGTGGAGTAGTATGTGCCCTCATGTCTCCCTTGGTCTGGGCAGATTCAACAACCACCGAGTTCGGCAGTGGATGAGTGAACAAAAACTCAGCATCTTCTCTTTGGGTCCGGTAGAGGTGTTCAAGCCGGTGTGGGATCAGCTGGGCAGAAGCCGGCTTGGCCCATGGATGTTTTAGGGCCTCCATCAGGGTGGGCAGGAATGGTAGCGGAGCCGTCGATGGTGGACGGGTATCCATGTAGTAAAATACTGGATCCTGCATTGCCGGGGCCGGTTCCACGACCTTCAGTCCCAAGACTGCCAACATCCGGAGGATGTCCGAGAATTGCTTGACATTCTCCGGTGCCGACTCTGGTGCCGGATCTCCGAAGGCCAATGGAGGTGACTCATGTGACACCGGCGTCGACTAATTGGAGTCCAAGTCAGACTCGTAAGTCTCGGAGGACCCAGAAGGGGATCTGTCTGGCGATCTCTCCGTCGATGGGCGACGGGGTAACTGTCAAGCCGGCAGTGGTGGTAGGCCTCGTTGAAGGTGGCGCCCTCTCCGTTGATTGAAGCGGAGCAGCCTTCGTAACCGGTATCACCGTTGGCACCGGGCGCTGGATTGCCTGATTGACAGTATCAGCAGCAGCGGTTGAAAGTTGTGCCAGAACCGTCTCCGAGACTGGATGGGAGACCATAGAGGTGACCCTCGGTAGTGGAGAGAGCACTCAAGAATGAGGAGTGCGCTCGCGGGATCGGCAATGGTGCGGTGATCTAGAGTAGGAGCGCGAAGGTGAGCACTCATATCACTAGTGGTGGGCTCCACGCGATGGAGAGCGGGAGCGAGGGTATGGCGACCACTGCCTCACATCGGGGTGATACCAGTCCCTGTAGGATGGTGAGTAAGAAAGATAGGAGGCCGAGTACTCTCTCCATGTATGCGCTTGACCGTACCTCACGGCATTGGAGGCGGAGGAGTATGGCGAGTCATGGGAGGATTGAGACCACCCAGGATAAGCCTCCTGGCGATGCGGAGAAGGCTGTCTTACCCTCCGTTCCAGTGTTGGAGATGGGCTTCTACCCGAGGAACCTCGGTGATGGAGTGAGACCTGGGGAGCTACCGGAATAGGCTCCGGGTGGGCCGCCATTCGAGGGCATCCGGGCGGAGGTACCACGGCTGTTAGTACGGGCGGGTCGAGAGGCACCGTCGAGCCAGCAGTTTCTTCAGTGTCAGAAACCTCCAGGACCTCCTGGGCTTCTGGTTCCTCCTCAGGTTCCTCGAGGAGTTGAGTCGGAGGAGGAGTAGAAGGAGCTGGTCTAGCCGGAGAGCCGTGCTTCTCCTTCCTCTTCTTCTTCTTCTGTTTCTCCTTAGTCGGCTCCAGAGGGGCAGGCTGCTTGCTTTGAGCCGCAGTCAGCGGCTTGGATGTCTTAGCACCCTGCAAGCCCGCAGGGGCCTCCCAAGAAATCGAGGCCGAAGAGATCTTGGGGATCTTCAGCAGGGTTGATGTCGGAGCCCGATGTGACGGTACCGATGGTACTGTTGACGTACTCAGATCGGTAGCTGTCGATCCCAACAGTAGCATGGTTGCAGGGCGGCTCGAGGTCGATTTTGCCATCCTCGAGACGGATGGGGCTGACTCCTGTGCTGATAGAGACTGTTCCCAGCAATGAGACTTGAAGCGGGCCAGACGATTCCTCAGAGTCTGCAAGGTAAAGTCTCTGCAGATTGGGCAGGCCTTGATGTTATGAGCCTCGCCCAAGCACAGGAGGCACTGGCTGTGCCCGTCAGTCAAAGCGACCTTGCGACCACACTTCTCGCAGTGGGCCCTACTGATCTGCAGGGGTTTGGTTCCAGGATCTCCCACGAATGCAAAAAAATGCAAATGATTGCATCCTATATTATTAAATTGCAGTGATGTGTGTGCAGACGCTTCAGCATGTCTGTGTTCACATCTCCATTTCTCATAGGATGGGACGCTCTGCAGTCGATGGAAATCACAGATCCGGAGTTCACAGGTCTGGAGAGCCCACTATATTTTGTGTGTATGGAGGTAGCAGCAGGTGGGATTGGGACACGATAATTGCAGAATAATTGACCAAAGGATTTACACTAGCTGCAATCAGTCCAGCAGAAATGGTGACATGCAAACATGTAGGATAATGAGAGCACCCATTTTTAGATTATTTGGAGACCTGTCATAGGCTGCTGAGAACATAACCTATACAGGTCATGCTGGGCTTCTCCAGTGCTTGTAAAAGGGGGGTTCTGGGGAATCAGAATTCCCACCCACATTTCCAGGCTCTGCTTCTTCTACCTGAACCTGTTCTACTTAGGCTGCACAGTTCCACTTATGCTGTACAGTGTAACTGCATTTCAGTTTCAAGTCAATTTCAGTTTCAATAACAACTATGACTCCTTAAAGACAAACAAACTGATAATGACACATTAGTATTTAAAATACCACAGCACTTCATTGTTCCTGCTGCAACAAACCAATAGGTAATGCCACAAAAAAAAGTTAAGACTATCCATGTTATCTGTCACAACCTCTCTTAAATAGGAAAGTTCTGAAAGGAAGCCCTAATATGCAAGAAACACAAAGTGGGGCTAGGTTTCCACTGTGGCTTTGTAACAGCAACAACAATCAATGCAGACAACTGTTTTCTGCAGTTTGTGCAATTTAGGCCAAAGATTGTAAAGGGATCTGAGAGGTTTCTCGGAAAAGCACTTAACATAAGGCTGGCAGAAACTGAAAGATAGGGCCTAAGGTTCTTAACATGAGGCTGGCAGGACGGGATTCTTAACATAAGACTGCCAGAATCTGGTTCTTAATATAAGGCTGGCACAACCAGACAGCTACGACTGCAACTTGGGGTGGGCAACTCAAAAATAAAGACCTGGCAGCCCAGGTGGACTAGGCAGCCTCAGGGAAGCTCAGCTTCTACAGTCCTAGCTCTCAAATATCCAATGTCCTGCTCCAAGATGGGATACTGGAAGAGACATTCCCAAGAGGTAATTGCTGTTCAGTCTGCTATGAAGTGGCACACTGCCAGAAATCAATGAGGCATCTTTCAAGTGTTGTGGCTGCGGACATTCACCAACCCAGGAACACCAAGCTATTGACAACAAGAGGCTGCTTTGTGCCACATTCAACACCAGGCTTGCCAGCAGCCTTCCACACTGACTGACGCTGCGATTAGCATAGAAGGACACCTTCCAGCAGCAGACATGCTTGCCATCTGGGCAATCAGAAGTCAAAACACAGCTCCATGCTGCAGCTTTCTCTCCTCACTATCTTACTGGGAAATGGAGGCTTCTTTCCATGCTCTGTGCTCTACAGCAGCATTTTTACGTGAGAAAGCTCAGCCTTTTTTTTTAAGAACACAATTAGCCCTTTCTTCTCCCTAAGTGCCAGAGAGGGGAAGACACTCTGCCAATGCTCTGAAAACAGCACAGTGGGTGTGATGGGCTCTGATGGGAAATCTATGGCTTCACCAAGGCCAGACTGTTTTTGAAGAGCCATTATAAGAGCCTCAAATTCCTGCTCCCATTCTCCTTTGGTTCCTCACATTAATGTCAGTGGGATACGCTGTTCTCAAAACAACAGTGGCAAAAAATAGCTACACCAGATTAAAGCGGCTATGAAATCACAGCACAGGAGGCAATCATTCCAAGGAGCATCAACAAGATGCAAACTCTTGTTTGCAGGCAGCATCTTCAAAGGAACGGTAGACTCCGAAGGTCAAAAATAGGGAATCTGAAACCACTGCATCAGGACAGCTCTTGCTGCCTCATTTGTATCGTGCTGAAAATCTCCACTGAAACCAAGGAGAAGAAGCTAAATCCACTTTATCTGAACACTTGAGATTTCCATAGCATTCCCCTGTACTCCATACAAATGACTGACAGAAGAAACTTGGATTCTTTTTTATCACAAAAGTTTTAGAGTCTCTGTTATCTTTAACTCTTACGGAAAATTGTTTTAAAGTGGAAATTCAGTAAAAAAAAAATCAGTAAGTGGTATTCAATATGTAATGGGAAAATGTAGTTTTTGTAACAATGCTGGAAGTGAAAGTGATACCTGAAATCACATAACTGTAAATCTATCATACCCATAATAATAAATGACCTATTACCTAGTGCCACCTTTGAATCCCTTACCTTCTAGATATGTTAGATCACTACGCTCATTGTTCCCAGCCAGAATGCCAATCGGCCAACACAGCCAAAGGGTGCCAGGCTGAGAGAGGCTATCTTAATGTACCATTTCAATGATGTAATATGAGCTCTCAAAAATGCATTTATGAACTCATTTTATATTTATTGTGTCAGGAAAATGGACATATGCTGAACACTGCCAATTACATAAAGAACCTACAAAGGAAGATCAATAAAAACCTGAGGGCAAATGACTAATATTATTAAAAAAAAAAGTTACCAGGGAAGTTGTGGCTAAATTCAACATTATACTACTGGATGTCTACTTCCAAAGTGGGATTTTTCTTTCTCCTCCCCTCCTCTCCTCAAATCTGCTACAGAGGGTCTTCAGTTCTCTGGACCAGATTTAGATGGTATACAGGGACAGGGAATTTGACCCACCAGGAGTGCCATGTCCACTGGCGAAAGGACAACATCAGATACAACTCTGTGGGCTATAAATGAACTGTGGGAACTAGTGATCTGCTATTATCACAGTGGAATATCTTATGGACAAAGGATTTCTACAAGGGATGAACTTGGTATTAAACCGGCATGTTATACATTTATTACAACAGGTATACTTTCTCTTATTGTTTATGTAGAATCACACTAATAACATTTTTTTTTGCCCTTTTTAAAGTGAATGTCAATTTGTCATCTCTCTTCTCATTCTGCTTAAAAAGAAAAATAGTGAACAAGGCCAATCATTTAAATGTTGTATTGCTACCAGTGATGAGGAGATAAGTAGCACACCTGCAACTGTTAGTCCTGCTTAGAAGCAATGCCATTTCAGCTTTAAAAACAATGGTGTGGCTGATCACTGACTCTCATCTCTGACATGCAGAACAAATGGATCAAAGGTTGGTTTTAAAAAAAATAATTATGGGGGGAAGTGCTCCTTCTTTTTCTTCCAGAGATTATATATAAGAAAAAGAAAATATCCTTCTGTCCTCAACCTAGAATATTGGGTCACGCCACTGGCACTCTTGATTGATGTCCCTCCCTCCTTAGGTCCTAATGGAAACGGGCATTAAGGAGCTCTTTCAATGCCTGCACATTATACAAGGCACATTTCCTCTCTTCTCCTCAGCAGGCAAAACTTTTGGCAAAGTACATCAGTATTAAAGACAGACTACTTCTTGCAGCCAAGAATAGCAAATTATGATCTGAGGCACCTGAATTCTCATATTTACTATTAGTTAGCAAACGGTTTCTCTGTATGTCCAGCATTCACGAGTAGATCACATTAATAACCAGGCTACAACCACAATTCTGCTTATGGCAGGACTGGTATACCATTAGAACATCAGCATTAACTGAGCTGAAATGTTTGCCTTGTTTGTCTTTAGTCCTGTTTCTTGGCAAGCGATCACAGCATGGATCATATTATGAATGCGAAGATGTGAAATGGGGGACTGCGAACACAGTAGTGAACCCAAGGCTATCATACTCATTTATTTTATATCGTGCCTATCTCCCAAATGGGATCTGCAGCACCTGTAGCCTGAGGTGGAAGGTGAAGTATCCACAACTAAACCCTCTTCATTTGCATGCAAAGGATCACAGATCTGTTATGAAAGCATGGAGCTGTGCTTCTGCACCTGAGCCTGTCACTCTACCCTGTGCATCCGCACTAGTGTGCCATCAGAAATAATGTCTAAGTCCTCTACATCTTTAATTTATGGTTGTAATTTATTCTCAGTCTAATATGTTCTGGATCATTGTTATAAATTAAAACATTTCAATACAAATATTCACAAAACGAAAAAGAGACAGCGTGCAAGTCTATGCTTATAAGATGCTGCCGGTTGCTTCCCTGCATGATTTGTTGCTCTGACCTTGACCTTGCATGCTTCCGTCCCAAAGTACATGATGTAGGTTTAGTATGTCTCTGGTTCTTACTCAGAAAAACAAAGAACAGCTGTTTATTGGCAGACACTCTGCTGAGGTTTAGCAGACACTGTTCTGAGGCATAGAAATTACCTCACTGCCAGTTTTCTACAGTGCTAATTCTTCACTCCTAAACACTTCGTTTCCATGGGCACCCTGTCAGTGAGCAAAGCCACTTCACTTATCTTTCACATGGGGGTCTGTGTAACTCAAGATCACACAATTCCAGCGATTTTGTTGTTGTGGGCCTCCAAATCATTTCTGACTTATGGTGACCCCAAGGCAAACGTATCACAGGGTTTTCTGGGACTATGTGTGTGTGAGACACACCCAAAGTCACCCAGATACACACCAGCAAAAACAGTAATTGCTTGCCATATCTACAGCTTTTCTCCTTTTTGTGTGAGCACAGCCAGAGCTCCCTGCTTAAGACTAAAGCCTTTGTTTCTTCAGTTCTATGTTTAGTCCATCTCTAAAAGCTCTGAGCACTTACCAAACAATAACAACAAACCTAAAGAAAATGTTATTTCATCTCACTTCCAACGCTACACTACAGGGAACCGTTGGAGGACAAGTATGACAATGTTCTTAGAAATTCCAGGAGGATCTTGAATGCATCAAGTACCTAACAGCAATAAGCTCAGTTGGCAGCAGGATATTTTGATCAACAGGGAGAATGGGGAGGAAGAGAAGCCTCTCAGCAGTTTTCTTAATTGTTTTCTGAAATTAAGAGGCAAATGTCTTCTATTCATTTGCAGCTGCAGCCATGAACACCTACTGTTAAAAAAGGGAGCTTGAGAAAAGCTTTGCACAGTGTGTCTCAACCTTAATGCATCCATTGAAGAATGTCAGAGGAAAGTATTTTAGGAGTCTGTTTCATAGGCCCAACTTTTACACATCTGACCAAAATCGTGAAGGGTCTGGAAGCCATGCCCGATGAGGAGTGGGTATGTTTAGGGAACTGGGTATATTTAGTCTGCAGAAGAGAAGGTTAAGAGGGGACATGATAGCCACGTTTGAATATTTGAAAGGATGTCATACTGAAGAGGAACAGGCTTGTTTTCCACTGCTCTAGACACTAGAACAAGGAACAATGGATTCCACCTAAACCTCAGGAAGAACTTTCTGATGGTCAAAGCTGTTTGGTAGTGGAATATGCTGCCTTGAAGTGTGGCGGAGTCTCCTTCTTTGGAGGCTTCTAGACAGAGGCTGGATGGCCATCTGTGGAGAGTGCTTTGGTGTTCCTGCATAGAAGGGGGTTGGATGGAATGGTCCCCATGGTCTCTTCCAATTCTATGATTCTGTGATCAAGCAAGTGGTCAGCTATGAAAGCTCATGCCAACATCATGGTCACCATGGAAGCAGTTTTCAAACAACACTGTGAAGACCATGTGGTTCCCAGAAGCGGATCAGGGAATCCTAGAAAGAAGATTGGTAACAGAAGCAAACTGTTCTGAAAGGATAGCTTCCCTTCCTACACCAACCTTCCTCTTCTATGCAGAGGCACAGACATGGTAGCTGTTTAAGCATTGTCTTTAAAAAAAAAAAAGGAGCTTTTTGTCAAAGAAGGCAAAGCAAGAAAACCCAACTTTACATCGAAGTTGGATGTGCACATTTATTTGTATAGGTGAACATTCAGAAATCATTCCCATATATTGAACAGAAACAACGAGCATCTCACTACCAGGAGTAAGTGCGTAGTTGTGTGTCTTCAAGTTGTTTCCAACTTATAGAGATCCTAAGGCAAACCTATCATGGGGTTTTCTGGGGCTGAGAGAGTATGACGTCCCTAAGGTCACCCAGTGGGTTGCCATAGCTGAGCAGGGGATCAAACCCTGGTCTCCAGGATCACAGTCCAATGCTCAAACCACTATACCATAGTGGTCTTCCTAGGAGTTTACATGCCTGCTACGAAGTCTGCAATCCCCACCAGCCTTAGCCAACAGAGGCAATGGTGAGGGACAATGGGAGCTGCAGTCCAACATCATGAGAAACAGAAGAGGGCTCTCTGTAAAGTAGGATACATGGCCATTTCAGCCAAAGAGGAAATTAATTCATGGATTTCCGTGTGATTCTCAATCAGTGAAACATGAAGGCTAAAGAGGCGTGGCCATAACTTCACATGCTGTGATACAGAACATTATAATATTTCCCTGAATCTTCTATAATCCACACAAGGAGGTAGAAATGCACTGGTTTGGGGAAGGGGAAGAAATCAGTGTGGCAAGGGGCTCTTTCCAGGCACAAAGCTGGAAAACTTTCACTCTATGGTATCACAGCTTTGTAGTCTTCTTTCCTTTTAAAAAACTCTACTCTTCTAGTATCTCCTCTTTGTTTTTTGGAACACAGAAACTGAAGCAGCTAAGGTAACTCCCTCTTGGCTGCCAAGGGTAATGGTAAACAGTTTTTAAAACTGCAAGGAGAAGCATACTGCAGGCTGTAAAAACAGCTGGATTTTAACAACAGTTATTAAAATTTTTAAAAAGTAATCACTTACCTATCCAATCTTCCACTCTTACTCTCTTTGAACAACCTTAGGTGCTTTGTAGAAAATTCAACAACTCTTAGTGGTCCTAGCCAATAGGCTTTGATACACAGTCACATCAAGTTGAGCAGCAATTACAAGCTAATGTCAAAGTATCTCTGTAGCAATTCCACCTAAAGGCCATACGCCCATATCTGAGCCAAACAGCTATTAGGATTAAAATGGCAGTCAGAAGACGTGAGCTGCATGTTGATTTTAAAAACATATAGAGTTGTATAAGCAGCTGCCATTTTGTGCTACAGATGTATGCCCATTTTTTTATTAGAAGATTAGTAAGCTATTCAGATTAATATGCTATTCTTATAGAATGATGCAGAGAGCTATTGCTGCTTATGTCACCAAAAATAAGAGGCACACGTGAAATTTTGCCAGAGTGCACATGTGCAAGCAAGAAGATTACAGTAAACACCTAAAAATTTAAAGTACAAATGGGGCAAACGTGGATCACTGAGCGTATACTCAATCTGGGAATAATGGCTGGTTGCTGCTCTCTAATGAACACAAAATTCTGCGGAAGCTCCAAGTGTGTATGTACACAATTTAAGAGATGAGTCTATAATAGAGTCTATAATAAAAAAAAATAAGTGACTATCTCCTTAAGTGACAAAATGTCAAGTGACACCAGAAAACAAAGGGTTACTGAGCATTTGGGGAATGGTGAAGTTGTGAGTTGACAGCCAAATCCAATGGCTAACTCATACTGACCAGGGTGACAAGTGGTAGAGGAGTCTTTGCTGGGATTGGAGACCTGAGAATCTTCCTAAATCAGCATTTCCTTCTGCTAAAATCAAAGAGGGGGATTAGCTGGTCAAGGTTAGTGTAACTGAGGGGACTGATCACTGAGGAAATGGAGCAGCCTCAGGATCCAGAAAAACCAAAGGGACCCCCGCTTTGATATTTAACACTTTGTCCTGGGACCTATCACTGACAGTAAACAATGTATACCTATAGAGTTTTCTATGGCTGGGAAGTTTCAGGTGGATCTGTACATTCAAGTTTAGGCTCTAAAACATGGATGCACAAAAGGTGGTCCACAGGCTGCATGTGGTCCCCTACGGCCATTTTGATCAAAACATTTTTTAGAAACAAAATGGCTCTGGGGGCCACTTGCAGCTCATGGGTGGCCCTTTTTCCACCCAGGTTTAAGAGTCAGAAAAACAGACAATGATACAAAGCTCCAAAATGATTCCAAAAACCCTGTTGAGATCTGGAGGGCCATTTCCACCATGTTTGGAAGCCACTTGGTCAAATAAAAATTTTGAAAAAATGTTTTTGCTCCCAAATGCCCTCTGGGAGGCCTGGGGGGGTTTTCCATCACATTTTGGGTCCCTTCTGGATAACAGTATGTGTGAAAGGGGTCTAGGAGTCTTGGTAGATCACAAGCTGAACATGAGTCAGCAGTGTGATGCAGCAGCCAATGCGATTCTTGGTTGCATCAATAGCAGTATGGTGTCTAGATCGAGAGAGATAATGGTACCACTCTATTCTGCTTTAGACCGACCTCATTTGGAATACTGTGTCCAATTCTGGGCACCTCAATTGAAGAAAGATATTGATAAGCTGAAGCGTGTCCAGAGGTTGGTGATCAAAATGGTGAAGGATCTGGAAGCCATGCCCTATGAGAAGCAGTTTAGGGAGCTGGGTGTGTTTAGTCTGCAGAAGAGAAGGTTAGAAGAGACATGATAGCCATGTTTAAATATTTGAAAGGATGTCATGTTGAGGAGGGAGCGGACTTGTTCTCTGCCGCTCCAGAAACTAGGACAAGGACCAATGGGTTCAAGCTGCAGGAAAGGACATACCACTTGAACCTCAGGAAGAACTTCCTGACAGTCGAGCTGTTTGACAGTGGAATATGCTGCCTTGAAATATGATTGAGTCTCTTTCTTTGCAGGTTTTTAAGTAGAGGCTGGATGGCTATCTGTTGGGAATGCTTTGATGGGTGTTCCTCCATAGCAAGGGGTTGAACTCGATAGTCCCTGTGGTCTCTTCCAACTCTATGATTCTATGATTCTGGACCAATTTAGGTCCAAGAGAGGCATTTTTTGTCCTGTTGTGAAGAAAAGTTACCCCAGAAGTGTGGAATCCTGTGAGGTCCTCTATCAGAACCCACAATCAAATGTAAAAATGGGGAATTTATTAACCCAAATTAAAAATATCGCAAGAGGAGGGGTAAACGTAGATCTTTCCATCAATGTTCTACAGGGTCACTGCTAAAGAGCTCAGCCACAGTTCAATTTAAATGTGTTTAATTCGGGAGGAAATTCACAAACATACACACACATACACACACACATAGTCACACAGACAAGCCATCACACAAGGCTAACTCAAAAGAAAGGGAGGAAAATGCTGTGGACATAGAAAGGGATTGGGTTATAATTATCATCCAGAAGGAAGGAGAGAAGGACGAAATAACTTGGGCTTTTCACCCAAAGACATCAAAGGGTTGGTGTGACAAAATGGATCCCTAAAATCGAAATGCTGTGAGGAGGACCCAAAATCAGGAGTTCTTTATATCCAAAAACCTGCCCTGGAGACATGATGTGATGATGACTCTCTGCTTGAACAAACAATGGAACTTCCAGGGTGGACAAAGTGGCAGGAATGAGATAATGTGTGAAGGAAACATGTTGATGATTTTAGCATGTAGGTGACAAAGAACATTGATGGTTGTGTAATTGGGGACCAGGAAAAAGTCACAGGTGGGAGGACAAGACAATTATTGATTTGGTGGGAATCTTCCTGTTTTCATGAGCCAGACCTGTCAAAACCAAGAAGGCTCCTTGTGTTTTGGAGTTGGCAACAAATATTAGGTGCCAGAGAGTTAATAGCTGGTTTTATGGCTGTGTTTGAATGCTGTAAAGAAGGCTTTTTGACAGGAAACTCACACAGCAGAGCTTTTTGCCTGGTTTGTCTATGTTCCCCTAGGAAATGCACACTGCAGGGGTTTTGCCTGCTTCAAGTTAGGCTATTGTTCTCTTTGAAAGGATTAATGGTCATGCCAGGGTCACCTCTCTGGCTTGTTTTTCCAGACCAGATTCCCTCTTCCACATGGCTTGCAGTTATCATTTATATTTTATGCCAATTAAACATATCTGTCAATTACAGTTACAGAAAAGTCTTCTCTTGGGCCTAAATTGACCCAAGAAGACTTGGGCATTTGGGGCCAAAAATATTGGATTGATTGATTGATTGATTGATTGGAGCAGGTGCAGCTCCTCAATATCTTCTGGGGGGCTAAGGCAGCCCCCTGCTTTTCCATAATTGCCCATCTCTGCTCTAAAACCAAGAAGGGTCATAACTATTTTTCATTTTTTAAACAAAGAACTTTTTCTCCATGGCAGGCACTGGATTCCGAATGATACATCATATGATGAGCACTTTACTGCATGAACATGGGTTATGCATGCTGAGTTTCTACAGCTCTTGTCCTTAGTCCAGGCAAAAGGAACTTACGGCCCACAAACTTCTTCCTCAGATCACACTCTTGCATCCACGGAATAGCTCTTTTTTCCAATTAGCAGCTGAAATACAGAATACAGAACTTTCCTCTGCTGATAAGCTCTTGACTCCAGTCAGCTATTGGTCAAAGACAGCGCTCTACTGTATACAACATAGAGAAAGACTCTATTTCTCAATGTGGCATGGAGAAAATCTGATCTCTCCCCAGCAGACCTGCATGGATCAACTGAGAAGCAGACTGGAAAGCAAGCAATTATGGAAGGAGGGAGGAAGAGAGAGAGGCAGACAGAGAGAGAGAGACAAAAAAAAAAAAAGGACACATTTGTGTGAATAGTGTAAAAGAATAGGAATAGCCCACTTAGGCTCTAGTGACACATACTCATGGCATGTGGCTTCCAGGAGATATCTCAGGTGTAATGCAAGACTTGAATCAAAAGATGTATCTCATCCACGCCTTTGTCACAATAACATAAGCATGTGCAAACATAGAAGCTAGAGTGGTGGAGTGGTTTGACCACCAGACTATAACTCTGGAGACCAGGGTTTGAATCCCCCACTAAGCCATACAAATCCTCAGGGTGACATTGGTCAAGTCTTCCTCCCTTAGCTCTCTTGAAATCCAAATTTAGTAGAGGTGTTGGCATATGCATGGAAGCAGCTCTGCTTAATAAGAGAAGGAAAACCTAAACCAGTGCTTCTTAAGCTATTGGTTGTGGAGAAGCAGCAATTTTTACCCCAGTGTGCCAGGGACCAGCACCATGCCCATTGACTATAGTTCATTCCTTCTTTCTCTCTCTATCTGTGGGAAGATCTCAAGGAATCAGAAGTACAAAGCTCAGGGACTGGCACCAGCCCATGGTAAACCATTTGTGTAACACTAATCTAAATCATGGGTGGGCAAGTACAGCCCATGGCCACATCAAACCTCCAACTCTCATTCTATGTTCTCAACCTCCCAGAATGACAAAGCCCCTAAACTGGCTGGGAAAAAACCATGAAAAATCAACCCCAAAATGTCCCCAAATGCAAACAAAGCCACTAATGTGGCAGGGATCATTCTGCCCACCTCTCTGTCTCCCCATCCCAAGTGGCTGGTTTTCAGCCAAAACCAAAACTGGAATTAATATCATCTCACTTCCAGACTGATGTGTGTCCACAAGTACTACCAGATAGAAACAGAGATGAAAATTGTCCCCTGGAACTACAGCTCACCCCAGTCTAAATCAAGGGGCTGTCTTCCTTTAGACCAGTGGTTCTCAACCTGTGGGTCCCCAGATGTTTGTGGACTTCAACTCCCAGAAGCTCTGAGCATTGACCATAGTGGCTGGGGCTTCTGGGAGCTAAAGTCCACAAACATCTGGGGACCACCAGTTGAGAACCACTGCTTTAGACTAATTGCTGCTGTAAGAAAAAGGTGGCAGATTTTCAAGATGCATACCTTTGAATGCCTTTAACTATTGTCCATCCTTGCTTGAGAGGAGTGGGCTAAATGTTGATAAACAGGGTAAAGCTGAACTCTGTAGCAGTCTTACCTTGATCCTGGTGGCCCTTATTATTGTTGAGTGCCTACAAAACCTTTCCAACTTATGGTGATCTTAAGGAAACCTGGGCTTTTCAGGGGCTGAGAAATCCTGGTGGACCTACCAAATTTTATTCAAGCTTGTCCACACTGTCACTTTCAAAGAACGTGTTCATATTTTAGTTTTCTCTTTTGCCTTTTGTACGCAGTATTCAAGGGCAAAGTGTTCCAAAACCTGGAAGCCTTTTTCCATCAGACAACATCATCTTTATTAGAGGGCATGAGCCCCTGTGAGAACAAAAGGCTCACTCTGCAGAAAAATGCAGTCTCAGCCCTTGCGCTATTCTTAGGATCAAATATCTGTGTGAGAATTTTAAAAGCTGGCTATTCCTGCCCCAATGCATCAAAGGCTACCACAAGAGGACACAGCAATCTAGATCTTAGTCACTGCCTTACTAATCCTTGAGTTTCTCCTACAGAAGCCTTGCTCCAGGGGTTTCCATCAAAAGAAACAGGGTGAATGGCTACCAAAAAGAAATCCTATTGGTGAAGTGCCGGTAACTGAGAGCTCTGCTGAGAGGTTTTCCTGGCACTGTCTTCATGGTAATTCCTACAGGAGGTAATAAAATTCTCCTGTATCTTTGTAAAATCTGTCACATTATTGTTTTTTTCTTGTTTGTTTTTATTTATCTGGTTTTACTCTTCTGCTTACGATTGTCAAATTATTTTACTGTGTTGCCTTGTATTTTAATAGTATTTTAACATTTTATGTTCATGGACCACATATACTGTAGAAGGATGCTGCTGGCTGGCCTACAAGATATAGCAAAACAAGATCAGGTTATGTCCCAAATATGTTTTATTTGGGCTGATTTCACAGGTAGGTTTGTTCATATACCAATGAGTCTGGTGCTTCTTTATACTGAGGGTGGGAATGGAAAGTCTCCTCAAGTCTTCTCTACAATATACAGCTTGGCTCTCATGCTCTAGAAAGCTGAAGCTCCTTGCTCTGAAGATCCTCCGGTACAAGACCACCTTTACAAGTATTACTCCCTATTTATGGCACCTCTGATCTGGATTACATACAGTATAAAAACTATCACCATGCATGAGCCATTAGATCAGTGGTTCTCAACCTGTGGGTCCCCAGATGTTTGTGGACTTCAGCTCCCAGAAGCCCTGAGCATTGACCATAGTGGCTGGGGCTTCTGGGAGCTGAAGTCCACAAACATCTGGGGACCCACAGGTTGAGAACCACTGCATTAGATGGAGGGATTCCTCCTTGGCAACAGAGGACTGGACATGCCATTGCAATCTTTCTGGGTCCCGTTATTTATTTGCTCCTTGTGCAGCCACATTTGGAATACCATTCACAAGTGATGGGGAACACTACTTCTCCAGACATTGTTGGACTAAAATTTCCATCATCCCCCACCACAACCCATACCTGCAAGGGCTGATAGGTGTTGCATTTCAATATCTAGAGGGCCCCATACATGTTATCCACTCCTACCATAGGCAATTACAGTCATTCCATCTGCTATTAGTAGTGAAGATAGCTAAGCCAAATCTCCATGCTCAAAAGCTACTAAGAACCATCAGCAGGTAGACAAGAGTGGAGAAGGGCTATTCCATTCATGTCCTGTTATAAACTTCACCAGAGTTGATCACAGTAGACAGACCTCCCATATGAACTGGAAGAGTTCAGCCTTCTATTCTGATACGGTTTGATAAAAAGAAATTGGCTCCAAAATGCTTACAAGGATAAAATACTGCTGTCTTCTGGGTTACCTAACATCCATTATGGTAAAAAAATTGGTACCCTATATGCTACCTGAAAACAGGAGAAAATTACATCCCACTGTTGGAATTCTACCAGACTCTATTAGGCAGAGCAACATGGCAAATTTAGGATAACAGGAAATGGTGACAATGTGTCAGCCATTTAATTTATTGGTAACTTTTACCAAGAACTGAAGTAGGGAGGAAGGAATTAGGGATTGTCTGCCTTGGCAACAAAATGTGGTTGGCCAGAACCAAACGTTTGCAGTCATATATGGAAACTTCCTTTCCCTGCAACCACTCCTGAGCAACAAGATTCGGCAAAGACAAGAGGTTAGCAGATTCTATTCTCAGCACAAATATCAAAGCAGAAGGAAGGTGAGGCTTCTTACCAGCTCCTTGCGTTTCCACCAGAGATGGAAAAAATGCAGAGGGGGAAAAAGTTAGAAGGAGGACAGAAGAGGGGAGAAGGGGAGAGGAAGGGAAGAAAAGACAAAAATTGTATTAGAAGGTTGTCACATGCACTACACACCAAAAGTTTCAAACATATTTGCTGCACAAGAAAACCCACCTCTGCAAGTTTGACCCCCTCTTTCCTCGTGTGTGTGTGTGTGTGTGTGTGTGTTTACACTGCCAACATTTTTGGTGGGACCTCTGGGAAGCCCACAGCAAAGGGGGTTTCTTGAGAAGGGAGGCAATGAAGGAAAGCTTTCTCTATGTACCATGCAAAGCTGCCAAAGTGGTTATTGGGTTAAAATGACAGCAGGAAGATGTTAGGTTAAGCTGCTCTGCGCGCATATGCGGGTGGTAGGACAGAGGAAGTCACATGCAACGTGCCCATCATGTTAGTTGTGGCAAAGGGCCCGAGTGAGCAGTGTGATCCCCTTCTTCTTCCTCCTAGCCTTTCTCCTGCTCCTAGCCTGGTGCTCCACCTGGGACAGCTGCACTCCCAAGGCTTCCTAAATGCCCCCCCTTTTCTAGACTACCATGCCAACAGTGGGTAGGGTCTTCAATAATTAATAGGCAAACATATTTTTGCTTCAGTGTCAGATGGCAGTCTGCTCCATCAAATGCAAATGGGCCAAGACTTCTAAAGAGGTGTCTGGAGGTAATTATGGAAAGCAGGAGTGGGAGGAAGAAATCCAGTGGAAGAATGATCTCTCTTCTCCCTTGTGAGTATGCACTTGGGAAAACAGTCACCAGTTCATAAGCTGAAAAGCATCTATGGTTCTGGAGGGTACGAAAAGCAAGCACCAAATGACATGAGGAAACTGCAGGAGCATGCTTTAATTGCTCGGCTTTCCCTGATGCCATCAGGTACGCTTGAAGGCTGAGAAGAGTTGATGACTGACTGACAACTGTTCAATTCCCTTTAATGTTCAACAGGTTTAAAGCTGCAAAGACCCTAGGATGGCTTTAATTGGATCTGCTTTTTTGGTCTATTTCCTCCAATGGAGAAACAGTACCAGTATTACCCCACTTTGTGGTGTTATCTTTACCCTTGACTGCCATTTCTTACAAAGAAAGGACATCTTAGGATGCACTTCTTCAAATATGAACGCACTGCATTGTGAAAACTTCAAAAGAGATGCAGAGGCCTTCACATTGACTCAAAGCACTAAATCTCTGAAGAATTCCTATCCATCTGTCTCTCCATCCATCTATCCATTTGTCCAACTATCTGCTGACCTTAATTTGCTCCCAAGGCAAAGGAAGATGCTGGTTTTCCTAATGAGTCATTTTGCTTTAAGAGCATTCCCTCCACTATTTCCAGCCAGGCAGGTCCATTCCCCAAAATATTCTATGTATTACAACTCTGGTTCAAAGTCAAACCCAACCTGAGACAATTGCAGCCTGGGTGACAAGGAACAAATCAATGGCTTCAGTATCCAAGTGGAATCTATGAAAGAACAAAGCTCAACTTCATAGAAAAATGTTGCTTCTTCAGTAATGTGAGCTGGGTTAGCCACAGAAACTGACAACATCTAGTCTAACTCCTTAAAAGAAAATCATTTCACCTTTTAGCATGTTAGTCCTATCAGATCCCAGAATGGGGAGGTGGGCTGGACACCACTACCAAAAGCAAGAGCAGGAATAGGGCAACATAGGGTTTCCAGGATATTCTGGAACGGCAACTTCTTTCATCTCTCACATCTGACTAATGGCCTAATAACACTTGGAGGGATGTAGCATAACAACACTGGTAGGAACACATGTTCCCCATCCCTTTAGCAGAAAATGTCATGCTTATTGTTCCAGGAACTCAGAATGACATTCTTATTGTTCCAGGAACTCAAAATGTCATGCTTATTGTTCCAGGAACTTATGCTGCTTTATCAACAAGCCAACAAGATCTCAAAACTTCAATGACTATTCTCCTTCTCTTAATATCCAGAGGACTGAACAACATCATGAGGTGTGCTGTCCATGCAGACAGAATACCATGGAAAAGTGTAAAGTTTGTTTCACAGCAGTGTGAGACTCTGTTTAAATGTATATGTCACTGTAACATACTACAGTCCAGTACCTGGTGCGTTATCTTGCTCTGATGCCCCACTGTGCACACCTCATCATCTCGTTGGGGAAAAGTGTCTGGCAGGTGACTGCATGGTATAGGATGGGGCTGTACCTCTTCTAGCTCCACCACTTATCTAGGAGCATCAGGCAAGCAAATGAAGTGGAGAAAGGAAGTGCTCAGCAGCAGATTGCTTTCAACAGAAGGGACATAAGCTCCTGTTCTCAGGCAACCCTTTGTAAGGACCCTCCTTCAAGAGCTAGACAAATATCAGGGTTAATTTCACCGGCACACTGCAGGTTTACTCCCCTCCTCTTAAGAAAGGCTCATGGCTCTGTGTGTTGAACCTGGAGCTCTCTTCATACTTGCTCCTATAGTATATAGATCTTCCTCTTCTAACTTTCCCATACAAAGACCTTCAAGTCCAACTGAAATCAGTGGAATGCTTTTAAGCAAACAGTTTCATTAAGTTTAATGGGCATCAAACTTTCTCTTTGTTCAGGGGTAATAAAATGGGCACTCATCTTCTGTTGGTACCAACCAATATTTTCTTACTGGAAATCTCCCATGGCATCAGCCAAAAGAGAGAATGTGAGCAAAATCACAGTATTTTGGAGCTTGCTGGATAGCATCAACACAGATACTAGGATGCTTGGTTGCTGCCTCTTGGCTCTGTCCTTTTGAATTTCACTCAGGAGAAAAGCAGGAAATAAATCAAATAAATGAGTCAATATAATGCAGCCTTTAGCAAAGCATTCAATGTCGCAGGAAGACAGTGGCTGTGTAAGGCTTCCGTGCTGACATAAAACCCAAGAGGCAGCTGAACAGGGGCCATGTGACTGAGCACAGACATATCTCTGGCAAAAGATTTACATGCAAAGAGAACAAAGGACAGGCCAACATCTACCTCACAACACCAAAGAGGGTCTGAAAGAAGTCCTGTGTGTCAGCTAGACATGGAGCTGACAGTCACAACAGGTAAAATTAGGCCAAATTTGAACATTTTTAAATCTCTCCAGCTCATAGAGGAAGTTAAAGCCTGTATTTTGCTTTTCTGTTGACATCTATAAAAATGTTTTACTTCAGCCAAATCATGCCTACCTGTTAATTTTTTTATTTTATATTTATTTTTATTCTATTAGAGTTCTAATAAAAACAGTAACAGAGCTATCTGAAGATTGGCAGTACCCATTTTTTCCCCAAATAATAACATATCTCCCACAGATGGACAGCAAACAAGCTGAAAGGGAAAGTAAGTGTTCTAAGATTTCTTCAACCTTCATCACATCCCTTGCACCCTCAACCACCCCCCTGCCTGAAAGCACTCATAAACCTTCCATAATACATTTGCGTGCAATAATCCTCTAGAAAAGCAGGGCTAAAAAAAGTATTTCAAAATTTAAGGGTACCAGAACAAACTTTTATGGAGGTAGTCCTGTAAAGGTCTGGAAATATAACCCTTTCCAATTTCAAAAGATTAGTGCCAATTACTGACATCTTTCTAAATCCAGTGCTTGGGATTTTTCCAGCCCTGATTTGATAGAGGAATGCAGGAGGATCATAAAAGCAGCTTACAGATCATCTGGTTGGAAAGACTGCCAGCAAGAGCAATATTCTAATTAGATTTCTGTTCCCCTCTCTCAGCCCCTACCTCCAATTATCTGTTTTATATATCATGGTGGACTGTTATACTTTCAACAGGTTTGGTACCCAGAGTAGTTCAATTCTCAGGCTAAGAAGACCAGCCAATTTGCTGCACTGATGTTACTTTTTTGTTTCTTTGCTCTTCAACCATGCTGGTATTAAGAGAAGCACAATGATGATCACGGCTTACCAGATATATTTATTTATTTATATCCTGCCTTTCATCAAGGCAGCTTTTCAATTTAAAAAGGAGATGCAATATTTTAGAGGTAGTTATCTTGGCCATAGGAGGTGGTATGTGTATGAACTTTAGACTAAGAGAAACTAAAAGACTGGCAGGAATCCAGCATCAGGGTCCTATTGATATTTTAAATTTGAAGGATGTTAGCTAACGGAATAAATAAAACTACTGCAGCACAACTTTAAGATCTAATGCAAATGCCATGAGTTTTCTGGGAACTGTGGTCTGCAGTTGGTGAACCGCCAATCCTCTTAAGGAAGACTGCTCTATTCTCTTCTTTAGCACAAATTCACCACTCCCTTCCCTTGTCACCTTTAAATATGGTTTAGTATTATATATGTGTTTGTGATAACCAAAGATTGTAGACCCACTTCAGACCATAGTTTCAAACTCTAGATAAGACAGGAATCATGTGCACTGCTGTGTGCCGCATGGCATCATTATAGATGCCATGCTAAGTCTTGATTAAAGTTGGCAAGAGAAGAGAAAGGAGAACCTACACTGAATGGAAGAAGGAATGAGTTCCTGAGGTTGGTCCTCAATGTGCAAACTGTGTCTCCACTGGACCTATTTGGCCATATATTTTTAGTTTTACTTTTTACTTTTAGTGCTGTGTCCTCTCTATATTAGAAGATTGGAGGAGAGTCTTTCCAACTTAACGTCCCCTTGGTGTTTTGAACTGCAATGTTTACTGTTTACTGTTCTCAGCTAGAATGGGGAATGGTAGTGATAGGAGCCGTAATTCCAAACATCTAAAGGGTGCCAGGTTAGTGACAGCGGGCTTCAAAGCATGCAAACATAAACTGAATGTTTGCCAAACTTTGTCTAAATCACAGGCATCCATGGCAGGAGAAAAAGTGAAGAATGAAGGAAAGGGTAACCATGGTGATGTATAAGTCCTATCTTAAAATAGGGATGTCTTGCCAAATTATTTTTCAAAGAATTATGTGAAATTTAAAATGTTAGTATAAAATACTAATTATAATTATTTTTACAAATCTGAATATAATTCCAACTTTGTAAATCTCAGCAAACCATTTAGGTGGGAACATGAGTACCTAAACTATACATTACTCTTAACAACGCTCTTAACATGAAGGGTACTTCTGGTGCTACATGCTGCAGCCCCAGAATCACAGCTTTTATTGTTCCATGTCACTAAACTGGTCTGCCAGGAATAGGTTTTGGAAAAGGAGTAAGATTCCAAAATCTACAGGATTTTAAAATCCCATTTGTCAGACTTTCAGCCTACCCATGAGCCATCTCTTCCTACTTGGATATCCTGAGCCCAATGTCAGTTTTGGGAGAGGAGTAAGATTCTGCTGTTGGACAGCAATTCCCAGAAACCTCCAACCAGCATAGCCACTGGCCAAGCTGACTGGGACATTTTTGGAGCAGCAGTACAAAAAAGAAAAAAAAAACTTTTTTCAAGCTCTGGGTATATAAAAGAAAGGGAAACCTCTAACCAGATGTTCAGGGGTAATTTTCAACATTTCTTATGGTCCAGAGCTTGTCGTTCAAATGTAGATTCTTAGCCAGGGCTAACAAGTGGTATCCAATATAATGTATTTTGTTCTGGAACCTGTCTACTTCATAGACAACTATGCATATTCTCCTGTATTTGCCATAGGAATCATTTTACCCTTAGGAGTGAAAAAATAAGGGCTATTTATGCCACTATGAAACTTTTTCTCTTCCCTTAAATTAGATTGTTTCCCCCTAAGTTAGAGGTCTTAAATAAATGAAATTCCTTGCTTTTTTTCTTTTAGAGAGAAGGAAAGCCTACAGTTCTCAATTTATTGTTTTCCCCTGTACTGTGCAACAACCTGGTGAAAAGATAACAGTGCCACAAATCATAAACACACTGCAAATACATCAAAACCATCCCTTGATCAATCATGTTTAAATTTTTCCCATTGTCCCAGGTATTAAAAACAGGGATTTCAAAATGAACTAAAGAGAAGAGTGCAAATTTACCCACATGCAAACACAAAATTTCTAAAAGCATGCAGAAGAAGGGGGAAAATAATAGAAGCATTTTTAATGGTCTTACTTGTGCAAACTAGTGTCCAGGCAAGGTGGTGTGAAAAGTGAGGGGGAAGAGCATTAGGAAAACTTAGGTAAGTTCAAATGTGCAACAGTTCAATACAAACACAGTTAAAACAGTTATTAGGCAAATTTCCCAAATCTCAATGCATCTTTGAAGGCAGCTGCAAAGGAAAATGCTGTAACTGAGGTACAGAAACGTCATTCTCAACAGAGCTGGATCAGAAACCCCATGAGCCCTAGTGATATCATAACATTAAAAAAGCAACACACAGGTGCCTTTGAAATACAGTTGGTGCCTTCAACATAACAACATATAGCCCCAACAGGAAAGCACTATGACACTGTCATGTCATATTATAAACAGAGTTAAATATGGAAAATGGGAACAGAGAAATCAAAATTCAGATTGGTATCGTTTGCCTTTCATCTGATGCATTCCATTTTATCACCTCAGAACTCTCCCACCTCTGTCAGCTGTACCTTCCAGCCAAGCCTACTTGTGAGGAGCAAGGATTTCTCACCTCCATCCATCCATGCTCCTGGATTCATGCATCCTGCCCACCCTCGGACCAAGGAGAATATACTACTAAACTTGTCTCTGTGTGTGCTCACGTGTGTGCATACTCTGTGAATCTAGTAACAAAACTTTGAGTGAAGTGTAGAATTTCACTGCCTGAAAATCTTAGCTTTCATTCTTCCAGACCCCCTTTCCCAAATCAGGCACGTTCTTAGTCCTTATCCCTGAAAAGAAAGGCTTGAAAATATGTAAGCAATGTACCAGGTTGAGGTTGGGGAGGCAATAATGAGTAGGATGCGATGATTTGCTTAATTTATACAAAATGTAAAATTCAGGCTACTTTAACAGGGAAATGGGATACACAGAACCACACCAGTGCCCACAATCCATTCTCTCAAACAAGACTCCAAGATTTCTAGTACAGCAATATCCCCATATTTGAAGCTTGCCACACAACAGGCCATAGACTAGCATGCTTTCATGCTGCTGGGGTACTGCTCTTTTAAAACTTCCCTCCAAGCAGAACTGTAACTCTTGTTTCCTGTCACGCGGCTGTTTTTCCTACAAAAAGAGATTTGGACTGCAACCAAGATGGATCCTCCGTGGACCCACTGCTAGATAATCCAAATTTACAGTAGGGTCCCCTCCACATCTGCTAGGGAGGTGGGAGCTGTAGTTCACAAGCATCCAGCAGACAAGCTGTTTTAGCACAGACCTATGTGGGTTTTAAAATACAGATCTGACATTCAGCACAACTCATTTACGTAAACACAGCGCCTCTTCACAGTCCATATGGATCCCTGACTCCCTACACAGCAAAAGGTGGTAAGAAATCTTTAGCTCTCCAGATGATTTCAACTTCAGTTCCAGAAATGCCAACCAGCATAACTGATGTTACAGCAGTTGTAATGCAAACCTCTGGAGAGCCAAAGGTTCCCCATGCAACATTCAGCAGATGTAGGAAATCATGGGCTGCATATATCATAGTTTGGACTGTCTCATCCTAGAGTTTCTGATTTCCTTGTATGGGAGCAAAAGCAGGACAGGGAAGAAAGCTGACAGGAAGAAGATCAATGCCTTTGGATCCCATCCCAGGAGAAAGGTGAGGTATAAACGCAATAAATAAACAAACAAATACATAAAATTTGAAATGTGGTGCTGGAGGAGAGTTCTATGGATACCATGAACTACCAAACGGACAAATGGATGCTTCTTAGAGCAAAATCAAAGCCAACTTGATGGCAAATAACAGCAGCAAAATGTCACATGGTAGAAAGTCCTGTTGCAGGGCAAAGGTCCCACATCCCAGCATGCTAAGTTCCTTTCTCCTTCTGTCTCTGTCTCTGTCTCTCTCTCTCTTTTGTGACTCCCTGTAAACTATGCATAAAGTGATGGCAGGCAATATAAAAGTGTGAAATTGCCTTACAGCACATAGAAAGAAGTACAAGCAACTCTTCTACACACACACATTCCTGTTTGGTAGCACACTTTTGTCAGTGGCTGCTCCAGCATGGAAGCAATGCTGATAGTGCAGCCAAAAGCACCTGAATACAGCGCCCAAAGCACAGCAGAAGAAGGATGTAAATGCTTCAGTTTTCAATAATTCAAGAGGCCATCTGTAGAAACTAGCTTACAGATAAAATAGCAGCTCAATTCATGTTGAAGCAGCTGAACTATGGAGGATGTCATTTTGGATGGAAAGATTGCCTTCTTTATGGCTGGGACAGACAGACAACAGACTATGTTTTAATGGGAGGGTGCACAATTTGCAGTAGATCAGCAAGGGTCTGTGTTTCTTTAATTGTTTAACAACAGCAAGAACTAAAAAGCTTTCTGACTTCTAACCAGGTGGGGGGGCACTTAGGAAAATCTAGAGTGGATTTTTATTTGGAAGACATTCAGCCATTATCTGAAATACTGGCATCAGATTTCATTGTTAGAATAGCAACAATGCAGAGTGCTTCATTCAGATCCAACAGAGAGCTTGGTTTGGACAGGTTGGATCCAGGTTCCTATTTGCATAGCCATTACCGCAGCAGGTGAGAGATGAGAGCACGTTCAGCATGCTTTCTCATTCCTAGCAAACCAGAATTCTGTAGAATCCTGGGTTATTGTTATTTGCAAACTGAACTGTTAGTGACCTTGAAACTCCAAGAGTCTGACTCAGCATAAGGCAACTTCCTATGCTCCTAAGAAATAATCAAAACACCAGTAATTCATCTCAGAAAATTCACACAACTGCAGCAGTTCATTTAAAAACCCATCATACCTTTGAGACCACCTGGGAAACATCTAATTCATCAAATAGAATTCATCAGCCACCTTGGAGCACGACTTAATACAAATATACTTTTGAGTTTATCCTTTAAACTCCAAGCTGATTCCTATGGTGAAATAACCTTTGCTTATTTATTTAACAGCACATATGGGCCACATTACATTAAGGTATCCAGGACTCACAGAAAACAATACCATTTAAAATTCAATAACAAAACCAACATGTCAGAGAGACTAAAATCAGCTTAAAATCAGCTTAAACACAAGGCCTAGGAAATAAACAGACCCAAGGTGGGTTTGCTCAGAATCTGCTCCCCCTAACTTCCCTGCAGGAAGAAAAACAGAAAGTCAGGTTAGAATAAAACATACAGACATAGAGAGAGACTTGCACACACATTCCAAGCCTGCTTGCATTCTGAAATGGTGCAGTCCAGGGAAAACTTTACTCGCACTTGTAAAGACAGGCAGTACTCCCTCAGTTCTTTAGACTACAAGTCCTATAAATCACAGTTAACATGACGAATAGTTAGAGAGTATAAGAACAGATCACTTGCATCTATAAACTAGTCTACAGTCAATACACAGCTTTTTCCAGAATCAGACTGGGATCTTCATATTTCATATCAGAAGGTAATTTATTTTAGAATAAGTACAATGTGATTACCAATAAGTACAATGTGATTATCAATAAGTACAATGTGATTATAGCTCTTTGGGAGAGCATGGACTTTGCTTGCAGAACATCCCAGGTTCAAAGCCTGGTACATTCAGCTCATACTGGTTCTAAGGCTCTAGAGAGAAGCTGTCTGTAATTACTTTGGGAACACTGTAAAGAGGGCTGAGAAACGAATTCAAGAACCACAAACAGTAATGAGGATACAAAACAATAAGCAGAACGGGACTCACAGAACACACATTCTTGCCTTCAGCGAGGAGCAGCATGTATGAAGCAATATCCCATAAACACTTTTGTTCTATATTTTGGCATCCTCCACACCAAGAAATTGATAAACAAATTGCATCCCACGCAAGCAGTCATTTTATGCAGATTGGCTGCAACTCTTTCTCCTCTTTGTGACAAACAAGCTGCCTAGCCCAGTGTTACCCGCTTCTATTAGCTGTGGATACACATTTTCCTTAAGGATACCCAACACTTACATTTATAATACCATTCAGTACAACACAGCGCATTCATGCCTCAAATCAATTCAGGACTGTTCTTTTACCAGAAATTGGGTTGTATAACAATAATGCTACTGGGTTTGTAGAGGGCATCATTCACCAGCAAGATGGGAAAAGTCACCTGATACTGTGCAATGGTTATATATTTTTCCTCATTTTTTCAACTACATGTCTGGCAGCCAAAAATAATAATGAGCACCAATGGCTTCAGTACCAAAATGGCTCACAGGTTTCAGGTTCTGATCATCACCACAGAGAATTGATCATGGAAATGCTGATAGGCTTGTCCTGACAGCTACCTACTCTCCTCCACACAAGAGACTAATTAAAGTAATGTGAGATACAGATTTAACACAGACAATGCTATCAATGCAAAGACCTGGAAATATGCCTTTTTGGACAGACCAGGAAAACAATTTTCAGAATCAGCCAGCATGACCAGGACGGCCAGGGGATTCTGAGAACTGCAGTAAATAAAAATAACTATTTGGAGTTCTAATCAATGCTTACTAGTAATAATGGACATATGTCTGCCAACTTCAGTGTGACTCTACTTGTCCCATTGGGCGTGAGCATAAGCAGCAGAGTGTTATTGCATATTTCCTGCTTTTGAAGAGGCATCTGATTAGCAAGTGTGGGGAACCACGATGGGCTGGTTGGGGCTGTAGTCTGATCAGCACAGTTCTTCCTATTTTCTTATAAAATAATGTACCTTGCTAACTATTCAAGAAACAGAGCTGATTTAAATCAAATTTTTAGTCACTGAACATGGGTCAAACTGAGCTGAGGGTGACATGGAGATGATTCCCGCTTATTAAAGGGACATTTGGTTTTCAAATTATTCAAGCCTCACATTAACTGGACTTCATTTGTCCTCAAGCTGACACCACAAGTTTCAGGATGTCCAATTTCAGCCATCTCTTATTTTCTAGGCTATATGATGCGACTGCATGAATCTCAACTGGTATAAAGAGTTGAAGGAAGATAATTACCTTTTCATTGAGAATCCTGGCTTTGCACAAAGGATGATTTCCTAGAATGAACTGTTTTCTTTGAGAGAGAGATATAGGCTTCCCACTAAACACAACTAAGCTGTATTACATGAGTGAGCCCAACATTTGGTCTGGAAATACCTGCTGAGGTTGTAAATAACCCCCAATTTGACCTTTCTGCCCTCCCACTCCCACAATGCAGAGATTTAGGTTTTATGCATACACTACTTTTCCCACCTAGATGTTTCCCACCTAGAAACACCTACATGTTTTGCCTGTATTTCTACTATGTCTTGTATCTATTCCACAATCAGTATCTAATAAGGTTCCCAGTCTTCTGCCTCTAAGTTGTGCTATTCATATCTTTTTAAGTAGGTTTGTTATATCCCTTCTAGAGGAATCCAAATGACAATTTAGAGATCCCTGAGGTAAACATCTCAGTGGAAAAGGCTGTTGAAAAGGACTTTTCATGGCAAATCCAAATAAAACAGTTGTATTCCTCCGTTGTCCTTACATGTTTCAGACCTGATTTGTGTCAACTTGTTTTCATTTTTAAAAAACCTTAATAAAGCAACATTGATCCAAACAAATCATAACACTATTGGGTATTCAGTGTTCCTGTGCTTTTAACTTAAAGTTCCCCATTTGTTGGTCTTGCCCACTGTATTGTTTCCTGTTATTCACAGCCAGTGGATTGTTAAGAAATAGCCTCTCTTAACTGGCACTAAGAAGAAGGAACATTTTCCTGTTTATCTTTTAACACAGAAATAGCAGTATTTCACCATAAAACAGTACAAAAATGAAATCTTCTCCCTTTCTCATGGGAACAAAAACTGGCACTGGGGAATTATTGTGAGCCACCTACTGTTTGATATTGAGAGAAAGTCGGGATATAACTTAAATAACTAAAGTTAAGACAGAATGGGGCCCTGTCCAGTCACCCTCTCAACAGGGACTAGAAACACGCTAGCTCCCCCTCTATATGCCCACCTTCTCCTTTGCTGTCTTGAGTTGAGAGGTCTGAAAGAGGCTTCTACATACATTCACTTAACATGAATACAAGCCTTTGTGTGAATCTGGAACCTTGATACAAATGTGCGAAGGTTTCCATTCTGCTTGCCCAGTCTCCCCCAGGTAAGAACCCTCGGGGAGACTGGACAGGCATTAGGATGTTGGGGGGGCAGAGCCTTATATGTGTTGACACGGCCTATTCATATTTAAATAAGAAGTTATTCACTACAGTTGCTACCCAAAGAGGGCAGGGCCTGCAAGCAGGAGGCTTTTTATTGATTTTGCTGATTAGGGCTTACTTGCGTGTCAACATTACTGAAAGCTTTTGACCATGGAGAAGGTTGAATATCACAGCACTGTATAAAGTCTTGGAGGAAACTTCTCTTAATTTCATTTCTCACTGGAGAGGCAACACCTTTGCACTAAAGCACATGTGTCAAACACAAGGCCTGTGGGACAAATCTGACCCATCAGGCCATTTCATGTGGCCCTTGTACTTCTCCTGCAGCTGTGGCACTCCGCCCATCTGGTGAGCCCAATCCCCACATTGCGGGCCCCTGGCTGCCGGTATTCTGAGGAGGGGCCCAGCAGCCAGCACTCACAATCTACCTCTACTTCGGATTGCTTCTCTGCCCAAATCTCACCATCGGAGCATTGCCACAGGTTACCATGGCAACGCTCCGTGCAGCTTGCAGGAGTTGCTCAGAGGAGCAGTCGGAAGTACAAATAGACCACAACTGCTGGCTGCTGGGCTTCTCTTCAGAATACTGGCAGCCAGGGGCCCTCAATGTGGGGATCGGACTCACAGAGAGTACAGAGAGAGGCAGGGGGGCAGAAAGAGCCACAGGCGGGAAGCAGAAAGAGCCACAGGGGAGGAGGGAGCAGAAAGAGGCACAGGTAATATTTGTCTGATGATTAAAAAAAACCTTTCTGTTTTCAAAACTCATTGTTCAATACATTGTACAATGGTTGTACACTTGAATATCTGCTAGCCATTATTTTTCCTAGACGTTTTGTTTCAGAGCTATTTATTACTAAAACCAGTAATAATTAAATGCAGAGGCAATTATTTAATATGATAAAAGAGTAGATACATTTATATAGTCTTACAGATACAACTGGCTCTTTGAAGGCAATCATGATGCTGATGCAGCCCAAGATGAAATTGAGTATGACACCCCTGCACTACAGGGTTCTAATATGCAAACTACTGCTGTATTTACTATCTTTTCAATCTCTGCCCCACCCAATAACATGGGAACCACTCTAATTTAACTCACAGAATGTTGTGAGACTATAATCCTTGAAACAGAAGTGTCCTGAAGGAACTGGATTTGCCATAAATGTGTTATCAGTATACCACCCCCATCTATGCTCCTCAACACAAAAATCATGGCTGATCTGTTCAAGCAGAAAGAGAGCGTTCTTCTGTCAGCGTCTGATTAACTCCGCTACGAAAAGGAACAGCACGCCATCTCAATTTCAGTACAAGCAGCTCAACATCTGGAGCCACTGGTCATTTTATATATGAAGTCTTCCTTCTGAATAACACAGGTGACCATACAACAATTAATATAATTTAATCTTTGATGCTCTTTGAAAAAGTACATTTTATTCCAGCACTAAGATTTAAGCATCAGTTCTCTCTTGCTACCCAAGGCATCGCTGGGTAATTACCTAAGTAAGTGGGTGTGCCAAGGCTCTACCAGGCCTGTTCTTTATGCACCAGTGTGCAAACAATATTTTTATTACACATCAAAGTGTCAATCTAAACCTCATGAATGTATGCCACAATTCTGAATTTTGACACAAATCTTTCCACAGACCTATTTCCATGAAGTAAAGAACATTTGTGTATCTCTTGAATTTCTGTCCAAATATGGACATTTTGCATTTTAACCTAGGAGAAATCCTCTCAATACTATGGAAAAAAGAAAAATCACAGCCAAGGAAAAAGTCAAGTCATACACATTTCGAAGTATTTATTTCATTTATTACATTATTAATTTAAGATACGGTGCCATACAATCTACTCACAATTACAGCAAGCTGCAGAGGCTGTATCAGTGCCTCAGGAATAATAGGCACTCAGCCAGTCACACAAACATGGCAGTAGTCTGAACTAAACCCAGTTGGTAGTCCCAACTAGAAGAGATCCACTAAAGCCAGCAGAGCTCGGCAACTCAGCATTGGTATCTCTTCCATTGTTCAGTGAATTTAAGTTAGCTGGTAGTAAAAATTGGACAGTAACAGGCCCAGTTAGAGCGGAAAAAAAAACCCCGGATCAATGGGAATTTGGTAAGTTAACATGTAAATCCCACTGATTCAGTGAGTCTGCTCTGGCTGGAACCAGCATTAGGACTGTGGTCTAAATCTTTAACGTTATATAAATGTTCCAAATTTGTTGTTGCATTATTACATACGTGCAAATTATACAGGACCCACATTTCCATCCATGTGCTTCACACAGATATTACACCTGTGGTAGTCTTTCACAGAAGCACAAAGAAGAGAAACAAAGGGGGTATTAACAGAGACATTTGTATGCAGACAGAGGTGATTCTAGAACAAAAAATATTCAGAGGTCAGAGCCTAGACTACTTGGCTACCACATCATTCTGCTAGCTTCAAAAAATAAATTCCATATTTTATTTTTAAAAAGCCTCAACAGTAAATAAGTGCATGTTCTCCTTTAATTGTTGCAACTAGATCTCCTCTCCACTCTCCCAATCTCATTTTCAATCAGGGACAAAAAGGGAAGAGACTTCTTTTTCCATGTAAAACAAACTTAATATATATGAATGTGACAGAGCAATTAAGTAATTTTTAAGAGCCACCAAGGATGGGTTTAGCTAGCATGTTTGGGATAAAATTTAGTTTTAACATTTATTGTTAAATCAGACTTGAGAGAAATTTAATCTATTATGTTTTTTTAAAAAAAAACTGATTTTTTTTTAAAAAAACTGATTTTTATCCACCTTGGTTAGAAATGTAAAGTAGCTGATGAACATTTTGTACATATTTACAAACCTGTCTTCAGAATAAAATTGTTATGCTACTTCCGGAGGTTTCAAAACTGCAGAACAATTACAGTGGCTCCTCCACTTCTGCAGGGGTTCAGAGCAACGAGTCTTTGCAAAAGTGAAACACCACGAATAATGCCCCTCCCGAACAATCCCAACGCCATTCCTTTCCCGGGCTCCCTCTGGCATGTGAGCCTTGCTTCTCTACACAGGGGCCAGAGGCAAGGGAATGGGAGGGGAAGCTCTGGAGAAGAGAAGGAAGGTGTGTTGTCTGCCTCCTCCTCATCCCTTGCCCTTTGCCTCCGTGTGAGTTCTCAGTGCAGGGGCTAGAGGCAAGGGAATGGGAGGGGCAAACTCCAGAGGGGAAAGGAAGGGGTGTGTTGCCTTCTCCCCCCACTCCCTTGCCTTTTACCTTGGTTTGAATTCTCAGCAGTGGAGGCAGAGGCAAGGCAATGGGAGGGGAAGCTTCAGAGAAGAGAAGGAAGGCACATTCATACCTCCCCCTGGGTGCACTTGCCTGCCTTCTCCGTGCCTGGCAAAACGCAATGGAATGGGAGGAGGCAAGGCGGGGGAGGCATGGGTGTATCTCACAAATAATCCAATTTGCGAAGGTCAAATCTGAGAAGTGGTGGGAGGAACTTACTAATTTTTATAGCTTTAGATTTAACAAACAAAGAAAAAGGCTTACTAACTACTGTCAAGTGCTTATGTAAAAGCCATCTCCTCCCTATTCAAACCCCTAGCTTGGTGGGGTGAGGGGGAGAAGTCACACTAATAGTCTGTTTTATCGGTGTATGGTTATTCAGTCCTAATTCTCAGCAGGAGGAAAAAGAAGACTTCACGCACTACCTCAAAGCACTGACCTACTTTCACAGAGCAACTGAACCATTATATGACGAAAGCTTCATGCCATCTCCAATCTAAGACAGTTGCATGCTCCCCATTTCTCATCTGGACATCTTTAGTGGCAGCCTTTTTAAGTCTATCACAATAAGAGCACTGCTTCTGTCTCACAAGCAGTTTTCTTCCTCTCCCACCACAAAGAGGTCTTGACCATTCTGAGAGCTTTTTAATGAGGGCTGGAATTGTTTTCATGGTGTGTCATAACAAGAGAGACAGAGTGGTGTAGTGGTTTGAGCACCAGACTACAACTCTGGAGACCAGAGTTCGATTCCCTGCTCAGCCATGGAAACCCACTGGGTGACCTTGGGTGTATCACACACGCTCAGCCCCAGAAAATCTGATGTTAGGTCAACCTTAGCAATGCCATAAGTCAGAAACATCTTGAAGGCAGATAATAACAACAAATGATGGGTTTAAACTATAAAGTCACCAATTTAGAGTCATATACGCAACTCATTCTGTTAGTGTTTAAGCAAACAGGGTCTCAGTCTTGTTCCATTATATCAGGCAAGTGGAGCAAGCCTGGCCCACAATATTTTGCTGCCTAAGGCAGAACAGAAAATGACACTCCTACCCAGGTGAAAGTACATAGACCCTAAACCAGCCAGACTCTTTTCATACATGAGGTTAAAAAAATAATCTCATGAATGCTTCTCCTACACTAAAACATTGAGATATAATAACAAAGTAAATGCTGAACTATTTGATACTCTTTCATCACCACAGGAATCTGCTGCCTGAAGTGGCCTCCTTACTCTCTTTCAGGGTACAGTCTACTCTGTATCAGAGAACCCACAAGGTCTGAAAGACTTCAGCCTTTTCTTCCCATTAACACCACCAACAAAGGGGAAGATCCACCAAGTCTGAACTGAACTCCACTCTTCACTGTGAGAATGTGAAGCTCATTGTTCCCTAAGCTGGGCTCCTTCAGACTGCAATTCCCATCACTCCCAGGCAGCATGGCCAAACACAACTGGAGGAAGATAGTTCCAAGTTCATGTACCTTCTCTATCTTTCCCCATCACATTTCTCTTCCGTTCTGAATTTAGCCTCTTCAAAGTGTAGCTCAAGTGGTAAATCTCTACCCACAGTGGACCACAACAGAAGCAATTTGGGGGCCCACAGGTCTGAGTGCATTTTCAGACAAAGAAATTCCCTGTACTTATCATGTTGGGAACTAGACTAGGCCCAAATGTTTCTCTGTAGTTGTCGAAAAACATTCAAAACATTAAAGCCCACACTTGTGGTCTAAAGTAATACAGTCTAGGCACAGATTTACTGTTTTACCTGCTGTCTGGCCATATTGGATGTGAAAGTAACATACGCTTCCTTAAAGCTAAGTCAATTCAAATAATGTATGCAGCAGAGGTAGAGGAAGGTTTTCGGAGCAGAACAGACAAACCGGTAAGGGGACCTGAATCTTTGCTTTGGTCATGGCTTGTATCTCCTCAGAACATCTCTTTCATCAGCTGAACACAAATATTAGAATCAAATTCGGTTAAGAAATAAGGTCCCATGGAAGGCAACAGTATAATGAAATAAAGGTAGGCTCAAAGAGGTTTCAGACCCACCGGTGGTATCTATTTCTCTCTTTTAAAAATGGATATCTATCACCAGACACCCTCCTTCTTTTGTGTGATTGGAGCAGATCCAGATTCACATAAACAGATCTAATCCTTTCACATCTGACATGGTTCTGAGAAACAAACTTTACAACAGAGGTGAGGAACATGTGGCCCTTCAGATGCCGTTGAACTTCAACTAACACAAACTCTTGCCAGTATGGCAAATGGCCAGGATGCTAGGAACTGCAGTCCAGCAACACCTAAAGGATAATTCCTTTCCCATCCCTGCCTCAGATGGTAAGTCTAAGGGTAACACCTATGCATTTCTTTGCAGCTCACCACACAGGCATTTCATCCCAATCTAGATGCTGCTTATACTGTGCTTCTGCAAGTTTCTTTACAAATGATGGACATCTTGTCGTTTCTTTTTTTTTAACCTGAAGCAAGTATTTGTGTTTTTCCATGCATTTTACAAGCAGAAAAGAGAGACTAGGCTCCATATGCTTATAGATGGTCCAAGTTTATTCTTTTAAAAAGTGCAACGTGTTTCAGCCTGTTTGAAAGTTTACTGGCCTTCTACAAGGGCGTAGATCCAAACTCCAACAGAAATTTCTGGAGTTGCTGCTGCACTCTCTTTATGAACCAGACTGATGCATTGGGATTTTCAAAAAATTTAACTTGGATCATCTATAAACACATGGAGCCTAGTCTCCTTTTTCTGCTGGTTTAATACACGTGCTTTCCAGTACTTATTCCCACTCATGTGTTTTACTAGCCACAAAAAAAATCTAGTAATAAAAAGGCAAATCATGATGCACCACTACAATCTCTCAGGTCTGTGGCACGATATCATTTGCTTTTAGAGGAGTTCATACATGTGCCATCACAGATGTGGTTGTCTTTTTCCCTCTGTGCACCCTCCTTCAATCTTCCTCCAGTTTTCATTTGCAAAGATAAATGGAGTATGGTTTAACTCTGCTCACAAAAAACAACAACAAAAAAACCCTCAAGAGAGGTCTATGTATCAGGAACACTTGAAACCTACCTCAATGGACAGTAAAGAATCAATCTTTCAACAATGAAAGGATTGTACACACACCTGCAAACATGTGTATATGCATGCACACACACACACTGCCTGTCAGCCCTCAGTTAACTGTCCCTGTTATCAAGCCACCATACTGCTATTATGGATGTAAAATGTAGTCCTGATTTGTCGCTGCTGTGTATCTTCAAGCCATTTCTGACTTACGGTCACCCTAAGGCAAATGTATCATGGGGTTTTCTTGGGCTGAGAGTGTGTGATACACCAAAGATTGCCCAATGGATTTCCATGGCCGAGCAGGGAATCAAACCCTGGTCTCCAGGATTGCAGCTCACCACTCAAACCACACTGGCTCTTGAAACCAGATTTAAAATAGTGGTTTCAATCAGAGAAAAACATCTGTCAATTACGTTAAAAAAAGATCAAAGGTAATTATATGGTTATGAAGATTATATATGTTTTCTAAACAATTTTTTAGAATACAGGTATCCCAACAATAAGAAAAGGGTTAATGTTTAGGTGCATAAGTGGTGGGGATTTTTCCAGACCAACATAAGGGAACTGGTGTCTTGACTGTTGTCCTCAGCCAGCACTGCCAAGATAACGTTATGTTCAAATCATCTCCCCATCCTCCCCACAGCCAGCTACTCTGAGACTAAATGTATCTCATGCAACATCTCTCTGGAGTGTAGCCTGCACAGAAGGAAAACACATCTTCTATTCAGCCCACAGCATAACCTTCAAGGACATACATAAATACAAGTTGGGGGGGGGGTCACAGGGAGATGAGAGAACATTCTAAACACCTTCTGTGACTGATGAAGTTGAATTGCTATTTACCTCAACAGAGAATCTGAGGTACCCATGGATGAAACAGCTGGTGGAAAATGCAAGAGGAAAGCCTAAATCCAGCAATATGAGCAGCTGTCAAATCTGAAAACATGCATAACCTACATTAATATTCCTGATAAACATTTTGGCAAACTGCACAGGGAATGACTGAGGGGAGACATGTCGATGAAGACTCTTCAAATTATGAATGGAATAGAAGCCAAAAGCTCACAATACCACCAACTAAAGTGGACCAGCAATAAGATCAGGGCACACAAAAGGAAGCACTTCGTGCATTTTTTTAAAAATATACGTGAGTGTTCGCAAGTCTCATTTTCTGCTGCTGAACAGCACTAGAGCTGCATAATTAAGAGAAAGGATTCGCATCAGCCCCAGGACATAGTAAAGGCTTCTGCATTCAAATGTTTTTTAAAGGATTAGAGAAATTAAAGAGGGAATAGGTTTATTAAGGGATATTAAGGATAATAATTAAATGGAAATGCCATGTTAAGGGACAGCATACTGCTGAACACCAGATGTTATAGCAAACAGGATCATGCTGATGACTTCATATGCTGCTTTAAAGCTTCCCTGAAGCATATGGTCAGCTGACGCAGGAAACAGTACCTCAGACCAGATGAATATGAACCCTTGGAGCCAGTCCATCTGGTCTAACACTGCCTGCTTTGATTCAACATGGCGACATTTTCATGCCACAATAAACCATGGTTTCTTGGAGAGCCTTGGGACTGCACTTTCTCTTCTCTTGTAGTCACAAGGAGGAGGAGACCGAAAGCTTTTGTTCCATTTATTTTAAATCAACAGCATTTTAGTGTTGCCTCCAAACTTTGAATGAGGTTAAATGTGATTTGTTGAAGCAAGCCTGCTTCATAACCCATGGCTTGAAGTTCACTTGTTTAAAATAAAGCACAGCTAAGATTAACCACAGTTCACCAGCATGAATCATAAGAGACTTCAGCTACCCCTCCCCAAAAAAGGGGGGGGAGGAGAAAGCAGAAACTTCCCTCCCATCTACACCAGAGTGGTATATGCGAGTCCAAAGCTTGCTTAGGTTTACTTAATATGTTGGACCAAAGTCCCATTATCACCAGGCAGTAGGACAAAATGAACATATGGGATGGGGACTGGAAGAATTCTAGACATCTGAAGAGCAGCAGCTTGGGGAAGGCTGATGGACAGCGGATATTTTGTGACTACCCTATAGAAACTGCATAAAGGATATGTAAGATACACATAGGATAAATGTGAATGTTTTAAGGATATGTAGGAAACCCCATAAACGATACATTGAGTATGTGGGATATATGTGAATATTTTAAAGGTCTAAATTTTCCCAGCCTTTGCATTTTTAGCCTGCATCAATAGCATTTCTCCAGACAAATACAATACGTAAGTTTTCATTTTTTTTTAAACCCACTTTTTTCAAAAAGCTTAGAGTAGCTGGACAACTTCATTTCATCCAACAAGGCTCACATTCTAAACAATAGGGGCCCCAAAGATGGCAAGTGATAGTCTCAGCATTTAGCTACTCTAACCAAATGCCAAAGCTACAAACAATATCTATACTGAAAACACATTGCTTCCACCTACACTTACAATCACTGGAAATGCAGCTGCAATGGTGAGGAAAGCACTCACATAATTGCACATACAGATTCCTAGACTATTGCAAACCAATTATGTGCACTCATTGCCATATCCATAAAGACACTTTTAACATACTACTTTAGATTTAATGCTTAACAAGGTGTACTTGGAGCAAACTCCTGAGGTAAACATGTGTGATTAACCTGCTGCAACCTGCAATCAAACGCACAGGCTTTGCAAGGGGCTACCATATACTCAAATGGGCGCATGAACAGTCCTCTACAAAAACAATGAAAAGACAAAAGTGGTGCCTTGATTCCAAGCATACATTTCAAATACCTTTTCTGCAACTCTAATCAAGAGATTCTTGTTCAGTGTGGGAAGAATGACCAGGCAGGCTGGGGAATTCTGAGAGCTGTATTATTTTTGTTTTTAAAGTAACTCTTTACAATTCTGATCAATTATTACTAGTACTGAGGAACATACATTCCTCTACTATTAGTGTGATCTGCATGTCTCTGAAAGTGTATAAACCATTTACCATTGCGGCTATATCCCTGAAAATTAAAGTCTTCTTTAATGTGCCCATTGCAGCATGGAGGCAATTTTCTATAACATGGTCTCATATAGATGGGATGGCACATGAATGATGCCACCTCACATGCAAGGCTGAACATAAAGACTTTTCTAATTTGACTCACAAGTTAGCAGGAGAGAGCTGTTAACAGATCCCCCTCTTGGGCAGCATCGCTCCCATGCAGACATTCCCGTAGTTTCATGGAAGCACATCAACTATGGCTGCATATGGATACCAAAAGACGGCAAAATTGAACATTTCTTAAAATTTTAACTTAAAACTTAAAATTTCATCTGATGGCATTGCTTTCACCCTGATCTTCCCCAACTTAAAAGGAATGGTAAGTTGACAATAGCAAACCAGGTTACTTGGTTTGTAAACGGAACCCAACCTGAATTCTCCTTTTAAAAAAAGAAATGATGACAAGGGATCCTAATATTATGATGCTCTATCAAGAGCTCACAGCTTGCTGGAGAACAAAATGGACCAGCACTCCCAGCAATACAAGTTGCTACTGAATGTATTGGCACTATAAGTCTTCTGTTCAGATACTACAGGATTCTTATATTTTTAAGTGTATGCTAGGCAGCAATCTAAAATTCATTTTCTCTATAACAATGATTCTCAAAGATTCTACCTGCTAGGAGTCCCCCCACCTCAACTTGGCTGCAGAACAAACACTTAGGTGACTGCCACATGGGATGCTTGCATGCTGTGGATTCTTCTGTAACAAGCTCTAGTGCACACAGTTCATACAGGAGCAAGGTACTGACCAGGCTTGGTTGCCCCATCAAAGCGGATGGGACATGTGCTTGCCATCACCAGTCCATGAGTCCTTCACCCACTTCCCAAGTAGATTCCTAGTTCACATTTGCAAAGGGGTATGTGGGGGTGTTAATAGTAAGGACAGCTCACTTAAGAGAGGAGAGACCTCACGGGACTGATCTAACACGTTTAGATCCTCTTTAAAATATACAGAAGCATATGTTTTCTATGAGAATTTCTGGAACTTGCAGCTTTCTTTGTCACCAAATTCAAAGATGAACTTCATCAGGAGTCATTCTGTTGTCGTGTGCCTTCCAGTTGTTTCTGATTTATGGTGACCCTAAGGTGAATCTATCACAGGGGTTTTCTGGGGGCTGTGGGGGGTGCATGCCCAAGGTCACCCAGTGGGTTTCTATGGCTGAGTGAAGAATTGAACGCTGATCTCCAGGGCCACAGTCCAATGCTCAAACCACTACACCACACTGGCTCTCAGTAAGGAGACGCAGGGAAATAGAACTTCTATGAGCCCCTGCAGTAAATACTGGAGCTTTTCCTCTGTCACTTCCCACTGCCTTACAGAAAAGCAGCCCAGCATTGCCCATCCATCCATACACCAGATAAATGAAGGGAAGGGACAGGAGGACAAGATTCAAGGACTGGCTGCAGGAAGAACGCAAGCTTCACTGTATTCCCAAAGTAATCCTCAGAAAAGCAAACAAGTCCAAATTCCCAAACTGAACTTTGATAAACTGCTCTTTTGATTTCTGATTAACTCTGATTCTGACTGATTTTGAAGAGACAAGGTATACTTCAGTCTAAGAAGCAGACAGCCTTTTCACCTTAGAAAAATGGTAGACTGAAACCAGAAAGAAACACTTTGGCTATACAACTGCTTCTCTCCTTATGGGTGTCTCCCCTTTGGATCCTAGTCTAAGAATTATTAAACCATCAGCACTAGTTATCACATCGGTATCCTGTTTTCCTGTCTGAGGAGCTCAAAGGGGTACACATAAAATTATACAATTTTCTCCTTACCAAATTAACTTTTGGAAGCCTCCTTGGGTCCCACTATGGGAGAAAGGCGACATATAAATATAACAAATAAATAAGTAAATAAATAACATTCTTGAGAGCAGAGTTAGTACTTGGGTAGGAAACTGCCAAAGGATACCAGGTGCTATAGGTTATATTTCAGAGGAAGGAACTGGCCAAATCACCTCTGAGTATCCCCTGCCTAAGAAAAACCTATGAAATTCATGGGATCACCATGTGTCCATTGGTGACTCGAAGGCACATACAGAGGCAACAATGAAAGACAGTAACAGAGTCAAGGCCATCCAGTGAACTTTATGGCCATGTAGGGATTTGAACTTGAATCTCCTTAGCTGTAACTCAACCTTTGGAATCCTACAGCCTGTTGGCCCTATGCCATACTTGGGCTCCAATGAATCCACTGGTCCCTCCAAACCCCTGATTTCCCCCCTTCTTTTGGGGTGGGGGTGTAAAAGAACTCAATTTCAGTTGAAAAATGATTTTACACTTTGGTCAGAACTGCTGTTTCAAAAACGCCAAAAATCATCCCCAAAACTAATTGGCAGTGCAACCCACTGAGCAGTAGAAGGATGAGCAATAAATGGTATGACCTGCAAATTGACACAAAAATTCTGGTGTTCTGCTACATTTCAACAACCGAAGACAGAATTTTAAGACGGTAGTTTAAAAAAATAACCACTTTTGTGATACCAGAGAAAAAAGACACCAATACTACATAAATGATACAGAAGAAGGTGGGACATCCATCCATCTAGATAGAATGAAGAAATACTTGAATGTGGGCAGGAAGACAGAGTTCAAATAATTCCGTAGAAGGGAGATTACAGCCATCATTTATCTTGGGAGCAAAATGTTCAATGATCACATAAACTCATCTGCAATGCTTTAACTTGTTTATAGACTAATTCTAAGGGGATGAGGTAGGAAGAATGTCTGCAGAGGACACCAATGCTTCCAAATATCTATTAGGACAAGGGCAGAGAAAAAGGTAGACAGCAAATTGGTTCCAGGGCTGGCATACTCTTCCTCCTTTGTTGGAGAAGAGATTCACAAAGTCCATACCCATCTTTCCCATTCCTGCTGCCAGCCTATACAAGGGTGAGACCTCCAGGAAAAGACCTCCATCTCTTTCCACAGACCTTCTCATTGTCAGATGAAGAAGGTTCACAACAGTTTACGTACCCTTAGGCACATTCCATGATTGGATAACTGTGTCCCTTTTTCTTCTTTTTATTTTTTTTTCTTTATTTTTGGTGATTTTTAAATGAAAAATTAGTTTTAAATAATACTAGCATATTTACCTGGCATTGCTCAGGATTTTATTTTCCTCTTAAGAACTCACCCAACTGTCTTCTCCACTACCTGTAACTTCTCCCCATAGTCCCCAATCCAATCTGTATTCAGAGTTGTTAACATACAGAGGTTGGGTTCCTGAGGGAATACGCTGTCCTCCTCCTTGCTGCTAGCTCTCATTGCCATAGCAGCCAGCCTATTCCAGTGTCTGTAACTTTTCCCCATAGTCTCCAATCCAATGTGTATTCAATGTTGTTAACATACAGAGGTTGGGATCCTGAGGGAATACACTGTCCTCTTCCTTGCTGTTAGCCCTTGACACCTTAGTAACCAGCCTATTCTAGTACCTGAAACTTTTCCCCATAGTCCCCAATCCAATCTGTGTTCTCTGGCAACGTTGATGTACTTGCTTTTGATTTTTTTGCTTTCTGTTAAATTTGTTCAGTGGCTTTATGCTTTTCTGGAGGCATTTTTGGTTTTGAATTTCAACTTTAAGATTCCTCACATATGGAACCCATACAATCTACTGTGTGAAGCAAGAAGACTTTGTAACTATGTGGTGTATGCACTTTCATTTTTCTCACATATGCCTCTCAAAAGTTTTCTGGCATCCTTATTGATGGCAGGCCTCATCTCCATGGCAACTGGCCTGAGGCCCAAGAGCTCTCGGTTGAGAATTCCAAAGGCCCCTCCCTAAACTGCCAACCCCAGGATTCCATGGAATCTTCACAGCCAGCCAATCATATGAGGTCTTCTCGCCTCACTCAGCCAATCGTATGAGGTCTTCGCCTGCCTGACGCAGACAAAAGGACAAATGTGCAGACAAACTTCAACTTTTATACAGCAGATGTATAATGCAAATAAGTGATTTTCATTTTAGCAGGCTGAGGGAAACCCTGACAATGCACAGACCACCCCTCTCACAATTATTTTTGCAATGTTATCTCCCCTTCCTCAACTGCATCCCCCTTTCCTTATGGATCATGTCTTATTTAGACTGCAAGCTTGAGAGCAGGGGACATTCAAACCAGTGATCTGTAACCCCTTTTGGATGAAGGACTGGGCATAAATGCGTCAAATAATAAATAAATAAATTCTGCTCTCTCTGATCTTGCAAACCAGAGGTGGACAAGAGAGGAGAGGGCAGGGGACATTTTTCACCTTCACAACACACACACGCCAAGAGGCTGCACTGGCAGTTTTGACACCATTTCCCCCCTCATTTAGGGCTAATCTGGGTTCGGGGGGGGCACTGCGGAACCACTTCAAGGCCAGAGGTGGTTCTGGGAGCCTTCGGCACTTTGGTTTGTGACCAAAAAAAGAACATCTGTGGAAAAACATCTGAGTGCTTTGAGGGATTTCTCAGACTGCAAAATGAGCTCCCATCAGCCCACAGACTGCACTGTCCCCACCCCTGTTGTAATACATCACAAGATTTTGGATCTTCATTCTGTAAAATCCTAAACAAATAGCTAGAAGTTCAGACAAGAATATTTCAGCTTCTAAAATTCTGAAAGAGGCTGGTGAGCCTTGGAACACTTCTGCACTGAGGTCTCAGTGTGATAACTATTTCTTCCTACCTTGTTCTGAGCAAATTCAGACCAAAAGAGGGAGATCACTTATGAAATGCCAACATTCAGTCATTATGGCAAGCCTTCCAATCTCAAATAGTAAGTCTGATTTTCTTACTAAGGGAATCCGTAGTTTCTGCCTGCACACGTGACAAAAGTGACAGAAGTAGGAAGGTTAAAAAGCCAACTATTATGACTCTCTCCTCCTTGGGAAATACATTCCTTTTTACTCTGAGGGCAGAGTTGGCAATCATGCCATGTTCATTGCCAAATGCGCAATTCTGCCACTAAAGGTATGTTCTGCCATCTGATGCTCTAGTGCAAAACTGGGGGACATTTGTCCCTGCAGACAATGCTGGACTACAGCTCTCATCATTCCTAGTCAGTTTAGCAAATGTTGAGGAACAACAGATGATACAATCCAACTACATCTGGAGGTCCACAAACTCCCTTGCTCTATACCAAATCTGCCACAAAAACTTCAAAAGACATTACTCACATCTCTTCTGAACTCTGAAATTCAGAAGTGCATATACATACACACACCTACATGTTTAAAGTGAAAGCTTTCCTTCCAAGCTTTTTGCAACACTACCAGAATGTTTGCTGTCTCACATTGCACTCAGCCAAAAAAGTTACTACATATCACTGCAGTAGCATGTGCAAAGCTCCATCACATACTGAATACAAACAGCCCCACTCACAAAACTTTATACTTTCTGAAAAGGAAAATTAAACAGTGAATTCAGGTAATAAAGGAAGCCAAGAAACCACAGGTAACTGCAATGGCCCTGTATGAGCAGCATGATGCTCTACTCATGGTCTACTCAAACTTGGATACAGCAGGATTAGCAAAAGAAAACCTGGAGCTTTGTTTTGTGGTTGAATTATTGCAGGGGAAGGCTACTGTGTCAGGGGCTGGGCATTGTTTGACTTTCCTCATGGTCTCCCTACTGTAACCTTTTTAAAAAAAGGAATAAATTGTTGTTAAACAGAAAGTCAACTAGGAGTCAACTCCCTGTTTTCAGAAAGACTTCACTGGTGCTGAAAGCTACCAAGGCTGCCAAAACAGAGTAAAATTGCCTCCATGCCCCCAAGAGGTATACAGGGATTTTTTATTTTATTTTATTTTTTTTGCCAACACGATTTCCAAGGGGGAAAAAAATCTCTTCTGCTCCTCCAAATTGAGAAATGACCACCACAGGTAAGAGAAGAAACGGGAGTACCAACTTACCATGATTCTTTTGCTGAAAGAGTATTTGTCCAACCACTTGAAACTGCATCACTGTGCCCACCTGATTTTGTGCCCTGGCCTTCTGAAACTGTGATCAGGCAACTGGCACAGTCCTGATTCATTCTTTCTTATGTGCAGAAAGAGTGCCATAGCTAAATGGAGAATATAGAAAGTTGCCTTATCCTGATGAGTCAGACCATTGGTTCATGTAGTCCAACACTGTCAATTCTGACCAGGAGCAATGGCTCTCTTTCTATGATTACACACAGAACTCTCCACTAGCCCTCCTTGGAGACTCCTTGTATATATTCTGGTGATAAACCATCCAAGTATTAATCAAGCCTGACCTTACTTAGCTTCTGAAATCAGACAAAATCAGATGTGCATTAAGGTGGTGCAAATCTAGCCTTCTGCACTGATTTTCCTTGTCCTAGCTATGGGAAACCGTTTCATGGTAGTATAAAAAGGAGGAAGCACAGGGAAAATAAAAAAGGAATGTGGCAACATCTTTAAGACTAACCGGTTTTTATTTTAGCTTTGGTGGATATAAAGCCACTTCTTCAGATGCAGTACATTCAGATACAGATTTTCATAAAATCAAATCCACTCTGTACAGCATCTGAAGAAATGTATTTATACCCATGAAAACTCATGCCAAAATAAACACCAGTAAGCATTAAAGGTGCTGCCACATTCTTTTTAGGGGTGGGCCAACTGAATCCTCAAATCCTGTGCAACGATTTGAGATTCGTGGATCTGAATCCCCATGCCAAAATAGGTGAATCGAATCTTTCGAATCCACACCTCCTCCTGCCCACTGCGGTCCCTGCTCTTTTCCCGCCCACAGCCGGTGCGATCCGGCCCAGGGCAGGCGGGAGGAAGTGGCAGTCACACCTGCCGTCGGCGCAATTCTACCCCAGGCGGGTGGAGAAGCTTGCAGGGAGCGTGATCCCATGCTCCCTGATCTTTTCCTGCCCGTCACTGGCGTGATCCTACTTCAGATCCTGAAAGTTTTCCTGAAAGTGAAAACTATTATTTAATTTGTTTTTCATTAAACAAAGATGTCAAACTCTGCTTCAAAAACATTTTTCAGTAGAGGTGCTTTCTTTCCCTTGCTTTTAAAAACTTTTTAAAAAAAGCATTCAAAAGACTCGAGATTCATGAGATTTGTGGATTCCCAAAACCTTCCAGGGATTTGGATTTGGAAAATTCTGGATTCATCCCACCCCTTATTTCCTCTTCTTTCTCCCACTCCACTCCCACTTTTTAAGCTGCATGAAACTAACACAGCTGCTTCTTTGAAAACTGTTTCATAGGAGAGAGACTTGGAAGAGGTACAGAAGATGTGGAGGAGATGGTGAAGTTTTGGCAAGTCCACAGGAATAGGCAAGAATGAACAGATATAGGCAAAGAGTGAGCTAGTGGAGCAGCCTTTCACAATGTTTACAAGTTTGCATTATGATATCACCCTATGTTTGAGTATCCTCCATTTAAAAAAAAAAGTATTCAAGAATTCTCACCTTTTCCTAAAATCAGATGCACCAGATACACGGCACATGGAACAGGTCTATATAAATTTTCTGTACAATGCTGTGCAAATAATGCTTGGGCAAGGATAACAATGATCCTATATCACTACTGGAATCACTTTTTGGACTTCATTAGAAACAAGTTTATGTTAAAAAAATCCACTTGAAATATCTACCCAGATATCAGCATTGGCATTACTGCAGGACTAGTGCTCAGAAAAACCTTACAATGCAATCCTACACAGTGGCCCCTTGGTATCCACTAGGGTTTGGTTCCAAGATTCCCAATGGATACCAAAATTCATAGATGCTCAAGTCACATTATGTACAGTGGTGTAGTAAAATGGCATCTCTTATAATAAAATGGGAAAATCAAAGTTTATTTTCTGGAATTTCTTGAGGGGGGTGGGATATTTTTAAGCCATGACCAGCTGAATCTGTAGATACAGAATACACAGCTATGGAGGACCAACTGTATGTATCTACTTTCTCATTCCTAATGCCAGGTACAAAATTGATAGTGATATTATAGACCAAAATGGTATAAATATTACACCATTTCTACCCAACCAGTTTATCATTTTATATTATAACTCATGAAGTCTCTTTTTCCAGACTGTTAAGTGGTGTATCTAATTGCCTGTGCCTTGTGTTTCCTGTTCATTTCAGCAGAAGGCTATGCGTGCCTACACTGCATGGTGTTTTGGGGACTTTTTGACCAGGAATTTTAAGGCATTCCAAGAGGATCTTTGAATTCTTAAGATAAAATTATCCAAATTCATGCAGACCTTTTATATTTAAATACAGATAGATATAAAATAACACTTTTAAAATATCACTTACCCAGAAGTTCTGTGCATTTTGTCAAAGGTAAAAAACAGTTCTTTCCAGAGAACCAGGAATAAGAACAAGTTCAAAAACGTTCAAATCCAATCACATCTTCTACCAATTCTTTAACATCTTATCTCAGTCTAAGGACTGTTATTAAGAAACAGCATGAGTTTTCCTTTAGAATGATCACGGGGGATCTAATTAGGGAAGAATGATAGCAGCTCGAGTGAGCAGTTTTTTACAAATTTCAGCATTTTACCAATCATTGCTTCATGTTTTTCAGCTTTATTCAGTTTAAGAATAATTCACAACTCCAGATTCTTTTAACAAAGATTTAGACTACCAAATTCTGCTCTTTTCATTGGTCCACTCTATTAAGTAACACATGTCAATTAGGTCAAAGGAAACTTTTGGAAATGGTTTGAAAGCTTGGCATACCCCTACAACATAATCAAAATGCTACCAAAATAGCAACTTAAGCGTGTTATGACCTTACCGCATCAAATTCCGCTTGATCATCTTCAGGCAGATCACTTGTTTCATAGACATCTGGCTCATTCCTGGCCTGGAAATGCAAAGGTATTCCAGTGAGGTCAAAGACAGAACAAGAACGCTAGAGCTGACCCAAAGGCCATCCATAACTATGACATGTCCTCAAGCAAGAACCCCCACACAGATTAATTCTCAGTTAACCAGACAATGCACTGAAACTAGGGAGCAGAGGTAAACAAGCCAAAGGTACCATGAGGTAAGGATTCATTTGAATGAAGAGATCAAGCCAGATGTTTTTGGCAACTCTACAAATAAGTCCACAAAAATGACTGGCTTTTTAAGTAATCCACCTACCTTGATATACCCATTAAAAACATGCATAGCATAACGCAGATGTTTTGAAACCTGTAAGTTTAAGGGAATCCTTCAATCACTGGTCCATCTACTGATATGAATTCTACTAGGGAATATTCAAGGATGAATGTGGCGTAGCTAGCAAGATCTGTCTGCCTGGTGAGACCTAGAGCATATGAAATATTATTTGTTTCATTTATATCTGCCTTGTTCCTTATACAGCATCTAAGGCTGCTTATAAACATATAGAAATAGGGTACAGTTTAAAAAATTATTTGTACAAAAGTTAAAACACAAATTAAAACACAAGATTAAAATAATACAATAAAAAGAGCTAAAATTCACTTATTTCTCCTGGGATTCTTTGTTGGGCGAAAGTGGTAATGGTGGCCAAGCTGACATTCGAGGAAGCCTGTCTGCCAATACTGACCTAGTTAGTGAGGAACTCAATTAGCTCCCAATGAATTTCCCCTGTTCTCCAGAAAAAGACTAGAAACTATCAGCCTGAACATGATTGGATTTTGTGGCTGTTCAGGTAAATAATTTTAATTCATTGTGGGCAATCAGAAAAGGAGTTACTCAGTAGCTCAAGAGGAAGAAAAAAGCCCACAGCAGGCATAAACAACACTGCAGACATAAATAACCTGGTAACTACAGATAAATGAATTCTAGGCATTATGTAGATAGGGGGCATATTGTTCTTTCCATGGTTATCAGGCACTGCCCTTTCTCTACAATCAAGCTGATTCTATCAAAGATTTGGAGAAACAAATATTTGGAAATAGTAAGTGAAATCCCTCACAAACCTAAATGCATCATGACGAGGGGAATGCTGTTGGGTGAATGGTGAACCTACCATAAGCAATACAATCCTACTTCCTGCCTGAGCCACCATCCCCATCTGAACAAAGCATTGTCAAGCAAAAGCCTGCAGTCTACAAACCCCAGTTTGCTCAAGGCAGTGCTTCTCCAACAGAAGAGAATATGATGTCCAACATACTAACAACCAGATCACAAGCCTACAGAATTGACATCAAAACATTTATTGTCTCAAAAGAAGAAGTAGCAAATACCATACTAGGGAAGACATAGTGATTTGTCCATGCCCAGCATGGTGTTTCTGCACTTGAACTGCTCTGTGCCTTTCTACTTCAGCTTCCCTGATACTTTTTTTCTTCCATTTCAATGCCTGGAACATAAAGCTCTTCTTCAAACCAGCTCACACTACAGTGTTTATCAATCCAGCCCACTACTGACTGGGCGTTGGCTCTCCAAAGTCTTTTTGATTATTGCTTCCTGATCCTTTTAACCATTGATACAAGAATCAAACCAGGGACCTTCTGCGTGCAAACCATCAAGCGATGGCCTCTCCCATACACCAAGAGACTACAACAGAAAGACAGGCCAAGTGTACAAACACTGCCAGAGCGCATAAGAAAGTCAAATCAGTCTGTAGCCCTGGGCATGCAAGTGGCTCTCATCTGTTGCCAATACAGCCCCCAAAGCCATAGGCCTTAGCTGGCTTGAGGTGGGATAGGGTGAACACTGTTGTTGTTGTTGTTGTGTACCATGGAAGTCACTTCCAATTTATGGTGACCCTAAGGCAGTGGTTCTCAACTTGTGGGTCCCCAGATGTTTGTGGACTTCAGCTCCCAGAAGCCCCAGCCACTATGGTCAATACTCAGGGCTTCTGGGAGCTGAAGTCCAAAAACATCTGGGGACCCACAGGTTGAGAACCACTGCCCTAAGGGGAAGTATCATGTGGTTTTCTGGGACTGAGAGTGTATGATGTGCCCAAGGTCAGCCAGCGGGTTTTCATGGCAGAGAAGGAATTTTAGTCCAATATTCATTCACACCACTATACCACACTGGCTCTTGCAACAGCTACACAGAGCCTCAGTGGAGACTGACGGGGACAGGAGGATGCTGAGATTGGCATGGGCTGACCATGTTTTTATGCATGTATCGAAATACACAGTATGTATCTAAATACATAACATGTGCATGACTGCCTCCATCTCCTGCCCAAACAAAAGCAACCCTCAAATCACCTGAGCTAACTTGTAGCATAACACCAATCTTTTCCACACCTCTGGCCCTCCCATCCACAACTGGTATAGTAATTCAGCTATAGCCAAAGTATATAGGGAAAATTCTTACCCCTACGTAAACTATGATACAAACTCCATCCCTTGAGGAAATACCTAGTGTCCTATATGCATTTTCTTGTGTATGAGCTCAGCTGCAGCTATTAGCTACTGAGAAAAAAAAAAAGGTCTTCTTCACATCCTTGGAGAAACTCTTTTCTTTATTATTACAGTACACAGAATACTTTAATATTGTCAATCTCCTTAAACTGTGATGTTCTGCAGAATGAGGCTAATTTTAGTTAGGTGTTTGTTTTAGCTGATAGTTTAAAGTGTATTCGTATTAGTGGAGGGATATATTATTGTTAGCATCATTCTTACATTGCAATGGGTTTGTCATTAGTCCAGTTGTTACTATATTGCATTGTTATTGTACTGGTTTTGTCTTTCGTTTGATGTCTTGTCTTTTATGATTTTAATAAAAAAAAATTTGAAAAGATTGTCAATTTCGTTAAACTATGAGGTTCTGCAGAATGAGGCTGAACCCCGGCTCCCCTCTGAATGCATCCAGATTACTGCTGCACTGCAACTCCCATCATCTCTCAAAACTGGCTATGCTGGACAGATACCCTGACAGGGCTTGCAGCGCACCCAGAAGGTCACATCCCTAGCTTAAAGCTCTTCTACGTTCAGCCAGAATCAAGGGACTCTTCTCTTCCACCCCAAAGCCCCACCGACCTCTATTTGGTCGTTTGCTGCCCCCCACCGAAGCCCTCCTTTTAGGCTGAACACAGAAGATGGAGGGAGGTCTGTCTAGGTGGGGGCTGTAAACAGTGTTTGGTTACTGTGCCAATGACTGAGACCGAGGGCCAAAGTGTCACTTGGCGAGCAGGCTCGCGAATGCCACCAAAGGGCCCAGCAGCCCCCACTGCCTCCGCCCTCGCCCTCTTTCTCCAGTCATCCTCCTCCATCAGCCCCATACAATTAAGCCACCCGGCCCCACCCTTCTCTTCCTTTTGCTTCTCCTCGCCGCCCTCTCCCTCGCCAACCTCCCTGCCCTTCTATCTTCTGGCAAGACCCTTCCCGCCCGCCCCACAAGCGGCGCCCTCGCCGCAGCACTCACAATGCCGGGCAGGTCCGCATACTTGGGATCGGCCATAGCCAGTGAGAGCGATGATCTGGATCCCCTTAGGCCGGCCGGGGGAAAGAAAACCCAAGTCTCGCGAGAAGAGGCGACGGCGAACGAGGCAGGCGACGGAGGGACGGAGGATGCGGTCTCCGGCCGCGCGGTGGCTTCTGGGAGCTGTAGTCGCTAGGGCAGGGAGGGAGAAGGCGTCATGTCATCGCTTTTCTCAGCACACCCTGGGAGCGGTCCCATTAAGGCTGATTTTAACTTTGTATGGGTTGCATCTGTCGCCAGTGTCATACCAAGAACATCCCAATAAAGTAAAATCACAGCTTTTTGAGTTGGGGCAAAAACAAAAAAAAATCTCAGGAATAGCTCCTGCTATAACTGTTTTGTTAACGTTGCTATTGCATTGACTCACCGGGCATTTCTACACTAGACTGTTACAGCGCTGTTATTCCACTTGCAACATCCTATGGAACCGGCCCCTCCCTAAACTGCAAACCCCAGGATTCCACAGATGGGATGTTGCAAGTGGAATAATAGCGCTATAACAAGTCTAGCGCGGAAATGGCCACTGCTGCGCTGTCGGTTTTTTATCTCCCCTACAGTATGCCCTCCAACTGCCACGATGTAGCGGGAAGAATCCCCATAAATCCTCTGTCATTCTACTCTTTCAGCTGCTTTTAAAATGTCCAAATTTCTCACTCCTTCTCCCACTTTCCCTCTTTGTCCCTAGCTTACTTTTTTTAAAATACATTTTTATTAAGAAAATCAAAAACGATAAAAGGATATGTAATGTTTTCATTAATGAAAAGAATAGAAATTTATCAAATTCACAAGAATGTTGGTAATGAGAAATCCCAGAGTATACAATAACACGGAAAAATATTGCAATATTTTATAAAATATTACATATTTTACATGAATATATTACATATATTACATGAATAATGTCTAGCTACTTAGTATTAACCTATTAGGCAACGCTCAAGTATAAGGTAACGACCTTTTGATTATTAACATAGCAACCCTATGAATCTTTGAAGGTTTTCCTTACCCTTTGTCGAACCAATATAACATTTTAATTTACCTATTTTTATTTCTATACTCTTTTATATTGTCTTCAAATTTCTTCTATCAACCCTAACTTTCTTTTCTAAGATTATGGATGATATGATATCTCTTCTTATCCCTCTAAAGATATGCATATTCGCATATATATGTGTGTGTGTGTGTGTGTGTGATATGCATATCTTTGTGTGTGTGTATACTTTTTCCACGTTTCCCTACCATATCAGTATAAAATATTAAATGCATGACATATATCCAATACATGTCCGTTCTATCACTAATAGATAATTGTTTGAATTATTGAATATTCTCAAAATATTTTTAAGACTTACACCTTCTGAGCATAAAACAAACAGTAAAGGATTTATAGTCTTTATGATTTAGTCAGTCACTCCAACTATGACTAATTTTCCCCAAGTTTTCTCCCATAAGGGAGTTCTCAAACTCCATGTTTCCTGAAATTGTGTAGTGGATTTGTATGATAACAATTCTGATAATTTGCCCAATTCTGCAACTTCATACAGTTTCAACAGCCAATCCTCAACTGAAGGTACCAATTTTTCTTCCAATTTTGCACAAGGGTTAATCTGACTGTAGTTATCATATATAGTAAAGCCTTCTTGTGGGTTTTCTTTAGTCACTGAAGCTGTTGTGAACCATCTGTAATGGTAAGATAGATTTTTTGGACATGGAGGAAATTGGATTTGTACAGTCTCTATTATACTTGCATGAACTTTCTTCCAAAATCTTTTAATTGAAGAGAATCTCCACCAGGCATGAAAGGATGTTCCAGTATTTTCACATTTCCAACAGGCTGGATCTTTGTTACTCATCATTTTAGCTAATTGAATTGGAGATAGATACCATCTGTACAATAGTTTATAATAGTTTTCTCTTTGTCTAGCCAGTTTTGTATATTTCACTGACGTGTTCCAGGAACTCTCCCGCTGTTCTAAATCAATAGAAGTTCCCAGGTCTTGCACCCAATTAATCACGTTCTCAGATTACTTGCAACGCTACAAGTGCAAAAATAGTTTGCACTCAGCAGGAGGGAGAGGAAGAAACAGAATCTTGGCCTTCTCAGTAGGTTGTGGCAAAAGCAAACTGCTGCAAACTCTCCTATCTTGACTTTTCTTCCTTATTAATAGCTTTTGCCAACTTAATCTCACTTTGATATTGCTTGATCATACCTATTTGGTTTTCAAACATGAAATGTTGGAAGGGGTATGCTACGCTGTGATGTCACTTTACAGACTAACAATTAATTTTTGTTCTCTCCCTTCAAATCGTTTCTGACTTATGAGAACCTAAGGCAAACCTATCATGGGGTTTCTGGGGGCTGAGAGTGTGTGACATGCCCAAGGTCACCCCATGGGTTTTCAAAGCTGAGCGGAAAATCAAACCCTGATCTCCAGGATTGTAGTCCAGCACTCAAACCACTACACCAGACTGTCTGTCATAATTAACTTACTAAGCCCATTATTAAGAAATAAATCGCAGTGCATAACTGGATTCTAAAATTGAATCAGTAAGCATCAGCAAATATGAGAATGATGGGAATTGCAGTCAAAAAAATCTGGATGTCCACATTTTCACCATCCCCGCTGTAATACACAGAGCAACCTTTGTCTGAAATTTCTTGGCACCTTACGTCCTTCAGAATCTTAATTTGCTGATGTACAAAGAGGTAATGCAAGATGTATCCATTTAAGATGAGTTATTATGGCAGTGAACAGTGGTTGCATTTTTTTTATTTTATGTAAGGGCATTGTTAATTATTCATTATGTCTTTTTATTAGGTGCATGCACCAAATGCTTTTGAATTTCTTTGTTGTAAATGTGATTTTGGATAACAGTAAGAAATAATATGTTTGCTTTGCTTTGGTAAGATTGGAAGCAGTGTAAGTTAAAACTGAATGGAGTGAAAATGAATAGATGAAACTAAATAAAACTATATCAGATAATTACAAGATATTCTATCAGTTCTCATTCTTTTTAAAGTTAATTTGTTATCATTTGTATAGGCACATCAAGTTTGTAACCAACTTGCCAACATAATTATATTCATAAAGAATAGATTTCTTATTTTTTGTACAATGTAACTGCAACTGTTTTATGGTTATATGATGTATGTGCCTCATTACTTAGGTGTGTTTTGTATCACGGGCTAGCAGCTTATAGCATTCTGATGGGGGCGGGGTGAAAAAGGAAATAATTTAGTTACTTTTGAATCATGATAAAGTAAATGACTGGTATTTAGCAATATAACCATGGTAACTGACCACTTTGGGAAACTTGGTACTAATTACTTTTAAAAGCAACTTTCCAAACTCTGCTATTTGTCTTTAATACTAGAGTTAACTTAACTGTCTTTATCATACTAGAACAGATGATATCTTGATCTTTGCAGACTTAACACTTTCTAATTTTTTAAAATTTAAACATTTTGGGATCAAGATGAATATCAATAAAAAATGTAAAGAGTCATGTATGCCTCATGTCACCCATGTCACCCTCTTCTGGATTGTAGTTAACTATTGTTTCTATTGTTTTTTAATAGAAAATTCCATAGAAATCACAGTGAGTAAACCAAATTATACACTATAAACCCTTCTGTTTATTTACAATGCAACCATATATATATATACACATACGTACATACGTACATACTCGAAATGAGTTGAAATTACATGTGTGCTTATATGCTTTCAAGTCACTTGTTGACTTATGGCAAGCCCATTAATTTCATAGGGTTTTCTTAGACAAGGTATATTCAGAGTGGTTTTGCCATTTCCTTCTTCTGAAATATAGTCCACACGCCTGCTATTTGTTTGTGGTCTCCCATCCAAGTATTGTCCAGGGCTTGTCCTGCTTAGCTTCCAAGATCAGGCAGAACCTGGTGCCTTTAGGCTATTTAGTCCAAGACTGAACTGATGAAAACTGGACTACATGTGGCCAAACAACATCAGAGTGTGGTCACAATGGCAAAAGTTAGTAACAGGAAAGAACAGGCAGTCTACGGGAAAGACTTCAGCAGTTTGTTTATGCCTGAGCCAACTGGGAAGGGCAGGATTCTGTCTCCTCTTCCCCTCTCCTCTCTGCTGAATTAGATGAGTGCAAAGTTACTTTTGCAGTTTCAAGTTAGTTTGTACCAACTGAAGTAAGCTGAGGAAGAAGAAAGTGGGCAAAAGAAGAGGGAAATGGGAGCATTTTGAAAGCAGCTGAAAAAGTGAGATGACAGGGAATTACTTGGGACTGTCCCTGCCAAACTAGGACAGTTGGGTGAGTATGGCTAGGAGTATGACCTAACTGCTCTTGTGTTGACTAGAAATCAGATATATAGAACATGCTATAAGAACCTTCTTGCTGGTTGGTCTATGGACCACCAAATCCAGCATTTTGTTCTTCCAATATCAGCCAGTCAGTCGCCCCTGGGACTCACAAGCTAACCACCCTTACCCCAGCCCCGACATTATTTTTTTAAGCTTCATTCAGCTCAGCTCAGCTGGAAGAAATGAAACCCGCTTGGCAAATCATTGCAGCCACTGTGCTCTTGTCTTGCTTAGGGCCTGCTGCTAGTAACATCCTCCCCTCCCTCAAAACAACGGCATTTTCTGGTATTGTTATTCCTTCCATATGTCAGCCTCAATCTGATTTTGCAGTTTTTGCAATGTCTGCCCAAATGGCTGTTCATTTCCTGGAAGAGTAAGCGGTGATGATGATTAAAAGGTTTACTGTATGTCGATCTTCCAGGCTGGGGCGTTACTCGGAATGCTGAGAGATGAAGTGGGGAGAGTTGAATCTCTCAGATTACGTAAGTTTCATATATACTAAGGTGGATGTGCACCTAGCTTTCTGAAAGATGATCCTTTTCTGAAGAGATCCTCTGTTTGAAACATAGTCCAAATCCAGTTTGAAAATGAAGAAGCATCAGAAGTGACAGCTGGAAGAGCTGGCACTTTAAAATTGCCCTCCCACAGTTAGTATTTCAGCAACCCAAAGGTCACCTGGTTACAGAGTTCTGGTGAGATATATTAGTTTTCCATTTAAATTATAGATTTTTTTTTCAAATTTGCATGTCATGCAGATCATTCCCACTTTGATCCTCTTTTTTAGTGCTCTAGTTCTCCTTATTTTATTTTACTTTATTTTATTGACAGTCTTGTGGCTACGCTGCCACAAAGATTTCTGAGTTCCAGCTATTTTACGACAGAGGTGAATTGGACAGGGATGAGTGTGGGTAGTACGAAGAGTGAAAAGACTGACAGCTTAGCTCTGGCAATGAAAACAAGTTCCTGAGCTGGGCATGTGTTCAGAGGTACATGGCCAAGGCTGCTGGGATTAGCAGTCCAAAAACATCTGAGGCCAGTACAATACCCACTTTTGCTGTACAGTTATGGACCAGCTTAAGTCTGACTTTGGCTCATTAATCTCTAGGTCTTCCCTGTAGGGTGACACTTGCGTAGTCTGCAGTCTCTGTGTATCCTTGCCATAACTCACAGTCAAAAATACCCTATAAAACAGAACATATGGCCACCTTATTGAATCAAATGAAGGAACTGTGCTCCTTTCACCATTGAGGCACTGTTACCCCACTGGAAAACTCTGTCCTGGGGTCTACAACTTTGATATTAAAATATGATTCAATGTGCCTGAGAGGTCACCCAGATGGGCACATAGGCAGCAACTGTCAAACGATCGAAACCCAGGTCAGGCGAGTAAAATCCCCCATCACATAGCCCCAGGAGACCTCAAGCTGTGCAAACCCACAGTAGATAAAGGGTTCTCAGCCCCTGAGAAGCCAACTTGAGGGGATTAATGTGTTTGCTCCAGGTTGAGCAAATACCCATCAGGCGAGGACCATTTACATGAAGTCACACCGCAACCAAATGCAGCTGAATTAGCCCTCCAGGTTCTTTTCCCCGTACAAATAGTCCCAGTTTTGAAGTGGTTCTTTGGATCACTCCCGGTCATCCCAGCAGACCCTTGCTCCGTCCGTTGAGTAATCTCCTCAGCCATCTCCGTGCTGAGCCCCACTTCTCCGCTGTCTTCCTGGACCAAGGACTTCAGGAAAGGGTTCAGTATTACCCCAGCTACAACCCCTTCAATATTCCCCTATCCAGTTTCCTCTCTTTTGCTTCTTAATAGCCCTTGAATGAGTGTGTGTGTGATTGCGTTGGTGCATGAGACTTTCATTCAATAAAATCATTTATTGGACATCTTTGTTTGGTTTTTGGCTTGGCCTGACCCTGTAAAAACTGGGTAAAAAGACCCCGCTAGGTTACTCTGCCTCTCACATTGCTATTGCTTGTGCTCTTGCTAGTTTCCATTCCCCATCACGTGGAGCACATTGAGGTGTCCCCCAAGAGACCCCAGAAATCAGGGTAACAGCACTCTCATCCTAGGAATGGCAGTTGAAGGAGGAAGACTAAGAATCCTCAGCCAGGGAGAGTATCTGGTGCCTCTGATGAAACTACAAGCCCCGGGATTCCATAGGTTGCGGCCATGACAGTTAAAGTGGAATTATCACGTTATCATTGGGTGGTGTGTATGAAAGGAACTCCAGTCATCCTATTTCCTGATGTCCTCCAGTGGATGTTAAACAAAAGACAGAAAAGGAACTACATCTTCTGCTGCCACTAGTGATAAACAGCTCCTGTAAGACCCTTCATCATTTAAAGCTTAGATTCTCTTGCCTTCTCCCTCCCTTAAAACAGCTACAAATCTGCTGTGGTGTAGTTTATACTCCTCAAAGGGATTTGATTCAGATACCAAATACTGCTGTGTGATTTAGGGTTATAATCTCCCAGAGCTGGTGGGTATTACAGAGTCCTCTTGTTAATTATCAATAACTGCTAAATAAATAAATGCAAATTTAAAATTACCCACTATGGAAGGTTAAGTTGAGTTACCAGATTTTATGCTCTGTGTTACAGAGGTGAAAGAATACTTGCACCACTAGGGACCAGCCTTGCAGCCAGTGTCATGCCTGGCCCTTCCATAAGGCAGAGTGAGGCAGTTGCCTCCGAGAGTCAATTTGGACAGTTCTTCAAGAGTAGGAAAAATGTCAGTTTTTGTTTAATTATTTAAGTATTTGCCTATTGCCTCTTAGCCTACTTGAGCCTCTGGGCAATGTACAACAGATTAAAAAGAGGTATATCATTATTCAAAAACAAATGAAAACATATTTTTAAAATTATTTTTCAACATAGACAGATCCAAAGGGCAACCAGGGTTTTAAAAACCAAAGGCCAAACAAAACAGGGCAATCTTAACTTCCCACTGGAACCTCAGAAGGGATGGAGCCAGCCTGCCTTTCTTAGGGAGGAAGTAATGCACCATCTTTGTCAGTCAGGGTGGTAAGACTGGTGCCAGGGCTCTGTGAGGCTGTCAAATTCCTGGCAGGCTTGTATGCAATAAGGTGGTCTTTCAGATATCCTGACCCCAAGCTGTTTAAGACTGTGTAGGTCAAAACCAACACCTTGAATTGAGCCCAGATATGAAGGGAAACAGATGGTATCCAGTTCAGATATGAACTGGAACAGATGGTACAAAACTGGTAACGTATGGTCTCTGAAATGTACCTCAGACATCATTCTGACCACTATATTTTGCACTAGCTGTAGCTTCCAAACTCTTTCAAAGGCAGCTACAGGTAGAGTGCATTACAGCAGTCTAACAGGGAGGCCTAAGCCATCATAACTGGGGCCATTTCCACACTAGACCAGCTGGACCCTCCTGAAACTGCAAACCCAGGATTCCATAGGATCTTGAAAGTGGAATAATAGCGCTATAACAGTCTAGTGCAGAAATGCCTTGAGCCTCCCAAGGAGGCCTGAGCCATCATAACACTGACCAAAGTCACCTTCCTTAGGAAAGGATGCAGCTGGGGTACCAATTGGAGTTAGGCATAAAGCACTCCTGGTCACAGCAGACACCCAGTGTTCCACAAGGAATGCTGGGTCCAAAAGCAACTCCAGGCTATGGATGTGGTCTTTCAGGGGACCCACACACAAAATAGGTTGCAATTCTAACACCAGGTTAGCTTTCCAACTCACCCACAGAACTTCTGTTTAGACCAAAGCCAATTGTTCTATTTAGACTAAGTCAATTATTTAATTTATGATTTTTTTTTAATCAGTGAGGTACTTGGGAGACTTTTAAAATTATATTTATGTATTTACTTATTTGCCTGATGTATTAAAACTGTGTAAGTGACCTGAAGTATTCTGAATGACGACTGGAAGGATGATGTTGACACAGGCAGTGAGAATATCTTCAGATAGGGCTAAAATAAGTCAGGTGGGATGTCTGCATTTGTATTTATCTGCTTTGTTCTCACAGAACAAGCAAGTTATTTGTGCCTTTAAAAAGAAAAGGAAAAGAGAAAAGAAAGAAAAAACACAAACTCTCTTCCTGTTTATAAATCAATTACGCATGTCTGTTTGATTTTTATTCCTAAGTATTTTATGAGAGCTCCATAAAAGCCTGGTAGAAGTAACTTGGCTGTTGGGGAACAGTCATGTTGGTCATCTGAGTGCTGAATGTGCAATGGGAATGAAAGAGAAAGTGTCTAGAACTGGACCTTCATTGTTGGGTTAAGTGGAACTACCATTGAACTCATGCTTGCTTTTTGAGTAAAGATGGCTAAGACTGGGTGGTAAATGGCCCTAAGGCAGGAGGTGGGCAACTGGTGACCCTCCAGCAGTTGTTGGACTGCAGTCCCATCCAACCAAGCCAGTTTAGCCAAAAGTGAAGTTACAATGGAATAGGAAATCATCTGAGGCTCCTGTGATATCCTGTGAATTAGGAGGTAGTAAAAGACTTATCTAGAAGCTCTCAAAGGGAATTCAGCTTTAGAATACAGGAAGAGGACCTGTAGGCCAATGGTGGTGGTGGTTGTGTGTCCTGCAGTTGATTCTGACTTAGGCAAATCTATCATGGGGTTTTCTTGGCAAGATTTGTCCAAAGGGGGGTTCTCTTTGGCTTCCGTTGTGACTGAGAGAGTGTAACTTGCCCAAAGTCACCCAGAGGGTTCTTGTGGCCTAGTGGGTATTCAAACCCTGGTCTCCAGAGTTGTAGTCCAATGCTCAAACCACTATAAACCATGCTGGCTCTCAGGCTATTGGCAGGATAAATACTCTGCACTGTCAAAGGTCACCAATTCTGTTCTATTTTTATTTTGTGGATTTTTGTGCATTACTCTAGGAGCTCTATGGAGCAGAAACATGGCTCATAAATACTCTCAATCAATCAATCACTCACTCAATCAATCAATTCTTTGCATCTGTAGTTTAAAAGAGATCACAGAGCAGAAATGGGAAAGATGATCTGAGACCCTAGAGACCTGCTACTAGTCTGAGGCCATTTCCGCACTAGCCTGTTATAGCGCTATGATTCCACTTTCAACATCCTCTGGAATCCTGAGGTTTGCAATTTTGGGAGAGGCTGTCCAGCCCCTCCCGAAACTGCAAACCTCAGGATTCCAGAGGATGTTGAAAGTGGAATCATAGCGCTATAACAGGCTAATGTGGAAATCATCCGAGTTGACAACACTGTGCTAGAGGGACAAAGAGTCTCTGACTGGGTACCAGGCTGCTTCTTAGATTCTTGTGCAGTCAGAATGGAAAGGCAAGTCCATCTGAATGCCTGCAAAGTCTTTTCCTCTCTTCTGTGCTGGATAGTCATAGCCAGTGCCCGTACATCTTCACTGTGCTTCAGAAGTGGCAGCAGCAGAGATCTTCCAGGGACCCCGGCATATCTCACATTCAGTATTAAGAAGTGTATAGTGATTGTGAATTTTAGAGTCATCAATAATGATTTATAAAAGAAAAATAAGGTATTTATGGAGTTGTTAGATTTATAACATTGGCTTAAACAAACTAAAAGCACCAGATCCTGTCTGATTTTGGAAGGTAAGCATGGTCAGTCCTGGTCAGTAGATGGATGGGAGACTGCCAATGCATACCAGGTGCTGTAGGCTATATTTCAAAAGAGGGAAGAGGTAGAACCACCTCTGAGTATTCCTTGCCTAAGAAAATCTATGAAATTCATGGGGTCCTGTAAGTTGACAGGCAATTTGAAGGCACATACACAAACACAGATGTTCATAGCCCACCCTTCCTTCAGTGACCTCAAGGCAACATATGTAATTCTCCTTTCCTCCCTGTTTTTTTTTATCCTCACAACAACCCTTGCAGGCTGCAAGAGAGTGTAACCGGTCATCCACTGAGCCTGAGGGCCAAGCAGAACCCGTATGTTCCAAATGCCAGTCTAACATCCCACTCACTGCACTGATAACAGTCAGGAGACCAGATGCAAAAGAAAGTGGGGCTCCTGGATCTTTCATTCTTGTGTATAAAAGGAAATTTTGGCAGGCACTGCTATTTTAGCCACTGCAGTGTTGCCAGGCTTACAAAATAAAAATTAGGGACAGTTTAAATTCAGGATATGGAGCGTTAACAATGAGGAAGGAGCTACTCACAAGTTTATCCTCCCCTAAATCCCAGATGAAAATATTGGTTTGAGTTAGCCATGAGTTTCTCTGTAGAATGAATGTATTGCCCACATTGGTGAATTACGTGATAATACACATTTCTGCCTTTATGAAGGGCCCACACCCCCCAATATGGGATTTTATGGACAGCTTGTTCAGTCTATATAAAAGGAAAAGCTTTCCAGCCATCAAATAGGGAACATCCCTTAAAATAAGGGACATCCGCCAGTCCAAAAAGGGACAAGATTTCCAGCCCTCAGATAAAGGACTTCCACCATTATAGGACGAAACCCACCGCAGCCCCACTCCTTTGCCTGACAAGCTGCACATCTTTCCTCTAGTACACAACCTAGCCATTTCCGCGCTACACTCTTATAGCGCGATTATTCCACTTTCAACATCCTATGGAATCTTGGGGTTTGCCGTTTAGGGAGGGGCCGGCCGGTCCCAGGATTCTATAGGATGTTGAAAATGCAATAAGAGTGTCGTGCGGAAATGGACCTAGAGTCCTCTGGAGCAAAGGTAGCGGAAATGCATAAGAGGGTGGAGTGAGGGGGAAGCAAAGGTTGCGGAGGGGGCCCCGAGCAGTTCTCAGAACAGCCTTCCCTTCCACCTTAAGGCACCGGAGGTCGCTCCACCTTAAAAGTGGTACCACTGGGTTGCTACAGCCCATCCCTTTGCCTGATGCTGATGCTGCCGGTGTCTGCAGCAGGAGCGAGCGGAGGCGGGGGGGATACAGACACCGCAAGCGGCGGCAGCAGCAGCAGCAGCAGCAGCAATAAGGACAGCGTCCCGGGATAACAGCAGCGCAGGCACGGAGGACCCGCCAGCCCAGCTGAGAGGGCCCAGTCGCTCTGCCGCGGTGGGGTGACAGCCCCGGAAAACGCAGGTCCTCTTCTCCCGGTTTGCTTGGCGATCGCTTCGCGCCCGGTTTCGCGCGGTGCCCCTTGCCTGCCTCTTGCCTCTCGCCTCTTCCCCGGGGAACCCATCGCATCTCTCCCTCCTCCTCCTCCTCCTCCTCCTCCCCCCCGGCCACAGCCATCGCCGCCTCTCCGCTCCTCTCCAGCCGCAAGAAGCCTTTCCCCGCCAGGACCGAGCGCCTCGACCGCCAGCATGACAACGGAAGCCAATGAATGCAGCATCAAAGTGCTCTGTCGGTTCCGGCCCTTGAATCAGTCGGAGATCATCCGAGGAGATAAATTCATCCCCGTTTTCCAAGGCGATGACACCGTCATCATTGGGGTGAGCAGAGGCGGGGGCTGTGGGGCAGACAGGGGAACAGAAGGTGGGGCTGGAGGGGGCTGTGTGTGTGTGTGTGTGTGTGTGTGTGTGTTTGTGTTGAGGTTGATCTTGAGGATGGTGGGGAGGCCTGTCTTGTAATGATTGCCCTTGGGCTCCAGATCTTCGAAGCCAACCTGTGATAATTTTTTTTCTCTTTCTCTTTTACACGCACTTTCTCTCTCTCACACACACAAGAGGGTTGTTTCTTAATGAATCTCCCCCATCTGCAGCGGGACCTCCCCTTTCAATATTCCTTGTCCAAGAAAAACCCACCTGTATAAACAAGAGGGCACCCCCCCTCCCCAGAAGAAAACGAGTGGTGGAGAAAGATGCTTTGAGTTTCTTCCATTTTTGTGTGGTTGCTACTCTCTCCTTAGCTCTGCAGTCTTGCTCAACTGGGTGTGGCTAGCTGAGCTATTGATTTGGCTACTGGGAAGAAAAGAGGGCGCCTTTGGGAGCTGGAAGAGAAACTACCACTACTTTCCTTTCTGCCTGCCTATCCTCCACAGATATCCTGTAACCCCCCCCCAATATATTTAGTCTATTTTTCCAAACCTTAAGAACCCATCCTCCTAGCCGCTAGCCAAATTCTGCTACTGCCTCCTGAGGTTACCACTCCCAAAATAGCCAAACCTGAAAGGCTGTGATGTCGAGGTTACCTGCCTACCACCTGTAATTGAGGGGGGGTTTCTTTCCCCACAGCCCAGTGAAGTACTCCATTTTAACTTCCATCGGTAGGATATAAAGAGCAGGGTTAAAAATGATGCAGGTGGCTAGCTAAGAGCGCCTAGAGGTTGTTTATTCAGAAATGGCAACGCCCCTGAAGCTTGTCCCTATGGTTTCTGTGTTTGCCCCTTGGTCCCATTATGGGCTTTCAACCTGCTGGTTGTTTGTATCTTTCTGTTGCTAAATACACCATCTGTGAGAAGAAGGGGGAGGAGGGGCAATGCGTTTTTTTAGGGAGTGAGCATGGTTATGCTCTCAGTACCAACTTGCTGGTGCTATGCCCAGCAATGGTGCTCACGCCTCCCCGTGCCAGTGTCACAGACACTATTGTTTTATTGCAAGGGATGACACCCTACTAAGCATGTGTCTAAGAGACAGGGTAGGTTATCTGTTTTGTACAGTGGCCAGCAGATGTAGGGTGCCCTATCTCAGTGGCATCCCTCATAGGGAAAGGGGCTGATCCGCTGATCATGACTTGTGTAGCTGTGAGGAGTGATCCACCCACTGAATCTTAAGGGAGGGAACACACAGGACCTGCCCAAGGTGACCCAGCTGTTTGTGGCATATACAGGGATTAGAACTCAGGCTGTCTACCTCACCCACCACCACTGCCCCTATTTGGTGGCAGATCTCTGTGGTTTCTGAGTGCCTTGGTGTGCTTTTGCTGCAAAGAAAGTTATCAATCTGCCTGCTAATGGGCCTGACTCCTCTTGCTCATGGAACAGGCACGTTGTGTCCTGCAGTGTCAAGTTTATTTTCCACTTGGGTACCAAGTTATTCTTTCTTGTTCAGGCTTTGAAAAAAAAAGTTATTATTGAAACGAACCCACGCAGATGCCTCTTGATTCGCTATTGCCGTGCTGCAGAATGGTCCCTGGTTGGTGGCCCAAGCAGAGATTTTTGTCAGAGAATCCAAAATATGAGAGGTTTGCTCTCCCAGTTTTATGGTTTTTTATTTTGCTTTGCTCTTTAATGCCTGAACAGCAGCTTCTGCTTGGCCACTTAAAGCCATTTCAGACCAATGTTTGTTTGATTTAAAGTCTGTGTCAGCCCCAGAACTTTCAAATACAATGTGCCTATTTTAAGATGGATTTGTGCCTACAAATCAGAAGTGTCTGGCTGTCGCAGTTTTTGTCTGTTTATTTTATTTCCCTCCGTGGGAAAGGTAGAAACCCAGCTCTTATTCCTTTGGAACAAAAACACCAGTGAGGCCGTGCCCATCGCTGCAGAGCGACCGAGCAGCAGGATATGATGCTCCTGCCTTGCCTGGCGGCTGCTTCGTCATTCCTCAGAGCAGTGACAGGGGACAGCCGGCGCTGCTTCCTAGGAACCACTCCCCTCCATTGTGTTTACCTCTCCCAGTCCATCGGAAGAACCACAACCATGCGGATGGTTGGTTTTACACCTTCAGAGTCCCCCATCTTCTGCCTGGCTTTGCCCCTTGCCTGCCTCTAGATTGTTTAAGGGTATCCTATATAATTTCTGTTGTGAGGGAAAGCAGATGAAAGTGAGGTTCTGCAGGAATTCACTGAGGGCATCGTCTTCAAGATTTCTCATGCAACTCCTCTATCATCATCAGGTTCTTAACCTGATGGGGTTCTTGGGCTGGGTGGGACAGAAGAAAGCTGGAAATAACACCACCTTTGCCAATGCATAGCAATATGTATTTATTGACTTCTTCAGCTTGATGTTTTCTCCATTTTCTGCTGAACATCTCTGGGCTTGGAAAGGGCAGCTCTTTTTTGGTTTTTACTAATAATTTTATTAGATTGACACGGGAGAAGATTAAATCTTTAGTTGTAATCCCCTTTTTTTGTCTCTTCCTTGATGAAAAAGAATGCTGGGAAGCTGGAAAGCTTGCTTATTATTTTGTGACGTTTGATTTTTCTCTGATAACTGGTGCTACATGATTGTTGCTTTTGGATGTTTGTTAATAGATCAGCATGCCCATCATGACTCACTCTCTCCTCCTCTTCATTAGTGTATCTCGTTGTAAACTTCACAGTGTAAAGGAAAAGGCTTCAGCCTCTATATGATCACTGTGCACCAGTCAGTTTTCATCACCTAGAGAAGCAAAAATGAAAAATGGGGCTGTTATTTAGAATTCTGTTTTGCGGAAGGCCTGGATTACCAGGCTAGATTAGTCATTTAATATCCAGGATGAAATAGCTGTGAACCGGAACCCTTTCAAGTGGAATATTTGACTTAAAAGTATTTGATCTACACAGTATGAAGGTTGAACATGCATAAAAGGTATAATTGGGAACCACAGAAGTTTCTAGGTTATAACCCAGAGAAAATCCTTTTCCCTTTAACAGTATTGTGAGGCAGCAGGAGATTTGCTGTCAGTGTGCCTCCTAACGAATTACTTCATGGGTCCCATTGTTTACCCTTCCCTTCCTTGCTTGTAAAGCACATAGTGGGACTTTATCTCCACAGCAGACAGGGAAGTAGGGTTGATGAGATCTGGCAAAGAACAGTGGCAGAAATCTTTCTTCACATTTTGATTTTAACACACGGAAATAATTTTAAAATTGTTTCATTCTATTAATTTTATATATTTTTACCATATTTGGACATTGCTCAATAACAAAAGGTGATCTTGGTAGTTTAAGGTAAAAGTTACAACCATGAAGTGTGCAAATGAAACATAAATGGAATCAAACCGGCTGCAGCATAAAACCAGGTTTAAGAAATAGCATCAGGGAGTAACACCAGTGCAAAAGACTTTAACATCACTCAATGTTATTTAAGGATGAAAAGGCTGTTGAAGTATAAAGGACTCTACCAGGAGTCAACAAGACCATGGAACCAGGTGGGAGGGCGGGAAAGTGAATTGGGGTCCCACATACAAAAAGACCCTCTTTTACAAGCTAAAAAAGAAAGTTAATTTTTTGGAAAACAATTCACAGAATCCCCAATCCAGTCTGGTCAAGGACTATTCTGTCTAGTGGGTACAGGGAGATTTAGTCCCTGAAAGTAATTTTTCTCTATTCTGCCTAAGCTAGCCATGTGCTTTGCCTCATTTGACAGGGGTCGGCCAGAGAAGGGAAAGATAACTTGTCCCAATTGCAAGTTGCCGACAGGACCACCAGTAGTTCTTGTTCAGAGTTTACAAAACTTCCATTTGATTTTGTGTTTTTCTAAAAAAATTACATTCTCCTTCTCCAGAAGCAGACACATACACGCATAAAATAAAGTAATAATAAAAAATTCTCAGAACTAGTTAAATTTAAATTATTTTGGCAATTTAAAGCCAAAAACATAATTGTAGATAGATTAAATGATCAGATAATATAGTTATAGCACAAAGTTCACTCACACACACACACACACACACACACTCTGACAAAAAGAAAACACCTTAAACTTTGTAAGTATATTCATAAACACTGCTACACTCCATAATTATTTTTGTTGTGTGCTTTCAGTTTGACTCTGAGTTATGACAACCTTCTCATAGGGTTTTCTTGGCAAGATTTATTCAGAGGAGATTTGATATTGCCTTGTTCTGAGGCTGATAGAGTGTGATTTGTCCAAGCTCACCCAAAGGGTTTCAGTGCCTGAATGGGGATTTGAACCCTAGTCTACTGGAGTCTTAGTCCAGCACTCAAATCATTCATTATATCACACTGGCAAAACTAGTTACCACCCTGCAGATAGCCAAAGGTATGGAAGCTGAAGCTCTTTTTTGGCTGCTGAATCACACAGTTGATTCATGTTTAACTTGTGGTCTACTAAGATCCATAGATGCTTTTTACATGTACTGCTTTCAAGCTAGCGTACGCTCCAACATTTCACAGATGAGCACTTGGACATGTATAGCCAAGCAACATCAGAGAGTGTTCAAGATAGCAAAAGTTATTAATGAGGAAAAAACACAGTCTGAGAGAGGTTGCAGGAATTTTCCTTTTGTCTGAGACTACTGGAAGGGCAAGCTTCAGCCCCCTCCTCTCCCTGCTGTTGAGTTAATTGAGGTAAACTACTTTTGCATTGTGAACTCAGTTTGCAGCAAGTGAAGTAAGCTGAGGCAAAAGGGGGAAAGTGGGAGGAGGAGAGAAAAACTGGGACATCTTAAAAGCCATTTAAAATGTGGGAGGACAGAGGATTAATTGGAACTGTGCCTGCTAAATTGGGAGAGTATGAACCAGGTATCACCCATCCTATATTTCTGCATTTCTTTTTTCCTACCTAGATGGAGTGCCTTACAATTAATTTTGTTCCTTTTGGACCAGATCTCCAATCTGTTAATGTCATTTGGATTTCTGATCTTCTCCCCTGGCATATTAGTACCCATCTTAATTTGGTATCACCTGCAAATTTAACAGCTTATGGCTAGGCTTGTCAGGTCAGGACTGTCTCTGAGAACTACTGTCAATCCTTTGTGATGCCCTGAGGGTGGGGGCAGCACTGGTGATATTACAAGATTGCTGTCATGGGGGTGGGCCCATGTGAAGCTGTTATGCTTGATACCATAAGCATCTATCACAGTTACGTAGAGCCATTCAAATAAAAAGCACTAATATTGATTGATTGATTGATTGATTGCATTAATATCCCGCCTTTCTCCCAAATGGGATCCAAGGCAGCTCTAACAAAGTCTAAGGCCATTTCTGCACTACACTGTTATAGTGCTATTATTCCACTTTCAACATCATATGCAATTCTGGGGTTTGCAGTTCAGGGAGAGGCATTTAGACTTCTCAGCCAGAGAGCTCTTTTGGCCTCAGTGAACGACAAACTCCAGAATCCCACTGGGATGTTGAAAGTGGAATAATAGTACTATAACAGTGCAGGGTAGAAATGGCCTAAATCTAAGAAAATAAGGTCTAACAAATCTGTTAACAGTTCTTTTAGACTAACAAAAACACACAAGCACACAGGAAAACACACAATTTCAAGATAGTGTTTGTGCCCTGAGATTCCTCCCTGTTGCCCTGAGGCCGGAAGAAGATGATCTAGGCACTGAGATCTGGCAACCCTACTTGTGGCCATGCTATATAATATATCTTTCTTCATGGCCAAATAGGTAGCTGAGGATTATTTGCTTAGTAAGCCTGACTAAGCAACAGCTGGAACACAGGGCTTCCAAGGTTGAGGGCAGAAATACATGTATACATAGTTTCATGCAGAGATACTTAAGAAATTAGTTATTTGAGTTCTTGTGTGAAATTTGTACTTCTAAGATTAGTATATGAATTGGAATTTAGCTAAATAAAACCAGAGTAAAAGACAGCAGAAGACACCAGCAGTGAAAAGATCTGAAAAGGACTGATATGGCTTGAAAAAGTAGGAATAAAATACTTGAGGGAATAAGAGTGTCTTCACTTAGTGCCAAAAAGGGTCACAAGGTAATTGTTGGGCAAGCTTTATAGGGAAGGCATTCCACAGCCAGGTACTGAAAAGCCTCTCTTCTTAATAACCACCTGCCTTGTTTCATTTGATGGGGAGAATGGTCTTTTGAGAATAGATTCACATGGCTTGCGGGCATTTCTGACATGGCATACCTGACCCGCTTGCAGAAACATCTCAGCCAACAGGAATAAATAGGGGTAGAGCGGTAAGAAGGGAATGTTTACCAAGACAACTTTATTTCCAGTGCAGACCATCTGGTAGGCCTTCATGATGACATAAAAGTAGATCATCTCTCCTCATCTCCTTGATTACTTTGGTTTTTTGCACCTTTTCCTACATTTCACCTCAGGCCAAATTCACATCTGGCTTACCATGACACAGAGGTCACTAAGAAAGAAATTCTCAGAAATTAGAGACAGGGTTCTGCTAGCCTATGATGCCTTCTGAGGACACTTGGCTTAGCAAGGGCTGTGTGTGTTTTCCGCAAGTATAACACAGGATGACTATGACCCTATTCCACAGAGACAGCTAGTTCTCACAGTGGCGTTGTCAGGGTTATACTGCATCTGGTGGCATTTTAGCAGAGAGTTATTTATTATTCAAGTTTATTTCAGCATCTTAAGCCCATCGTTAAAATAGCCCCTCCAAAACCTGATAGGTTCACCTTAGAGTCGCCATAAGTCAGAAATGAGTTGAAGGCAAACAACAACTATTCTGTGACTTTGATGAGTGGGGAAAGGGGGCACCATTTGCTAGTCTGCCTCTGGCAGAAAACTGTCTTGGTCCTGGCTCCTCCACACAGCCAGAATTCTAGTCTAGCTTTCTCCCTGATATTCTACTTTTCTACATACAAGGAACTGTTTTTACCTTTAATTCTGACATGGAAGAGCTTTCAGTGATGTGAGCTGTTACTCACAGTCTGACATTTTGCAAGTGGGACATAAATTTACCACTTTGTAAGAAGTAGACTTTGGTGATTACTCTGTGACAGAGTGGTGGTTTTGAGATGGAGGCTGTCACCACAGTAGATGGCAACTAAAAAGTGGATGCTCCATTAAAAGCTAAGTGAACAAAGTGTGGCAACTAAAATATGGATGCCCTGTTAAATAGTTTGGCAGCCTCCCAGTATATTCTCAGTGTGGAACACCCCTCATTACAAAAAAGAGCATTATTTGTGGTAACACAGGCAGTGATGAGCGATTACTGCTCCTAAGCTATCAGGGAACCTGGCCATCTAGTTGGGATAATGTGATCGAAGCTCCAGTCACCTTCAGCTCCTGTCAGTTTTGTTTGTCTTGAGCAAGGCTGTCCATGATCAGTACAGGACTGTGCTTTGTGCTCTTTTAACAGCTGGGTGCCATTTTAATTGATGGAGCATCTCTCATCAGCAGATTGCAGTTGGAAGAGAAGTAGCAGTTGAAAGCCTATTTTTTTTCATAGAGCTGTTAAAAGGTTCTCTTTCTGTTTGAATCAGCTACGAATATGCTAGTATTCCAAGAGATTGGAGGTGGGGGAAGAACATGACTGCTTCTTTCAAGGTGAGCCACATCTGGGATCTGGAGACCTTTTAAGAACTGGTTCTAGGAATATACTCACTGTAGGCTTTTATGACCCATCTCAAATTTAATCCCACCTGCTGAAAGATCAAATGGTGTTCCTTTGATCTTGGCCCCATAAAACCTTTTTGAGATTAATAGCTAGCAGTCCTGTCTGTGCATGTTGACTCATAAAGTTAAGCCCTAGCGAGTTCAATGGCATTTTCTCTTAGATTGGTCAATATAGGATTGCAACCCAAGTATCTCCTTTTTGGATGCTACCTGACAGGGAGGGTAGAGGGTAGGGATATGGTCCCTTTGATGGCTGGATTAATTTTTACATTAAATATGCTTCAGAATAGGACCCTTTTTGTGGCGAATTACTGCAATGCGTGAAAAAACATTTCCACTTTGCTTTTGATTTCATTACTCCCTGCAAAGTGAACTCAGTGACTTATCTAAAGCAGAAGAGAAACGGCCACCTCCCACCTTGGGAAGGGGTTAGGGAATAGAGTAGAATTGGAATATTTGTAGCCTGGCAACCATAAGGAGGAGAATACTCTCTACTCCAGAAAATCTTGCAGGCAGGGTGAAGTAGAACGGATGGTCGAAGCTGCATTTGGCTGTGCCTACAAATTCTGGGTGACAGTTGACAAGTGACTTGAAGGTACACATAGAGTGTGATATCTGAGTCAGATGTGTGGCCCTTAATGTTGTGTATCATATATCTTAACCCCCGATCATTTTCATGATTAGGGCAGCACAATTTTATCGCTATATACTGGGTATTACTGAGAGACTGAGTGTTTTTGTGGAACAGTCCCAAAATGAAGAGTGTGGAATGTATAGAAATGTGAAGAAAAGTGTTTAATTTTTTTTTCTGTAATTTGGAATCACACAAATATCTGTGAAATTTAACATTTGGTCATTTCAGTTCTGATTGTGTATCTGTTATAGTTTTAAAAGCAAGTTCCTAGCCCTCATAGTTATGGAGATACCTTTGAAAAAATCGTAAGCGGCATTTGCAAAAATATGCAGTGTTCAGATGTGGTCTGTCTAGGGCTGTTCTAAATATCAACTCCCTTATTATCATGATCTATAGATCTTCTTTTTTCTGCTTCTGAGCCTACAGTGATAATTAAAATTCCATAAATCAGATTCTGCTGTTATTTTAGGTTCTGAATTAAACATGCATACTCAGCAGGCCTATGATTACTGAACACATTCGCTAATATTGTATTGCTCTGAATACTTCTTCATCCAAAATATAATCATTGTGTGGAATTAACTGACAGAATATAGGAGAATGTGCTTTAACTTAAACAGTCTTAAAACAGTTTAGATATCTTAGAGAAGGTATAACTATCAAGAGCTATTATCCACAATGCTGAAAGAGGTCCTCCATATTCAGAGGCACTCTACCTTCAAGCATCAAATGCTATGGGCTAACATGCCTTGCTTATTAAAAAAAAAGATTGGCTGCATCTGTCTGGCCGCCTTTGGGAGGAACTTAGAAACATTACCTTTTGGATAATAATGCCCGGAATGCCCTGCCAGCACAGTCAGCTGCTGAGAATTATGGTAGTTGTAGTCAGAAAGTAACGTTTCAAAGTTCTGCTTTTGAGGACAGAATGCCAGACTGGGTAGATCTTTGATCTGGTCCTGCAGAGCTTGTCATATTTTGTGACTCAAATATTGCAGCTGAAATATTATTTATGGATACAGAATTTTGCTTTCTTCGGCAATGCATTTGACTTTTTTTCATAGGCACTGGGCATCAACAATTAAGAAGGTACTGTTAAGTGGATGAAGCAACTTAATATCAGAGCCATTAGGACTTGTAACAGTAGGGTCTGAATGAGCCAAGGTGCAAGCACAAGAGTAACTTCCAGCCCCAGTGCCTTCTTCACTCCATAGGCTACAGTCTGGCTGCCTCTTTAACTATGTGCAACATTTATCTCCCCAATGGATAATCACAGGCCAGTTCCAATAGGGCTATATGTCTGTCCCACTTCATACAGGGCAATCCTCAATTTGAAGGAACTGGATATTTTGAGGCCTGGGTTGTCCAAGTTTGATTTAAAAGTAATGAACCATCAGTCGGAGAAACAGGGAAGAGCCATAGAATCCTTTCACACTGCTGGATTATGGCACTATTGTTCCACCTTAATTGCCATGGCTCTATCCTGTGAAATCGTAGAACTGGCAATTAAGGGAGGTGGACCTTTTGAATCCTTTGACACAAGTTCCTTTGGTGCCTCTGACCAAACCACAAATCCCAGGATTCCATTGGAGGCAACTACATCCCTAAGGTGGAATCACAGTGCTATTATTGTGTAGTGTGAAAGGGATCTTGGAGCTGCTCTTCAACACATATGGGTAGCAAACTGAGCAACCATGTGGCAAGGATATGAAAATCTCTCCATCCCAAACATATTGAGTTTTTCCCATCTGCTTTTTCTTCCCGTTCTTATTTCATATATGACTGTAAGATTTATTTAATATTTTCTTTTCACAGTGATATTTGTGCCCAGTTAAAATACATTTTCCCCAAATATGCAATTATTTGCACAATTGACCTAATTTACAGAACTTTGCCCCGTTGACTGGTTTTGGTGTATTTTTCCCCAATTATGTGTACTTTTAACCATTTGCATTTAAAAATATGAATACTGTTTTCTGTACTTTTTTCCCCTTAGAAATGCCCTGTAACTCACGCAGGCATGCATATCTTCAATGCATGGTGCCTGTTTTCTTGCAACAAGTTTTGGTATTAAAATACTACTTTTTTCAGCCCAGCCCAATTTTGTTGAGCCCAGCAAAATTTCTGTCCATTGCATACAGGTCACATGATTAGACACCCCCCCCCCGTGAGATGTATTGCATTTCTGTTTACATCACAGTATTGTGAGGATGGTGTAGTAGCTTGAGCACTGGACTACAATTCTGGAGACCAAGGTTTGATTTCCTGCTTGACCATGGAAACCCACGGGGTGACACTCAGTGCACCAGACACATTCAGACCCAGAAAACCCCATAATAGGTTTGCCTTTGGGTCACCATAAATCAGAAATGACTTGAATGCACACAACAACAACTATCATGAAGATATTAAAGTCCCATAATGTCCTTGGTACAAGTAATCTTTTTACCAATGTAGATGCCAAATATTCTATCTATCCTGTCATTGTGTTCATAGCAGGTGCAGCCAGTTCCTTACCTGGTGTGGTGAGCCTTCTGGTGACAATCCACTCTGTATTTGCTGGTTGACTTTCTTCCTCAATGGCAGATAATCAGTCCACTGTCAGGGTCATACTCAGTGAGCCCCATGTCAGTGGAGCTGACCTTCGTCTGGGCCTTCGTCTGAACTTTGAAAGAGCTATACACAAGTCTGAACCTATTTTGGGGACAGATTTCAGCACCATGGGTAGCTTTTTTTTAAAGTTCAGATTAAAGCCAGAGTGAAATAGTTAAGTAAGTGTCCATCCATGTTCCAAAGAATCTGGAATGAGGCTAGATGCCCTTCCACACTGCCTAGTAATAGCACTATGATTCTACTTTTAACTGCCATGACAACATTCAATGGACTCCTGAGATTTGGAGTTTAGGGAGGGACATTGAATGTCTTCAGCCAGGGAGCTCCTCTGGTGCCTCTGAACAAACTACAAATGCCAAGGTTCCATATAAAGGAGCCAGATGGATTCATTCTGCTATGATGGTGTAGTGCAGTGGTTCTCAACCTGTGGGTCCCCAGATGTTTTTGGACTTCAGCTCCCAGAAGCCCTGAGCATTGACTATAGTGGCTGGGGCTTCTGGGAGCTGAAGTCCACACACATCTGGGGACCCACAGGTTGAGAACCACTGGTGTAGTGTGAAAGAGGCGTGGATTCAATTCCAGACATTTTCTATTTTAGAAGTGTAGTGTTGCCTCTGAGCACATGATTGACCTTCCACTTTTCAGGCTGACAGCAGTTCCTGTCTCTTTCAGATCCGCTGCATGATGTTTATGCATCTTATGTTCTCTCTCAGCTTTTCTCTTCTGGCTTCCTCCTGGCTGCAGCCAGAACCACTTTCCCAGCTATGACTGCGCTACACCCCATGTTGTTCCGAAAGCCCTTTTCTGCACCCAGCATCCTGACAAGGCTGAGCTGTGATTAAGTCACTCAGTCCCAGGCTCCTGGGCTCTTGCTAAGCAGATTAGAGGATTTTTGCAGCTTCTTCTCTTCCTAGGAGGAAGAGGCTTGGAGGAAATTGATTCTAAGCTTAGCTTTGGGCACTACGAAGAAGAGTTATGGAAGCTCTAAAGTAAGCAGAGAAGTTGCTGGGATGGGAGTCTGGTCTCTGGAGATTAAAGGAACAGCAGCAAGCCAAAGGGCATGCAATCTGGGTTTTTTGTGTCCAGAAGGAACTGTGTTTTCAATTTCTCCTCCTTATTACTGGTGTTCCTTCTTAGAATTCCTGTGTTGTGCACCCTATTTTTCTCTCCTTACACTATTAACTCTAGATTTTGTTATTTTCTATTATTTCTACCATCATATACAAAAATGCTTAAGCCAACAGTATGATTAAACCAGATAATTCAATTAGTTTCCAGTATTGTCCAACATCTCATTTCATCCATGTATCTCAAAATACTTTTTCCATACATAATCTCATATGCCAAATTATTTAGCTAAATCCCACATTTTTACTAGTTTATAAATATGAGGCAACTGAGTTTATTTACAGCACTTGAACAGTTTTGCTGCTGATTATTTTTTTAAAAAGGTTTTGTTTCTGGTGATTAAAAAAATTAATCTTTGATAGGGTTTCTTAATTCTATTATAAAAGTATTTTTGGAACTAAAGGAAATTCAATACTTACCAATTAACTCTTCTAAATATTGCCCCAAATACTTTATAACTGGATAAGCTATTGGCTTATCAGGTTGCTTCTTTGAGTATACTGGTAGGCGCTGTTTCTCTTCCATCTAATTTCTCTACCAAAGTATATCTTTCCTGCAAAGTCATTGTTTAATCCACAGTGTCATTATGTAAGTCCACCGAGTGGTGTTTGGAGTTTCAGGTGCCTATTTTTGTTTAAGGGGGACAGGAAACTGCTTGTCTAGCTTCCTGACTGGTACATCCTCTAAACTAGATGTGAACAAAAGGTAGACTTACTGGGTCTGTTGGTGGATCTCTGTTTCATTTGTTGATCTGTTAAGGATTCCAAATGTTTGGAAACTACAAAAGTCTCCCAATTTCTCCCCACCTTTTAAAGTAGACTGCTGAGACTGAGAAGTCATGTGGTGAAAGCCATGTGTGGATTTTTGCATAACAGGACTGTAGCTCCCATCTGGTAGTAAAAACCCCCTAGGCTGAGCATGTGCTCTGAGGCAATCTTGTCTCCTTAATTCTAAAAATGTGTCTCACCTTCTTCCCTCCCTGCAACCTGCAAGGCACTATTTTGCTCCTGACTCTGGAGAGTGGACCCTGGGGTTCCAATAAAGAACAAAATAGATCCTGGAAGCCTGAACTCTATCTATTCTTCTCTATCCATTCTTTCTGAGACAACTTGGGCTACTGAGGTGCACTGTATGTGGGGCTTCCTTTGAAGACTGTTTAAATCGTAATCTTGTTAGGGTGGGAATTTCCTGCCACGTCCTCGATATCAATTTTACAGCTATGGAAATATATACATCATCATGTCTTAGCCACCAGTGATTCCATTCAAATTTCTCTCCAGTTCACTGTCATTTTCATCTAGCATCTCCTTGGTGTAGATTCAAGACTATATGGGTCTACTGTTATGACTGACTGCTATTGTTATTATTAACTTTATTTATACCCTGCTTTTTGCCAAGATAGGGACTTGAGGTGGCTTCCAAAGTAGAACGATTTCTATATATTTAAAACATACACACAATGTCAACATTAAAATGAATTAAACAATTCAGAATATTAAAATAATTTAAAACATGCACTTAAAAGGGAAAAAAAGCAGTTGAAACAGGAGAATGAATGGAAACCAGTACAGCAACCTCTTACAAGCCCTTTCCTTAAAGGTTTTCAGTTCTGACATCCTGTCTAATAAGAAAGTCTGTGCCTGCCAATGGAAGGACAGCAAGGAGGGGCGTTTCAAAGTCTGGGGCCACCAACAAGAAGGCACTGTTTCGTGTTCCTATCAAGTGTACCTATGAAGGTGGTGAGACTGAGGCCCTTTCGGCAACTCACCTTTTTGTGGACCTGGGGTGCGGGATGTATGAGCAGCCTCTTGCGAGAGGGTCTCGCATCCCCATTACTTCAGCTCCACAGCTGCTGCCTGCTTGCGAGCAGGTAGTGCGAGAGCCCCTCCTCTTCCTTCTGCAGTGCAGCCTGGGGTTTTCCCAGGCTGTGCTGGGGCAGGGAACCGAGGATGCTGCGGCTCCAGAGCTCCGCACGCATGGCAAGTGCACGCGGGGCCCCAGAGCAATGTGTGATTGCACACCATTTTCGGCTCAAAGCCGAAAATGAAATAATGCGCAATCGACACCTGCCAGGCCCTGGAGCGTCGCGTGATTGTGAGTGCGTTGTGTGGACCGCTTGTTGCAGTTGCACGACACTCCAGCGGCCCTTTCGCATGGCAAATGCCATGCGAAAAGGGTGTGAAAGAAGTGCCTCTCTTGTGACCTTAGGGTCCAGTTAGGCTCATAGTGGGGATGTATGGTCTGTCAGATAGGCTAAACCTAAGCTGTATAGGGTTGCATGGGTCATAACCAGCATTATGAATTGTGCCTGGAAACAGATAGGCAACCAGTGGAGCTATAGACCGGGAGAAATGTATGATCCTTGTAGCCAGTCTGTTGGCTGGATTATTCATATCAGTAATTTTATTTCTAACCCACACTTCTTCCTAGGAACTCAAGACACCAAACAGAGCTTATTCTTGACTTGTGAGATAGGTTAAATAGAGAGATTGTGGCTGGCCCAAGGTCATCCAGAGGGTTTCATGACTTGAAACTAGATCTCCCAAGTCCCAGGGCCTTTCCACACTACAGTGTTCTACTGCTGTTATTCCACTTTCAACTTCCTATGGAATCCTGGGGTTTGCAGTTTAGGGCAGGGCATTTAGGATCCTCAGCCAGAGAGCTCTTTGGCTCAGTAAACTACAAAGCCCAGAATTCCTCAGGATGTTCAAAGTGAAATAATAGCGCCGTAACAGTGTAGTGTGGAAAGTCCCCTAGTCCAGCTCTCTTATGATAACACCACACTGGTCTTTTTCTGGAGGCCACTCCACTAGGATGCCAGGTCAGCATATGAATCCTCAGATTCTTAGCTCTAATATATAGTGGTAGTTGCAGGCATGGTGCAGGAGGCAGAATGAAGTCCATATGATAGGGAAGGGCCCTTGATACCCAAAAGCCCTTACAGAAGTGTTGTACAGGCAGAATATTACTGCATCTGCTTCCTTCTTTTGCCTTCACTGATGCTGCAACTGTTTTCCTCTGCTCATCATTCTGCTTCTGTTATCGCTGTGGCCAGGAACCTTAATTTGACAGTTCCTACATAGATAGCAACCAACTGCTTCTATAGACGGCAGCTGCTGCTTGAAGCAGATTCCCCTTCCAGTGAGTTTGGTTCAAAGCCCGCCCTGTCTGTGCTCAGACTTAAGAGCAGGTGGAGGAAGGCATATAAGAGCCAGCTGGCTCCTGACTCTTTCCCCTCCTCCAGCTGAGACTAGGCTGGCATCTGCCGCATCACAATAAGGAGAAGACAACTGCAATGTGATTCTGGCTTGTGTTAGATTGTGGGTGCTAGATTCTTGCTGGGAAGTTAGCATTAGTCAAATATTGAAACAATTTCCAAAGGTGTAGCCATGTCACATCTGTTGTAGCAAAAATTAGAAGGAACCTTGTGGCACCCTGAAGACTTGAGACATTTAATCATGGCATAACTTTTCATGAACTAAATAGTCTACTTCATTCCAATACGTTTGATGAAGCAGACTGCAGTTTGGGGATGCCAAAGTAAAGCCCTCCCAATGTTGTTGGGCTGCAATTTCCAGTAGTCGTACTAGCTTAGCAAATGGTGAGGACTGCGGAAGAGTGCAGTCTTAGCAACCTTTGTAGAGCAGCCCTTTCACATTACATAGTCGTAGCATTATGATTTAACTTTAACTGCCAGATATTTGCAGTTTTGGCTCCCTGACTGAGGTTTCTAAAGGCCCTTCCCTCAACTGAAAATCCCAGGATTCCACAGGATGCAGCCATGGTGGTTACAGTGGAATCATAGTGCTATAATTGTGTAGTATGAAAGGGCTCTTACTCTATGTAAACTTATTACGGCTTTCTGATACCTGCCCCCTCCCCCAGATATACTGGACTACAGCTCCCATCATACTGACTGGGGGCATTTGGTGGGCATGAGAGTAAGTAGGCTGTCCTATGCATAACAGATATATTTGCTCTTAAGGTGCTACAAGATTCAGACAATGATTTACCTCATTGAGTTTCGAAACATTCCTGGGAGAATCAGATTACCCAAATGCTTATTCACATTTTAGTGATTATCAACATGTTGTTTTGTGATTTTTCACATGCCTCCTAGGCATATGAGCACGTGCCAAATTGGCCCTGAGGAGCAGAAGAGGGAGCTTCCCCTTCTCTAATTATCCCTGTTGCTCGCATCCCATAACACCCTTAGGTACTGTGCAGCTTTGGTGAGCAGCTCTGACATGTTAAAAAAAAGGGAAGGGGGAATTTAGGCATGCCATGCTAGATATCAGTCGCTACTTAAAAAAAATCAGTGACCTCAGACTAAGAACCAGTATGGAGAGCTATGGGAATGGGACTCTGTGTCCTACAGTCTAGAAATTCAGACACAGCAAAGAACAAGAATGTGGTCTAAATATTAGTTCTTGAGACTGGTAGGTAGGATGAAAGCTCTGTATTGGTCAGATACAATATAAATCATGGGTGAGGATTAACATCATAGAGACTAATGCTTCCTCATAGTCTCTTACCATTGGTCTTGCTGGCTAGGTCAGTTGGGATTTGTAGATCAAAACATTACTCCCTGATATATAGTCATCCTTTCACATTCCCTAGGGTTAGGGGCACAGGACCCCTGTGAAAGTGGAAAAATGTGAATAACTCAGGTCCCTCTCAAGTATGTTTAACATACACAAAAAGTATGATCACCATATTCAAACCCCCCATGGATTCCTTTGAGGCACCAGGGTTTCTTTCCAAGGCGGAAGTGCGTGGCTGATGGGGCGTACTGCCCCCTCTACTGCTGCCCCACACAATTTTTAAGAGGAACTTACAAGCCTTGTTCGCAGTTTCTCAGTCTCAGGAGGCTGGCAGTTCCTATTAAAAAAGGCACAGGGGGCAGCAGAGGTGACAGAAAATAATCCGTGAATAATCAAATCTGCAAAAATGAAACCCATAAATGTGGAGGGCTGACTGTAAATACTAGGAATGTAGCTTTCTTCTTTTCTCTTTGGAGTAGAGTGGAGCCTGTTGTACTTCAAGCTGCTGTTTCATACTGCTTCCAGGCTTAGTTTTGTGTATGGCCTCCTATAGCCAGTGCTACATATTATTGAAGCAGTGGGGAAAATGCAGCCCTGGGGCCATATCCAGAATGTTTTCACATCCCTCAACCTCCCCAGACTACTCCCAGGGTGCCCTTTTATGTTGTTTTTTTAGAAAAAGGGAGGGAATGGTGTGGAGTGAAGACTCACCTTTAAAATAGGTTGCAAGCCTTTCTGCACAGTGCAGCATTAAAAGCTTATCAGAACCAGAAGTGGATTTTTGTTTGCTGCTTTATTTTCATTTTTGCAGTCTATGTGACTTCTAGAGAGTTCCAGGGAAGAAAATTGTCCTTTGACACCATTCTTTTGAACTCAGGGAAACACCCTGGCTTTAAATGGAAACTGATTTATGGAATTCTGTTGAAATAAATTCCCTCCAACTGTCCTGATTTGTCAGGGAGAGTCCCTATTAATCCTCTTTTGTTCCACTGTTTCAGCTGCTTTTAAAATGTCTCCTTCTCCCACTTCCCCCCTTTATCATTGTTGTTGCGTGCCATCAAGTTGTTTCTCGCTGATGACGACCCTAAAGTGAATGTATCATGGGGCTTTCTGGGGCAGAGAGTATGTGATGCAGTAGGTTTCCATGGCCGAGCAGGGATTCAAACCCTGGTCAAACCGTTACACCAGGGGTGTCAAACTTAGTTTCATCTTGGGCCAGATCAGCGTTATGGTTGCCTTCAAAGGGCTGTAAGACTATATAAATGTATCTATTCTTTTTTCATATTAAATAATTGCCTCTGCTTTCAATTATTACTGGTTTTAAATTGCCTTCCCTCTGCATCAACTTTTCGTTCCTTGGACATTTTGGGGCTATTTGATTATAGTTTAAGGTCCTTATACCTCTGTAAAGTGACATAGAATTGGTCAGTATATCCAGAGAGTGCCACTTTCTGCCCCACAGGCCCTCTCTGTGCCTCAGTCAGAAGTAGAGGTAGATTGTGAGTGCTGGCTGCCGGGCCCCTCTTCAGAATACCAGCAGCCGGGGCCCCGCAATGTGGGGATGAGGCTCATCAGGTGGTGGTGGGGGTGCCATATCTGCAGGAGATGTGTGAGGGCCACATGAAATAGCCTAGCGGGCCAGATTTGGCCCACAGGCCTTGTGTTTGACACATGTGCACTAAACCATGCTGGCTTTCTCTTTATACTTAGCTCACTTCAATTCAAAGTGCAGTAGTAGTCCATGCTCAGTTAATACAGCAGGAAAGAGAGGTGGGGAAGGGACAGAATCTTGTCCTTCCCAGTAGGCTCAGGCAAAAGAAAAATGCCACAGTTTTTCCCAGCTTATATGTACTTCCTTGTGAGAAATAGCTGAAAAGACTCATAAAACAATTTAGCACAGGATCGGCTGAAGCATTAATGTTTATTATAAGTACGTTTCTGCAGAAGCGGGTGCTCCCCAGAGAGGAGGACACACCCAGTATTGAATGCCTCATATTTTATCCCCTGCCCCCATCGCAGGTTTTCCCTCCCCTGGGATCCCATTGGATAGGACCCCAAAGGTTACAGCCTATCAGGATTGCCCAAGAAGTTACATTTCCCCTTCCCCATATTTACAGTTTTCCTTACAAGGAGTGATCACGAGCTGCCCAGGTCTTCCCCCCGTGTATCTTTGTTTCTCATGTTACATGCAAGGTGTCTTATCAGCGTGTTCTGGTGTGTCCCTGTCAACCAGTTTACTCCTTACAGACAGCCTTGTCCTGTCTGGTTTGTTGTTACCTGAAGCACACCTGCCACCCTACAGATCCAACGTCTTGGAGGCCCTCTTCTGTTCAGCTGCCAATTTTAGGAAGGAGTTATCTTAGACTTAGTGTATTACAGAAGCACAAATATAAAATGTATTGAAATATATGTGTAAATATATCTAAAATATGTGTTTTATATATATAAGCTAATATATATGCTTCTAATTCATATTATTAATACTGTATACCCAGTGCAGAAACTAAAATAGATTTCATTTCTCTCATTCCTCATCAGTATCTTCTGTCATTTTGACCACATTTTGATGTTGCTTGGCCACATGTGTCTTGGTTTTAATCTGTAAAATGTTGGAGGTTTTGGGGATGTGTGTGTTCAAACAACAGCAAACTTTCCGTATTCGCCATATACTCCCTTTACTACATTTTTACAAGCTCCGTTACTGCTGAGAAGTAGTCTATTATGACACGCAGAGGAACAGAACTAAACCTAGGGGAACCTTCATTCAGCCAAGGTAGTTGTATGTACACCAAGGCCAGCAGCTCAGAATACCTGAGGGGAAGTTCAAAACAGCTACTCCCACGTTCCATACAATATGGTGAGAATAGCAGCTTGCTTCAACATTGACCAGGAAACAGTTTCTTCGATTACACTTGATGGCAGTGGGACAGCTAGTTTAGAGTACACAGGCCCCCAACACCTTGCTATTGTTGCCTGCCTCCTAGAATCTGCTACCTGAGGCAGATACTCCTGTCTAGTAGGGGGAATGAACAGAGTACAGGATAATCTCATGTATTTTCAAAATGTCATTGTCCCCTTCACATATGAAATGGAGGTTGGGGCTAAAGACTCACATGGTAATAAACATGTAGGAAAGGAAAGTCAGACCTTTAACTAATACCACCTTACTACTTTAAGTTGTTTTCTCCCCATCTCTCTCTCTCCTCTCTCTTTCTCTCTCTCTCTCTCTCTCTGTGTGTGTGTGTGTGTGTGTGAGAGAGAGAGGAGAATGCCATACCTCAGCAGAGTATGGAGGAAAGGAATATGATACAGAAGGGGGAAAATGAGGGCCGCGCTCCCCAAAATGGGAATTGTGCCCATGAAATGAAATTTTCCTTCATTCTTCAAATTTGTAGCTTTGCAGAGGAGATGCTGAAAATAGCCCACACCTAGAATGTTTATATTTGCTGCATTTGCATCCGCTTTGTGACTTTGCCTGCCCTGTTTCTTTGGATGCCTAAACTGTATTACTAAATGCCCAACTGATGTTTTAAATTACTGCAGTGCTAGAAATTCGGAGACTGATAGAAAATTTCATAGGGTGTGCATACTTCTTATTTGCAGGGCAGTGCCCTCATTTTGCTCTCCTATAGCTACATGCCTGAAGACGGAGAGGAGATTGTGGTCTCTTTCTTTTCTAAGTGTGTGTTTGTGTGTGTATTTGTGATAGAGACAGACAGACAGAGTGGGGAAAGGAAAAACAATGACAGAGGCCATTCCCACACTACACAGGTATAGTGCTATTATTCCAGTTTCAACATCCTGTGGAATTCTGGGGTTTGTAGTTTACTGAGGCCAAAGAGCTCTCTGGTTGAGAATACTAAAGGCCACTCCCTAAACTGCAAACCCCAGGATTCCATAGGACAGAGCTTTCTAAACTTTTCATGTTGGTGACACACTTTTTCGACATGCATCATTTCGTGACACAGGAATTCAGTTTTACTAGCAAACCGGAGGTACCCAGAGGTGTATCTAGGGTGGGGAAAGGCAGCCCCCAATGCTGGCCCGTTGCCATTGCCCTTGCCAGGAAAGGCCCCAGCTAGAGAGACGGTAGCGGGCCAGGTTTGGAGGGGGTTCTTTCTCAGCCAGGGAGGTGACACACCAACATGTTGTAGGCAACACACTAATGTGTTGTGACACACCGTTTGGAAAGCCCTGCCATAAGATGTTGAAAGCGGAATCATAGCACTGTAACAGTGCAGAAATGGCCAGAGAAAATCATATCAGGCGAGGAGAGAAATGCAGATGTTGCTAAGTTCCTTGAGAAAGGGACAAGTGTATGAAAAGTGTATTTCCTTCACAGTGCTATCATAGTCCATCACCTTAGGCACCATCAATGATGAGAGATAGGTTACAGCCCCCAGCATTTATTTTTTATGCAAATAGACAAAAATTATCTTAAAATACAGATGCCTCCTTTGACCCTTTCTGTGTAAAATCTGAGCATTTACCTATGTCACTGCATAATTTTGAGTGCACATGAATTTTTTTTAAAAAAAACAAACATTGCTGTCCTATCAGTTTCACTATCATCATCATCGTCATCATCACTGTCATCTCCGGTGATTCTGCATTTATAGAACATAATCTCCTCTCTTTTTTTAGCAAATGAGGAATAACTTCCTTGCTATCTTAGCCAAGTGCATCATGGGAATATCTTGTACTGAGAAGTCTTATGCAGGATAAAGTGAGCTTTGTCCATTAGCTATTTCCTACTGTTTTTCCCTTAAGTGCTGCTCTGAAGTAGTAGTTTATAGGATTATGGCCATTTTGGGTAAAAAAAAATGCATCTTGGTTTCTGGCAGTAGCTGACTAAGTGTCCCAAAGAAACTAGAGGTTATAAAAAGTTGTCTATGGATTGCCCCCACAATTCGATAATGAGAGGTATCCTGCAATTAAACGTGAGATTGCATTTCTAGCTGGCGGTGCCTGCCTTCTTTTTAAAACCATACATGAGGATTGGATATTAGGGTTCTGTGCCTGCCATTAGCCATAATGCACCTCTCCTGCACATGGGAACCTATGCATTGGGGAACCTTGGGTAGTTGGGAATCCCTGTGGAATGAGAAAAAGAGGATATAGCACATGGTATTGCATCAAAGTCACAGGAGAGTCCGTGCAACTATGCATCCTAGTTTTTGTAATAGTAAAACTGGGAGCTAGTGAGTTGGAAGGGCCAGAATTAGTTGATGTCCTGGTGTATAAGGGATGCAGAAGAAATAATTTTGCTTCTGACTCACAATTTTTTTTTCAGGAATGCTTATTTAACTTGAATAATCTAAAGTTGCCTTCTCCAACCTGGCTTTCTCCAGATGTATTGGATATTAAAAAACAAAACTTCCATCGTATCCATGTAGGAAGATGGACATGGACATAGGGAATGATAGGAAGCTGAATTAACTATGGCCCTTTCCAGACGTGGGGAGGGAACTGCGTGAAAACGGGACTCACTGGATTTCCTGAGCGTCCGGATGAGTCCGTCGGGACGAGGAGCAGTGTGAGCTCGTTGTTCCGCACTGCTCCGGAGTCCAAAAATGGCGGCTTCCGGTTGGTGGAGGCTCTCCACCAACTGGAGAAGCTCACCAGCCGAAAGCCCACCCCCGGAATATCTGCAGGCACGCACTTGTGCGCGCCTGCAAATCTGTTCCGGAGCGCGGCGACTGAGTGACACGGAGTCGCGCGCTCCGTGCTTTTTAAAAACCTCTAAAAAGAGGTTTTTAAAAAGCACACTGCGCAACCAGTTCCGGTCGCGCAGAACCAGACTGAGGTATGGAACTACAAAAAGCAGTCCACCCCAGTCCACTCTACGGTACAGAAGACCTCCATTGGAGATCGCTCTGCCCCATTTTAAAAGCCCGGTGCGGAAATGGCCTCTGACACATCTGAAGGGTGTAAAGTTGAGGAAAGCTGTAGAGCAGTAATTTTTAACCTTTTATTTACTGAGGACCCCCTGTAAATATAATTTGTTGCCAGGAACCCACAGGACTTAACTCAGGATTTAAAAATTTAAATTTATATTTAAATACCTAAATATTTATTTATTTATTTAAATAAATAATGTATTATAAATTATGGATATAAATTATTATAAATAATATATTAAAGGCTTTTGGAGACTAGGATTCAAATCTCCACCCAGACAGTGACTGACCATTGACCCACACCCCTTACTGCCATGTCCCTGATAATTTTCACATGAGGGAGCAGTTTTGGCACCTGTACCCCCCTCCACTGCATCTGTGTTGCTGGTGGTGGTGTCCAGCAGCAGGGCTTTGAAGACCCTCTGTTAGGGCTCTGCACTCCCCAGAGTTCTGCGGACCCCAGGTTAAGAACGACTACTGTAGAGGATATACGTTTTCCTTTTTCTTTTGAATAAGCAATATCTCAGCAATGTGAATGCTGGTTGCCAAAGAATAATTTTACTACTTTAGAGAATCATAGAATCATAGAATCATAGAGTTAGAAAAGACTCCAGGCCCATCCAGTCCAACCCCATGCTATGCAGAAACACCCATCAAAGCATTCCCAACAGATGGCCATCCAGCCTCTGCTTAAAAACCTCCAAAGAAGGGGACACCACCACACTCTGAGGCAGCATATTCCGCTGACAATCAGCTCTGACTACCGGGAAGTTCTTCCTGTGGTTCAGGTGGAATCTCCTTTCCTACAGCTTGAATCAATTGCTCCTTGTCCTAGTCTCTGGAGCAGCAGAAAATAAGCCTGCTCCTTCCTCAACATGACATCCCTTCAAATATTTAAACATGGCTATCATGTCCCCTCTTAACCTTCTCTTCTGCCGACTAAACATACCCAGCTCCTTAAGCCGTTCCTCATAGGGCATGCTTGCAGGCCCTTCACCATTTTGGTTGCCCTCCTCTGGACATGTTCCAGCTTATCGATATCCTTCTTGAATTGAGGTGCCCAGAACTGGACACAGTATTCCAAATGAGACCTAACCAATGCAGAATAGAGTCATACCATTATGTCCCTCGATCTAGACACCATACTCCTATTGATGCAACCAACAATTGCGTCGGCTTTCTTGGCTGCCGCATCACACTGCTGACTCATGTTCAGCTTGTGATCTACCACGACTCCTAGATCCCTTTCACACGTACTGCTATCCAGCCACGCTTCCCCCATCCTTTATTTGTGCATTCCATTTTTTCTGCCTAAGTGTAGGACTTCACATTTCTCTCTGTTGAAATTCATTTTGTTAGCTTTGGCCCAGCTCTCCAATCTGTCAAGGTCATTTTGAAATTTGATCCTGTCCTCTGGGGTATTAGCAACCCCTCCCAATTTGGTGGCCCTTTCCTTACCTTTTTTCGGCGCTGGGGTGCGGGGATTGTGCAAGCAGCCTCCAGCGAGAGGCTCTTGCGTCCCCACTGCTTCAGCTCTGCACGAGCTGCCTGTTCCTGAGCAGGCAGCGCGAGAGCCCCACCTCTTCCTTCTGCAGCGCAGCAAGCACAACTGCTGTGGCTCCGGAGGCTCTGCACACATGGCAAGTGCGCGCAGGGCCCTGGAGCAATGTGCAATCGCACATCATTTTCAGCTGCCCTACCCTGTAGCATCGCGCGATTGTGAGCACGTCATGCAGATCGCTCCTCATAATCGTGTGATGCTCAAGGGGCCCTTTCAAAAAGGGCCGGTGTCATCTGCAAATTTGATCAGCATGCCCTCCACTCCTTCACTGACTGAATTCAAGACCTGAATCATTTAATCATGTGTAATAACACAGGTTGTTATAATATTCCTGTGGAAACCTGGGAAATTAAACAAGTAAGAAAGCACACAAAGAAAAATATAGCATATCTTGCCAAAGCAGCCATGGACATCAGCCACATACACATGGTGTATGTCACATGCTTCAAGGATCACACCAAACTAAGAGAGAATTGAGTACTGGATGAAGAATGCAATGTTCTGAGCATAAAATGGCCTGAGCATAAAACCCCACTTCCCACCTACACATACAACATTTTCTAGTGGAACTGTTATGGCTGTGAAGACAGATTTGAAAATGTGTGGGTGACACTTTGTGAAATCTCAGGAATCATAGCAGGGGCTGGAACAGATCTTCAGACATCCTTCATTGATTCCCGTCCTCCACCGTGACTTGTAGCTGCTGGAAGCATGATGCAAAATAAGAACTGTATACGAATATGTCATTTACATTCGGGTCACAACACTTTGCATGTTCTGGTATATCCTTTTGTGTGTGTATTGTTGTTTTCACAGAAGGGTACAGTTCAAAAAGAAAACAGCATGGAATGCTTAATCTGTTTCTCCAAGTGGTAGGGAAGTTACCGGAAGCAAGGAGAAGTTCTTAAATTCAGGCAGAAGAAACTGGAATCCTGGGAAAGATTTTTAGAAAGCAATTGTATGTGTCCTGTTCCCTGCAGTCCACAAATGAGCTTCCAGTATTATTAAAGCCACAGTACCCTGTAGTACCTTTCATTGCCTCTGTACACTGAACTGTTTTTCCAGTTAGAAAAGGCTAGAGACATATTCCCAGCTGTCAAGATGCATTATGCTGTTTTGCAAAGCCTCTTCTTGCCTGTTGGTTGTCAGGTGACGAGTCCATTCATAGCAGTCAACCATGTCCAGACTCCTAAGCTATTGTGTCAAGCAGCACAGCTACTATATTATCTATTCACTAGTCATATATATTTATGTGAACATGCACCATTGTACACTTCAGAGTAGCTCACAATATACAGTAAAAATGAAATACAAAAAAGCAATGCAAATTGGCTATAAAAATTCACAGATATTTAACAATAATATTGTTGTTGTTAATTGCCATCAAGCTGACTTTGACTTAAGGCAACCCCATGAACAAGAGACTTCCATGCAATGCTATTTTCAACAGCCTTGGTCAGGTCTTGCAAGCCAAGGGCACATGTGGCTTCCTTGATTGAGCTTCTTCTTGTTGTGCACCTTCAAGTTGCTTCCATCTTATGGTGACTCTAAGATCAACCTATCACAGGGTTTTCTGGGGCTGTGTCAAGGTCACCCAGAGGGATTCCATGGCCACGTGGGGAATCAAATCCTGGTTTCTAGAGCTGTAGTCCAATGCTCAAAGCACTACCTCATGCTGGCTCTCTTGACTGAGCCTGTCCACCTGCAATGTGGCCTTTCTGGATAGCTATCTGTTGGGAAAGCTTTGATCTCTTCTAGCTCTATGATTCTTTATTCCTACTGCTGTCTACCTTACCAAGCATTATTGTCTTTTCTAGTGGATCATGTCACTAGAGCAGAGCTTTCCAAACTTTTCGTGTTGGTGACACACTTTTCTAGACATGCATCATTTCGCGACGCGGTAGTTCAGTTTTACTAGCAAACCGGAGGTTAAACTAATTCCTTATAAGAGATACAGATATGTATATATATCGTAATAGCAAAATGTATGGGGATGCAACATATCTCATGAAAACCTTTCATATATTTTTAAAAATATATGATTTATAAATAATAACATACATTTCCAAGATCATAGGCGACACACTTACACATTTCAGGTGACACTCTAACTTGTTGCGGCACACCATTTGGAAAGTCCTGCACTAAAGATATGTCTGAAATACAAAAGTTGCAGTTTATCATCATCAGGCTTGTTTTGCTCTAAAACCTGCTTATCTGTCTTTTTAACAGTCCACAGTATCCCTAGCACTCTCCTCCAGCACCAACATTTCAAATGAGCTGATTCTCTTCCTCTCAGCTATTTCATTTTATGTAGCAATTTATTTTGTCTGACAACATGCCTACTCTTAAAAAAAGCCAACTACCCTAAATTCATTAAGATCAGGCAATAGAATAAAAACCCAAGCCTTGACAAGGGAAGGATCGGGGCGAGCTGTATTCTTCATTGTACAAGAAGTGAAAGGAAATACAATTGCCCTCTTTGCCATGCGAGCTGCACTCCATTGCACAGGAATTATGTTAACAAATGTACAACAGTGCAAACTGCTGCACTGATATATGCCTTATTGCCTGTTGCTCAGTTCCATTGTAATCCGTTTAAATTTTAGGAGTAGCTCAGTTCATGGCAGGAACACATCAGCCTGTCTTATCCTGAGTGAGACCACACTCCAACCAGACCAGTACTATCAATGCTGGTTGGTTTGGCTGCCTGGAGATGGTAGAGACCAAATCTGAGACTTGTGCATACAAGTACCTGCTCTGTCATGGAGCTACGTGCTGCCTTCTCATCACTCTCACCATGTATTCTGAAAGTACTTTGAAGCAAATCAGGACTGCTGAAGAAGGTGGATTTTAAGAGCTATAGTAAGACAAGATTAGGACAAGCCAAAATGTCACAAGATAGCAACCTCTCAAGTTCATTGTTCTGTGATATTTTAGTCCCACCTCCTAAAGGTATGGCTTTATGGTAGATTTGGGTATTTTCTTTATGCTCAAATATGGCTATTGTTGCTTGGACAAAAGGCTTCATGGTCTCATCCAATAATGATGCTTCTGTAGTTGTCCTTTGTTGCTATAACTATTCAGACATGCAGATTTCATAGAATCATAGCTTCCTAGCTGTGATGAACTGGAAGGGCCACAGTGGCCATCAGTCCAGTTCACTGCTATGCAGGAATACACAGCTAAAGTACTCCACAAAGATGCCCATCCAATCTCTGTTTAAAGACCTCAAAAGAAGGAGAGGCCATGACCCTCTGAGGCAGCTGTACGGTTCTTACAGTAATGTAGTTCTTCTTAATGTTTATTGTTTCAAACTATCTTTATTAACATTTCCCAAGAAACATTAGAAACACCACAAATACATGAATGAATATATCAAAGATACAGAAAAAACATCAAGGCAAACATAAAAATATATGAATTAAAAATTAAAAAGTAACCGAGGAAAAGGAAGGAAGGACGGAAGGAAGGACGGAGGGAAGGAAAAAGGGAAAAGAAAAGCAAACAGAAAAGAATCCCTCTTCCTTTAGACAGAATAAAGCCTAACACTTATTCAAAGCCTCTCAAAAAGGAATATCTAACCTTCTCTTCTTTTCCCTCCCCCAATTCATCCTTCCTAAAAAAGAAAACATATCAACTTGTTTTTTTGTTAACATACCTAACACCATATCTCCATATTTCTTCTATTACAATATACTTGAATAATAAAAACTTTACGTAGTAAATAACATTGATATTGCTAGATAATAATGCTACTGATTTTTCTAAATATTGCCAATTGACTTAGTGTTATTTTCACTAGTTAATTAGTTTCAAAGGTATCCATAGTCCAGTGTCATTATCCAAAATCTATAACTATATATTCACTAATTTAAAACTGTGAATCTATTAGATGTTTTAAAACATCATTGGCTTCCAAATACATCTATATCATTTTATATTATAAAAATCATAGATCAATTCATTTGTCATCCTAAATTTGTGAACATATTAACCTACTTTGGCTAAATCTTTATCTTGAATTTAACTCTCCACAGAAACACATCTTTTCCCCGATAGCTTCCTACATAACATTTTAAAAACACTATCCTGTGACAGCATTCTTATTTTAGACATCTTTCCACCTCCTTCAGTTTCACAGGGTAAATCAGACCTCACACATGTCTTTATAAAATCACAGTCTTGGGACAACATCACTGTTTGCTTTCTGTTTTGATTTTTTTAGTTTCCATACAGGACACAATTAAATTCATTCCCCCTTTCCCCCTTCTTGGGATGAAATCTCCCTTTCACCAACCTACAGCTACTCATCATAAATCTCCCATAAAGTGGGAACTCTCTCCATGAACTTTGATTCTATTTGTCCTTGTATAATCATTTGCTTTTCATTTTGTTTTGCTTCCATGTCTATTTTTATATCCTCCTCTGTATCTTCTGTATCTTTCTCTCTTATCTCTTGTTTCAGTTCCTTGAATTCTTGCCTCATGACGTCAGTCATACTCTGGAAATCTCTGCATATTTGCTCCCTTATCCCTTGTAGAAGATACTCTAATGGTTCCCAGGAAGAGAGGCAGCCAAGAAAACAAAACCAAGCAATAACAGTCAGTAGTTTCTCATCCTTTTATTTCCTTGTTAGAGTCCAGTGCCCTTTTGCAAGTAAAATTCAATTTAATCTATTCACAAAATATACAAACTTAGATTTTTAATTCTTAGTTCTTTGCTTCAACTGTCCTGGTTTTTCGGGGCAGAGAAACCTTACTCAGCTCTTGACTGCAGAAAGAAGGCAGCTGTAAGAGGCTCCTTTGATCTATCTTAATCAGAAGGGTTCTTCACTTTTGTGACTTTCAAGAGTAATTAAGAGTTCTTTTTAAAAAGCAGGTTACCAGTAGAGGTGTTACCCTGATTTCTGGGGGTCCTGTGAGGGACACCCAAGTGCACTCCAAATATTACAAAGTTGGGAATTAGCAAAGAGCACAAGCTAGTACTACGAGAGGCAGGGCAACGTAGCGAGATCTTTTACCCAACATTTATGGGGTCCGGCCAAGTCAAGGAGCAAACAGATGTAAATAATAATAATTGTTTTATTGATGTACAGTTAAACACGCGTATGCAACACACTCACACAGAGAACTATAGAAATAAAGGTTGGAGTGGGATAGAGGGTTTTTAAGAGGAGGTTTTGTATGGGAAATACTACACCTGTCCTGAAGCCCAGGTAGTCTGAAGAAGATGTTTGTGGAAGTGAGGATTCTCAGCACGAGGAGCTGAGGGGAAGGCTCGCCGGACGAAGCGACAGGAAGGCGGAATGGAAGCCAAGAGCGATCCGAGGAAGCGCTCAAAGTCAGGGGGTCTTATAGGGGAAAATGTGGCCACAGGCTAGTCCGTTCTCGGGGATAACAATGAGTTTCGGGCTGGAGACAAAGCCTCCGAAAGGTCAGTGATTTACATGATTGAGTTATGACAGAGTTATCAATAGAGTAGCCAGTATGCAAATGCAGAGTGCTTGATGATTGAGTATTCGGCCTGTCAAGCTGCCTGCTCAGGGCAGGGAGTCCTTTGTAAGTAGCGTGCACACATAATGTGGTACTTGCCTTGAGGTCTCCTAAAGCGGCAGTCTGGCTATTTCTGGCCTGCCTGTAATTGTTAGGAATGTTTCGGCTGTTGTCGGCCGTGCCTGTATGTGTCCTTGTCTGGGGGCCTCACGAGCACATGGAGAGGAATGGGTAAAGAATGCCAAATTATTGATATCAAATGATATCTAATATCCCACAAGTCTGGGCTAGAAAACTGTGGTAACAGAGGGACTTCTGATCTAGCAATCTCAGCAGCTGCATTTCCCAGAAAGAACAAGAAATTATTTCATCAGTCCTTCTCAGTCACAGCATATACAGTGGCCTCTGCACTTTCCCAAGGGTTCAGAGCACAGGAAGTGGAAAAACTACAAATGACACCCCCTTCCATTCCCTTCCAGGGCTTGCCCCATTCTCTTGCCTTTCGCCCTGGCACACGAACGTTAGAATCATAGAATCATAGAAATGTAGAGTTGGTTAGTTTATGTTCTCTTTTTTAATGTTTAATAAAAATACTAAAAAAAAAATGTAGAGTTGGAAGAGACCACAGGGGCCATCCAGTCCAGCCCCCTGCCATGCAGGAGCACCCTCAAAGCACTTCCAACAGATGGTCATCCAGCCTCTGCTTAAAAACCTCCAAAGAAAGAGACTCCACTACACTCCAAGGCAGCAGATTCCACTGCCGGACATCCCTGACCATCAGGAAGTTCTTCCTGAGGTCCAGGTGGAATCTCCTTTCTTGCAGCTTGAATCCATTGCTCCTTGTCCTGGTCTCTAAAGCAGCAGAAAACAAGCCTGTTCCCTCCTTGACATGACGTCCCTTCAAATATTTAAACATGGCTGTTTAAATGTTAATTTAAATGTAATTTAAATTTAAATGTAATTTAATGTAAATGTAAATTTTATTTAAATTTAAATGTTTAAATGTCCCCTCTTAACCTTCTCTTCTGCAGACTAAACATACCCAAGCTCCCTAAGCTGCTCCTCATAGAGCATGGCTTCCAGACCTTTTACCATTTTAGTCAGATGGAATCTCTTTTCTTGTAATCTGAACTCATTGCTTCTCTTTCTAGTCTCTGGAGCAGAAGAAAATAAGCTTGCTCCATCTTCTATTTGACATCCTTTTGGATATTTAAAGACGGCTATCATATCACCTCTTGGTTTTCTTTAGGCTAGAAATACACAACTCTCAAAGTTGTTCCTCATAAGGCTTGGTCCTGACCTTTGATAATCTTGGTCATCTTTTCTGGATTTGTGACTAAAACAGAGCCTCTGGAATGAATCACAATTGGAAACTCATTTATATGGATTCAAGGGTCAACCGCATACTGAAACTGACATATTGAAAGCATAAATCTTACAAAGAGCACAGGCCATTTCCACACCCCTCCCTAAACTGCAAACCCCAGGATTCCATAGAATGTTGAAAGTGGAATAATCACGCTATAAAAGTGTAGTGTGGAAATGGCCACAGAGTCACACAAGTGGTTGCATACAACATCTTGTAGCCTTGCTCTTGTTGGATAACATTTCATTAATTGTGCTTGAATGCCCCCCCCATAAATAATTCCTCCATGTAAAAAATTAGTATGTCAGGAAAAACCATTGTTGCCTATTCATGGTGCGATACTTTTTCACATCCAAGAATTTGTCTAATATATGCTGGAGAAGATAATCTTCCAGTCCTTCACCTACCGCTTGACTTAGTATGGTCCAGCAAGACTGGAACCATGTAACTCCTCTTCTCATGTAGTTTGACTTTCATATTTTACTCTGTCTGCTGCAGAAGTGCCAGTCATGGTGGCAAATACAGTCTGAGTTATAATCTTTAGAATGAAGCAGTCCACCCAATCCACATTTTCAGCACCAACAATTAATTTGTATGAATTGGCCTCAAGTCTCTTTGGCTTCAAAGGGAATTTGGTTCACAGTAGGGTTGCTGTGTTATTTATTGGTTCTAGGCACTGAGAGAGAGAGAGGGAGAGAGAGGGAGAGAGAGAGGCCGTTTCCGCACTACACTGTTATAGTGCTATTATTCCACTTTCAACACCCTGTGGAATCCTGGGGCTTGCAGTTCAGGGAGGGGCCTTTAGAATTCTCAGCCAGAGAGCTCTTGGGCCTCAGTGAACTACAAACCCCAGAATTCCACGGGATGTTGAAAAGGGAATAATAGCATTATAATGCTGTAGTGCGGAAATGGCCACGGAATCATCCATCCACCTGTCTTTTAGGTGACAGTGGTAGTGGTAGGAGGAATATAAACAGATCTGAAATGCAGTAAGCCTGTAAATCATCTTGAGGCCTCTGACAGGAGAGACAGGATATAAAAGCAAGCAATCAGCAGACAAATGAAGGCTGTAGTTGGTGAGAATTTCCAGTCACAGTTTTTAAAAGAGTGATTTTTTTCACCTTCACTGTTCCTAACTGTTGAAATAAAGCCACAGCTCTCTTTGCTATGTGTAAATAATACAAAGCCTTTCTCATGCTAGTCAGCTGAAGGGGGATTTTCATTAGAAGCTTGCCTCCAGCTTGACAATGGCCTTGACTGCAAGTGATAATATTATTCTGTCTCAAGATGATGGTTTTTCACATCACAAGAGAAATCAGAGGTACGCCCACTTCACAGTCTTCTTACTCCTCCCCACTGACCTTCTTTCTCAGATTTATTTAAAGACTTCTTTCCCCAGAAATAGGACAGCAAGGTGTAATTAACTAGAGCTCCTGCCTTCTGGAAATGTGACCAAAGAAGGGGGCAGGTGAAGGAGAGTGGCATAATCATGGCAGCAAATGTGCAGAGGACTGTGTGCTTCCAGCCTAGAGCAAGGTTAATCACATAACCTTAGAGCAAGAGGGAACTTACAGGGCCATCTAGTCCAACCCCCTGCCATCCAAGGATGCGTAACTACAGAACTCCTGAAAGATGCCCATCCAACCTCTGTTTAAAGGCCTCCAAAGAAGAGTCCACAACTCTCCAAGGTGTCCTGTTCCACTGTCAAACAGCTCTTACAGAAAATTTAATGTCCCTTATGTTTAGGTGGAATTTCTTTTCTTGTCATCCGAATCCATTGGTTCTTTTTCATTCTCTGGAGCACCAGGAAACAAGCTTGCATCATCTATAGGACATTCCTTCAGCTAATTATAGATGGCTATCACGTCATTCTCAGTTTTCTCTTCTCCAAGCTGAATATACTCAGCTCCCTAAGTCATTCCTGATAAGATATGCTTTCCAGACTTTTGATCATCTTGGTCACCCTGATCTGGACATGTTCTAGCTTGTTGATGTCCTTCATGAACTGTGATGTGCAAAACTGGAGACAGGATTCCAGCTGAGTTAAAGCAGAATAGAGTGGCACTACTATTTTGCTTGATCTGGAAATTATGTTCCTATTGACCTGACATTTTTGGTCAATGCTTCACACTGTTGACTTACGTTTAGCCCATGGTAGCAGGCCCTGGATCCTACTAAGACCCCCTAGATCCTTTGCACATGTACTGCTTTCAAGCCAGGTGTTACCAATCCTATAACTGTGCATTTTGTTTTTCTTGCCTAGATGTAGAGTCTTATATTTATCCCTGTTGAAATTCAGTTTGTTGGTTCTGGCCCAGTTCTCCAATCTGTCAAGCTCATTTTGAATTCTGATTTTGTCCTTTGGGGTGTGTGCTTCCCCGCCCCATTTGGTTTTATCTGCAAATTTGACAAGCATGTCTTCTATTCCATCATCTAAGTTATTAACAAAAATGTTAAACAACATCAAGCCCAGGGCAATGCCTGAGGCAGACCACTAATCACTTCTCTCCAAGATAAACAGCAACCATTGGTGAGCACTCTCTGAGTTTGGTTGGTCAACCATTATGAATCCATATAACAGTAGTACTATTTAGCCTGCAGTTCACTAGAATGCCAGCAAGAATATCATGGAAGACTTTGCCAAAAGTTGGCAGGTTTGAACCTCCTGCTCAAGGTATTTGGATGATCAACTTGGCTGCAAATACATTTGTGTTCATGGCAAATGTCTACATGGACAAAAAATGAGTTATCTGTTTATGCACATGGTTCCTATGAGTCATTCCCAAATAAAAAGCCAAACCATTAAAAATAAATATATATACACTGTGTCGCACCAATCCACTTTCTTTTTCTCTCCTACTTTCTGGTTCTGTTTCAGCTTAGAAGCTCTGTTTTTTAAAGAAGCTGCTGCATAGGCATTCTTCAGCTATATTTCTTGTTCTGGACCAGAAGAATGAAATGGTCTGAATAAAGGGCTGGCTACTTCATATTGCTCATGCAACTGCTGTGCTAAAGACCGACCAGAGCAGAGGACGATTGGTGCTAGGACATCTCCCACTGATATATTCCTTCGTTTATGAGGCTTATGATGCCTCTGGTGATCTTAACTCCTGCCACTTGTCATGAAGCTTTAGCAGTTGGGCACATTGGGAGGGAAAAATGGAGAACAGAGCATAGGAAAGCCACTAATCTGCATTTAAATGCATCCAGCAGCTGGACAGCTCCCTTCCCATGGAACAGAAGATTTTATGCAGTGAGTGCTAGAAGCAACTCAGTGCTTCTGGCAAGAACTTTTCAGTCCAAGCCTACCAACTGCCACTTTCCCCCAAAAACACTTGGTGCCCTCCAGATGTTGTGGATTACATCTCATCATCCCTGATCATTGGCTTTGCTGACTGGAGCTGATGGAAATTTTAATCCAAAATATTTAAAAGATACAAGCTCAGGGAAGGCCGAACCCCTCAGCTCTTCCTATGTATGTGAAGAAAGCCAGAAGACCAAAGGGATATTGTATCCACAGCTACATGAAGTTGCAAGAACTAGAGAGCCTAGCACTGAAAGAGAGCTGCCTATCTGGAGGACAAACCTGGTATAGCAGCGCATGATTTCAGTGAAAAATTTCCTCTGGGGAATTTAGGCCTGCACTTGAAGAGTGTGTGGGCAGTAGAAAACTAAAGAATGTCCTCAAAGGATTTAATTGCTCCTTGTCTTTGTCAAAAGCCAGTAGTGTGGCGTTATATCTAGGTGAATGGTAGGAAAAAACTTTGTATATAAGATAATAGTAGAAGAAAGCTGTCAAGGTTTTTTAAAGTTTTAGACACTCCATACTAAGAAGAAGATGAAAAAGAAGAAAAAGATGAACACAGAACTATTTTGCTCCTTGCTTACATTCTTTCTCAGTAGTACTTTTCCAAAGGAGTCAGACATTCTTCCATAGCATGCAGCAACAACTATTTTATGAGTCTGCCTTATTTTGTGACATAATTATCCACCCATCTGTGGTTGCCTCATCAAACTTGTGCTGCCAAAATTGGTACCTTGCAACTATTGTTTTTTTTCCAGGCTCACAATAATCCCCAAATGTTTTAAAGCTTCTTAAAGAATTTTTGTAAGCTTTTGCTACAATATATTTCCATTATAATGTGCTGTTTCTAGCCCATGACCTAATTTGTCCTGTTTTTCCACTGCACATTTCTCAGCTGTCCAGCTGCATATATTTTCTGACTGCAGGTTTTGCATCCAAGAGCGTGCGAAACAAAAAGTCAAAAACATGGTATTGCTCCACAGATTTCAGGGATGGAACTTTTTTTAACCAGTTGGGTAAATAAACTCTGTTGTTTTCCTTATTTCAGAGAAGAATTGGAGGGTTATGCCATTAAACTCCAAAAGTGAAATTCAGTTGTGTTTTTATAAAATCACTGTTACCCTTTTCTTTCTATTCCACTTGAGACTATCAGGGTAGCTAACAATCCGCTTTGTACAACACTGCCACAAAACCACAGGTTAGCAGAACAGCAGCAGTGTAGCTAAAAAAAAACAAAACAAAACTAGCCAAAATTCGTCAAAGCTTATTGGGTAGATGAAATTACAAAGCCAGGGAGCGTTTGATAATGAAAGAACATCTAAACATGTTTGCATCAAAGTGGTGTTAAAATGCACTTAAAGTTGGGCCTAAATCCAATTGTTAGTCCCAACTAAAGTAGGCCTATTGAATCAATGGAACTTCCTTAAGTGTTGACTTAAGTGTTCCCATTGATTCATAGGGTTTGCTTTAGTTGAGACTAACAATTGCTTTTAAGCCATTATCTGGCATATCTCATGGATCAAAGAGATCTGTCTAGGTGCCATAAACAAGAAAGTCATGACATAACATTTGGGAGGCAAAAGTAAGATGGCATGGGATATTGTTATTGAGAATCCTCACAATCTTTTAGTTTCAACCCTGTGTAGATTTCCTTGGGAGTAGATCTCACGGAACTAAGGACTAGATTACACTATGGAGCTATTTCGTGATGGAGACAGAAGACGGAGGAAGTAAAATTGATGCTCCCATGAGATAACCGTGATGGACACTTCATACAAGCCTCTGGATCTTCCTATCTAATCAATGAAACTCTCTTGTTGTTGTTTTTTGTCCCATCTCCCTAGGGCAAGCCTTATGTCTTTGACCGTGTCTTCCCTCCCAACACCACCCAGGAGCAAGTGTACCATGCCTGTGCCATGCAGATTGTCAAAGGTCAGTCTGGGTATTGAGAAGATAGTAGGCACTTCATGGGACTAGCTTGTGTATAGGGGCAGGAAGTATGGAGCAGCAAAGAGAGGGCATACACTGGGAATGTCTTGGGTCCTTTTTCTCACTTATCTGCCTTTTTCTTGCAGATGTGCTGGCTGGGTACAATGGCACCATTTTTGCCTATGGGCAGACATCCTCGGGGAAAACTCACACTATGGAGGTGAGGGGTTGTCCACTATATAGTGTGTGTGTATGTGTTTTGTGTTGTGTTGTGTGTTTGAAAGCTGGGTCATAATTATCAGATGTCTTAGCCTGGCTGTCACCTTTGACCTGTGTCTCAGAATTCAAAGCTTAGCTGCAGAACCTTTGGGGTTGGATGCCCTCATTAGGACCCTTGTGACACTTCTCTTCCACCAGGGTAAGCTGCATGATCCCCAGCTAATGGGTATCATCCCACGCATTGCTCAGGACATCTTCAACCACATCTACTCCATGGATGAGAATCTGGAATTCCACATTAAGGTCAGAGGCATGTGGAACTGTGTGGTCTGGCAGGGGTGGGCAGTCAGGGTGGCAGGTTTGGGAACAAAGGAGTGATATTAGCAAATGATGGTATAATGGTGTGGGAGGAACCTCAAAGGAAATGGATGAGAAGGGACATCCTGCTCAGAGAATGAGGTTAAAAGGGTAACAAGGATCTCAGGTAGTTGACAGCTAGTCACAGTGAAGGATATTTTGAACAGAGTTCTGAAAATTTAAAATAATTAATTAATGTTACCAATCGGAAGTAGTTTGTTAGCATCACAGTTGAGAAACTATTTGCTTTTGTGCTTTTCAAAAGTAAACAAATCTGTAGGCCTCTATCTTTTCTGGAGTTGTTGAACTGTATTTTTTTGCCCTCACTTTGTATCCCTTACCCTGGCTATTAATTTCTCTCACAGGTTTCCTACTTTGAAATCTACTTGGACAAAATTCGTGATCTGCTAGATGGTGAGTGATCCTTAAAGATGTTAAGTGTTGAATGCTGTGGCTCCTGGCTATTGGATGTCAGGAGCCAAGAAAAGGTTGCTGGAAACTGATGATCCTGGGCGATGTTGGTGGAAATAGTGACGACAGTGCTTGTGGGGAACCTAAATGTCTCTCTCTCTCTGAATCTGGACTGAATATTTTCCTCTTCTTGCCTGCAGTGACCAAGACCAATCTTTCAGTTCATGAGGACAAGAATCGTGTGCCATTTGTGAAGGTGAGATTCTTGAGATGCAGTTTTTAGCAGAGATAGAGATGCAACATTCACAGCAAGATTTTAAGGCCTGTTAAGGGATGAATTCAAGTTTAAGTTATCAAACAAAATGAATGTATTTTAAAAGCCATTATTATGGCTATTTTATATCCCATAATAACCAGCATTTTTAAAAATCTGGGTAATTACCATGGCCTAAAATGTATGGCATAGAAAACCCATACCTAAAAGTCCTGCCTTCCTAAATCTGACCTCAGGTCTACCTCCTTGGGTATCTGCTTGTAGTGAGAAGGCAGGAGAAGCTGCCTGGGCGGAGCAGGATGGTAAAAATGGTGGCAGCTGAGTAACATGACTTTAAAAGAAGCAATGAGGTCACCAGCCACCATAAACCTTTTCTCTCCTGTTTTTAGGGCTGCACTGAGCGCTTTGTCTCCAGCCCTGAAGAAATCCTGGATGTCATCGATGAGGGAAAATCCAACCGTCATGTGGCAGTAACTAGTGAGTTCTTTTTTTTTAAAAAAAAATGTAACAACAAAACAGGAAAAAAACCAAATAATAATGAAAAATAAAACAAGAAATATACAACAAACACAAAAACTCAGAAGTCAGAAAATCTAACAAATAGTTACAACACTTTTCTAAAACAAAACAACAAAGAGAGACATGAGAAAGAAATAAGCTGATATTTACAATCCTGGATATTTACAGTAACTCCTTTTATATTACAATCTTACTTCAAATGCTTCAAAATTTATTACGGCAAACAGCCAGCAAATTTGAGCAGAATTAAAACAATATAATTGGAACGATAATTAATTTTGTTAAAATCTTCTACAAACATCAGGCATAAAATATAACAAGATAACCTTAACATTTTAACTTAAAATGAAAATTGAAAACATAATTTCTAAATTTATAACATTTAAAATTTTATATGTACATGTGTATATGTGTGTGTATGCTTGTGTACATTGATTTTAATCCAACATAGCAAGTAATTAATCTAAAAAGCAAAATACAATAATAGAATACAATACCATAATAAAAACCCTGGAAGAGACAGTTTTAGAAAAATACCAGATTGCAAGGTAAGAATTTTAAAACCTGAATGTAAAATATTTTACGTCTTAAATATGAAATATATTAATTAAATTAGTGTAATAAAAACAGAACATAATATCATGATCTCATTTGTGCTAAGGCAACATCCTGCGCCGACAGGTAATAGCTGCCGAACAAAAGGTCACTACCTGAGCTGTGATTTCAAGGGACTGATCCGCCAAAAAGTAATCAATATAAAATGCATCTGATCTCCCAGGAATATCTTGTAAAATAGGCGTAATAAAACAACATCGAAAATCTCGATAAAAGGAACAATACAGTAAAACATGTCCCACCGTTTCTATCTCCTCCTCCTTGCAAGGGCAGAGACGGTCGCAGTATGGTACATTGTTATATCTACCCTTCAATAATGCGGACGGAAGCACATTAAACTTAGCCCGGGAAAAGGCTCTCCTATGTTTAGGTATAATTAAATTTTTCAAATAAGCAGCAGGGCGGAAGGCCTGCCCTCTATCTTTGAAAACTGGATAGATGGAGACTGCACTTACATAACCCTGCAACTCAATATCCCGAATACACATAGTTTCTTTTGCTTTCGCATAACCCATGGCAAGAATAACACCTTGTGAAAATCCTAGCCTTAATACTTTCTTTCCAACTGTTTTTTTTTCCACCTTGAGTGGAAAGAGTCAGTTAGCATCAGAGGAGCCAGACCTTTGGGCGTAAATAACAATTTTAACCAATAATTTAACTTATAGATCCATATCTGGGATGTAATGGTAAGTTGACCCGTCTCTAGCCATGTGAGACCATTTGACAACTTCCTTTTACCTATTACTTGGGTATCTGTAATTACAAGATTTGACAAACTCCTAATGAGTTCTGAGGAAGGGCAAGGGGACAAGGGTGGTCAAACACAGGGGAGGATGTTTGGGAATCTATCCTGCAATATCTGATCTGCCAGGCCTAACATTGCCAACTGAATGTGTATTGTGGTTTTCTGGGTACTAGGCAACTCCCCTTTTTGTTTACAGGCCTAGGCAAGCAGCAAAAAAATGGGAGATGTGGCAACCTTCCCAATGATGACCTATCTGCCTGGTTGGGTATATCTGGCTTTGTAGACCACTGATTGTCCACACCAGCTCTGTATTTAGGGAAGACCAGAGTGGTGTGACTTAAGATTTTAAGCGAGAGCAATTGAATTGTAATGTTCAGGGAGGACTGAGGCACTGTAATGTTGGGAACAAGGACACTTCAGCCTGTTCCTAGTCAGCGTCAGCATAATGAGGTATATGACATAAGATGAGCTAGATTTTTGCATTAGACTGACAATTAAATTGTGATATTGATTCAGCTTTTGACTCATCTGTGCTGAAAATATGTACCTTTTTTATTTTTTATTAAAATATCAAAAATAATAAACATAACAGATTTGTGTACTCATTATTAAATTACATACTTACTTATACTTATCCACAGCGTTTCCATATCTTCCATTCCACCATTTTTAGTACAAAGTACATAATTCAAATAAACAATACCTAACAGATTTCTCCTTTGATTCAAATCTTCTTACTTCTTAAATTGATAATTCATCACATACAAATACATACAAATTTGGCTACTTCCTACTTATCTTTTTCCGGTTTATTCTTGTATTTTTTTTAAAGTTACCTCTATATCAATCTTTCCTTCCAGTTACATATCTATAAATTTAACCTTCTCTTTGCTATCTGATTGTTGGACCATTCATAATATTCTGTCTGTCTTTTATTTCCCTTTCCCATTCAGGTCAGGGTAACTCTCATTATTCATAATACACTGTTGTGGTTCTTTTAATTTATGTGATTATTATATCTCCGTATCTTTTTTTTAGATAACTTGTTATTGGCATCCATTCTGTATCGTATAAAACTTTTTTTTCTTCTTTAAGTAATTTAGATAGTTGATCACAGTTCTTCATTTCATTAAGCAAAACAAGCCATTCCTCAGTGTCTGGGATTTGCTGATTTTTCCAATATCTGGCATAGACGATTCTAGCAGACGTGATCATGTATATTCTATCTTTCATCTATTTTTAACAGTTAATTGTTGTATATTTGGAATAATAATCAATAGGTACAGTTCAGGGAGCAATGGTATATTAATGCCTAGTATCTCGTCCATAATTTTATTTGTACTCTTCCAAAAAGTTTTAGCTTTTTTGCACGTCCACCACAAGTGGTAGAATGTGCCCTCGTCTTTTCCACACTTCCAGCATTCTTTTTTTCCTGTTTTATACATCTTATCGAGTTTGGATGGACTCAAATACCATCCATGAAACATTTTTAGATGGTTTTCTTTGAGAGTTTGAGATAATGTAAATTTCTGCATTCTTTTCCAACTATTTTCCCAGTCTTCAAGGTGTATGGTTTTACCTATATTCAATGACCATTTTATCATTGTCTGTTTCATAGTTTCAGTTTCCATTTCTCTGCTTAATAAAAATTTATATATTTGAGATGTTAACCGTCTTGGTCTCTTGAAAACGGCTACCTCAAACTCATTCTTTTCTGCTTTCGAAAGGAAGCCTTCCAGTTTTATATCCATTTTAAATCTTTCCTTTAAATGCATATACAGAAACCATTGACTGAGGAGTCCTTCTTTTTTTAAATCTGATCTTGTCTTTAGTGTGTAATTGTCTCCTTCAATTATAATATCTTTGTAAAAGATCCATTTTTCTTGTTCCGGTTTCCACCTCCCAAAGAATGCCTCGTGTGTTGAAATCCATTGTGGGATTTTCTGATAGGTTTTTAACTTAAATTTTTTCCAAATTTGTAGTAATGATTTCCTTATGTAGTGATTTGTGAATTCCTTGTCTACTCTTTCTTTCCCATACCACAGGTAAGCATGCCAATTACGATTTGATAGGCATCACTGAGACCTGGTGGGATGAATCTCATGATTGGAATGTAGGAATAGAAGGGTATAGCCTATTTTTGTAGAAATAGACCAAATAAGAAAGGAGGAGGAGTAGCCTTATATGTCAAGGATGTTTTCACCTGTGAAGAGATCCATGACTTGAACACCGGAAGCCAGGTCGAGAGCATCTGGGTAAGAATTAAGGGAGCAAGAAACAATAGGGATATTATAGTGGGGGTTTACTACAGACCTCCAAGCCAGACTGAGGACCTCGATGGCGCTTTCATAGACCAAATGACTGCACATTCAAAAAGGAGAGATACAGTAATAATGGGAGATTTCAACTACCCGGATATATGTTGGCAGTCAAACTCTGCAAAGGCGGCAAGGTCTAGCAAGTTTCTTGCTTGTCTTGCAGACAATTTCATGGTCCAGAAGGTGGAAGAGGCGACAAGGGGATCAAATATTCTGGATCTGATCCTGACCAACAGGGAAGACCTTGTTAATGACGTAGAACTGGTTGGATCTTTAGGAGAGAGTGACCATGCCCTATTAGAATTTGGCATTCAGTGGGGAAGAAAAGACAAGTGTAGCCAGGCACTCGTCTTAGACTTTAAAAAAGCAGACTTCTGTAAACTGAAGAAGCTGCTGGCTGAAATCCCGTGGTCAAGAATAGTCAATGAAAAAGGAGTTCAGGATGCACGGGAGTTCTTTAAAAGGGAGGTACTGAAGGCACAGGCTAAAACTGTGCCATTAAGGAGGAAAAATGGAAGGCATCTGAACAAACCGGAATGGTTGACTAAAGAGCTCTCAGCTGAGCTAAGTGTTAAGAAAAACATGTACAGGAAATGGAAGAAGGGGGAAATCACCAAAGAAGATTATAAGCAAGTAGCCAGGAGATGTAGGGAGAAGGTCAGAAAGGCTAAAGCACAGAACGAACTTAGGCTGGCCAGAGACATTAAAAACAATAAAAAGGGCTTTTTTTAAATACGTCCGTAGCAAAAGGAAAAAGAAGGAGACGAGAGGGTCACTGCGCAGGGAAGATGGTGAATTAATAACAGGAGGAAGAGAAAAGGCAGAACTCCTCAACACCTTCTTTGCCTCAGTTTTTTCCCAAAAGGATAAAAACACTCAGCCTGGCGGTTGGGGAGCAGGTGAGGAAGTGGGGGAAATGCAGCACAGAATAGATAGAGAGGTAGTACAGGAATACCTGGCCACACTGGATGAATTCAAGTCTCCAGGGCCAGATGAATTGCATCCTAGGATTTTAAAAGAACTAGCAGAGGTCATTGCGGAACCTCTTGCTATAATCTTTGAAAACTCTTGGCGGACAGGAGAAGTTCCGGCAGACTGGAGGAGGGCAAATGTTGTCCCCATCTTCAAGAAGGGAAAAAAAGAGGACCCAAATAATTATCACCCAGTCAGGCTGACATCAGTACCTGGAAAGATCCTGGAGCGGATCATCAAACAGTCAGTTTCTAATCACTTAGAAAACAATGCCGTAATTATGAAAAGTCAACATGGATTTCTCAAAAATAAGTCATGCCAGACTAATCTTATGTCTTTTTATGATAGAGTTACTTGCTTGATAGATGAAGGGAATGCTGTGGATGTAACATATCTTGATTTCAGTAAGGTCTTTGACAGGGTTCCCCATGACATTCTTGCAAAGAAGCTAGTAAGATGTGGGCTGGACAGGGCTGCTGTCAGGTGGATTTGTAACTGGTTGACTGACCATACCCAAAGGGTGGTCACCAATGGCAGATTCTCATCCTGGAGAGAAGTGACTAGCGGGGTGCCACAGGGTTCTGTCTTGGGCCCGGTGCTGTTCAATATCTTCATTAATGACTTGGATGAAGGAATAGAGGGCACGCTGATCAAATTTGCAGATGACACCAAATTGGGAGGGGTTGCTAATACGCCTGATGACAGGATCAAAATTCAAAAGGACCTGGACAGATTGAAGAGCTGGGCCAAGGCTAACAAAATGAATTTCAACAGAGAGAAATGTAAGGTCCTACACTTAGGCAGAAAAAATGGTATGCAGAAATATAGGATGGGGGACACGTGGCTGGATAGCAGTACGTGTGAAAGGGATCTAGGAGTCTTAATAGACTACAAGCTGAACATGAGTCAGCAGTGTGATGCGGCAGCCAAGAAAGCCAATGCAATTCTTGGTTGCATCAATAGGAGTATGGTGTCTAGATTGAGGGAGGTATTGGTACCACTTTATTCTGCTTTGCTTAGACCTCATCTGGAATACTGCGTCCAGTTCTGGGCACCCCAATTCAAGAAGGATATGGATAAGCTGGAGCAGGTCCACAGGAGGGCAACCAAAATGGTGAGGGGCCTGGAAGCCATGCCCTGTGAGGACAGACTTAGAGAGCTGGGTATGTTTAGTCTGCAGAAGAGAAGGTTGAGAGGGGACATGATAGCCATGTTTAAATATTTGAAGGGATGTCATGTCGAGGAGGGAGTGGGCTTGTTTTCTCCTGCTCTTGAGACCAGGACAAGGAGCAATGGATACAAGCTACAGGAGGGAGATTCCACCTGAACCTCAGGAAGAACTTCCTGACTGTCAGAGCTGTCCGGCAGTGGAATGTGCTGCCACGGAGTGTGGTGGAGTCTCCTTCGTTGGAGGTTTTTAAGCGGAGGCTGGATGGTGTTCCTGCATGGCAGGGGGTTGGACTGGATGGCCCTTGTGGTCTCTTCCAACTCTACATTTCTATGATTCTATGATTCTATCCAAATTTATTGTACCTGTACCTGTTTTATGCCGACTGAACAATGACGGATTCTGCTCTCCAGATCCTGGAATTTGTAGTTTGGATGGGAGTGCTGCTGAAAAGGGATCCTTAGAAATTCTCAAACCACCCTCCCCCAACTTCAATGTATAGTTCCTTTGAAGAGGCTAATACTTAAAATCCATAGTTAGAAGATGCTGTGTACATTCAAGTGCCCTGAACATTTGGAAATATAAACTATTAGAAAATAGATATGATTTCTCTGTTTAAAAAAAACACAGAAACTTAGGAAAAATTGTGCCTAGTCATATGAAGAGGAAGAGAGATGGCAGAGATTCAGTGGCATTATGCTATCCAGCCCTCTCTAACATGGAGCCCTACAGATGTTGGGTTACAGCTTCATCATTCTTACAATGAATGGGGTTGTAGTCAAACACAGCTGACAAGTGTCACATTAGGAAAAGCTGAGATAGCGATAAACGATAAACTGCATTTGTTTGTTTGTTTATTGATTTATTTATATAATTTCATGTATATACCATCCCCTCTATCACAAGCTACGGGCAGTAGACGTGCTTCCTCCTCCATTTGTTATTTTATGCTCACAACAATCCCATGAGGTAGCTTGGGTTGAAAGATATGGACTCATCCAAGTTTATCCTGTGACTGAGAGGGGGTTTGAACCTACATCTCTTCAACCCTAACACTGGTATTCTAACTGCTACAGCGTCATCTGCTTTAAGTTAATAATAATGGATATTGGGTATGAGAGGTAAAGATTTCATCCACGGAGTATGGGATAAAGAAACCAGCTAGTGCAACTGTGATGGGTAGGAAACATGGCAGTGAGGTCGTGATGGGTAGGAAGATCCTTCTGCAACAAGCAGTGTTCTTTGTTCTGTGACTCACAGCTGAGATGTAAGCAAAAGATAAACAGTGTGGGTCTCTAAGCCAAGTGTGAAATTAGATATCATGGACAACAATCTTGCTGCTCCCTAGAGACAACATGTGCCATTTCAGACGCTTGCTATCAGTCACGCCTGAGTCACAAGACCGGGTTAGAGACCGGCCTGCTCTTTGCAAAGAGAAGATGAGATGATAACCTTATTCTTGGAACGTACCCAGTAGTATAGTGGATTTGCAGGTTGTAGGGTGAGAGCCCCAGGACCTTTTTATTAGCAGAGATAATGACATTGCCTATCATCCCCCTCTAGATTCCCTTGTTTCTTCTGAGTTAAACTGCAGTTGCCACAGTAAGAGGAGAGGAAATGCATTTTTCCTCCAATGACCTGTAACTGTTCTTGTAGTCCAAAGTGTTTGGAGGGTGGCTTTGCAAAAGCCTTATTCCTGATAGAGACAAAAATTGCTAGAAATTGTTTCAGATCCAGACAGCCACCTGCACTTTTGGACTCTTGGTGACCTGGTTGCTATGGTGACTGTCCGGAAAAGGGCCTGCACTTAAGAATTCACCAGTACACCACTGAATGTATCACTTTAAACATCAGCTAGGGCTTGTACTTTGTATTAAAGACTCCCTTTATATTTTAAAGATAACAGAGTTCTGATAAAGTCTTCTTTTCCCCCACATGCTATTTTTATAACCATGTCTCCACAGTTTCACTACCTATCCTTTTGTTCTGGTTTGGTTCATTATGGTTTTTATGAACCCCAGGCAGTGGGCAATATCCCTCCCCCTCCGAGAGCTGAAAGTGATATGATTAATTTCATTTCCAACTCTGATAGAACCATTATGTGGCTGATAATGTCTGCACGTTCATTCCTTAATAGCCTCTGGCCTAATAGCTTTGCAGGTTTTTGTAGCACTTTGAGAACAGGTTATTTAGAGACTGCAGGCAGGCAGGAGGGAAGAGAAAGGCAGGCAGGCAGAGACAGAAGTATCTCCGCAAACCGGTTGGGGAGCAATATTTGTCTCATATCATCATCAGTCCCCTTCAACAGTATGGTGTGTCTCTAGGCCTAGATAGGCACTGAATCTGGGTTGAAGACTGTGTTTTGTGCAGTACCAAGTAGAATTGAATTAAGTGCGCAGAATTTCTGCCAAAGGTTTCCCCTGTGGGTAGGGGTGGGTAAACTGCGTTCCTCAGCACTATGGGTCTCCCAGCCTGATCACGTGTGGGCTTCAACCTGTTTTCCAAAGCTGTCTGTAAATAATTACTTCAGGCCTCTGGGAAAATGATCTGCCCCATCCCTTGTACAGTGCGTGGGGGAAAAACTGGGGGAAAGAGGGAAAAAAGAGCAGAAGAACAAGGGTGGGCTCAGCTAATTTTAGCTCCCTGGCCTCATCCCCCACCACTTTAGCTGAAGGCGGTCTGTGCTATGGGGAAGAGTGAGATGATCGCCTCAGTCAGCAGATACTGAGGGACTGTTGCTTCCGAGGTCCCAGCCATTCCTCTTTCTTACTGCCATGCAACCTGCCCTGAGCCACCTAAACTATCCTGCTATTTCAGGTGTAGAGGAGAAGCCTATTCTCTTATTGATATTGAAGTAAAACTCAGCTGTTAATCCAGTCAGGTCTGGCACATGGAATGGGATGGTAGCAGTATCTCCTCAGTTGCCTCAGGCAGCAAGATGCCTTGGGTCAGCCCTTCTTCAGACCTTCCCACCGCTGTTGTGCAACCCTCACCAGATTACCTTCAAGTCAAAACTGTCTTTAACAAGAAAACAAAAAGTTGCCTGGCCCTGTCTTTGGAGTAGAGAATACTAGCCTCCCTCCATCTTGTCTCTTTCTGTTTTGCAGACATGAATGAGCACAGTTCCCGCAGCCACAGCATCTTCCTCATCAACATCAAGCAGGAGAACATGGAAACTGAGCAGAAACTGAGTGGGAAGCTTTACCTGGTGGATCTGGCTGGGAGTGAGAAGGTGCAGTGGAGGATGGAAGAGAGGATTTTGAAGGGTTTAGTGTCCCTGTCTTGGGCCATTTCCGCACTACACTCTTATAGCGCAATTATTCCACTTTCAACCTCCTATGGAATCCTGGGGTTTGCAGTTTCGGGAAGGCCCTACTGGCCCTTTCTGAAACTGCAAACCCCAGGTTCCATAGGAGGTTGAAACTGGAATAATCGTGTTATAAGAGTGTAGTGCGAAAATGACCTTGGTTGTGAAGGCAGGCAGGCAAGGTCTGATATGCCTCCATAAAGGTCACTTGTCCCAATGTCAAAAATCCATATAATTCCTCACAGTGCTTTGAAACAATTCCTAATCAGAAACCATAGCTTTCCAAAACATCTTGTATTCCTGTCTTATTTGTCAGAGGATCCAGAGTGGCAGCCAGGTAAGAGTGCTTTGAGAACACGTTGTGGGGAGGGGGTTGGACAGTCCCATCCCCTGCAATTGGCAGGTTTTATGAAGATTCTGGTTTTGCCAAATATAGTATAAATCAGTGTTTCTTAGGTTGTCTGATGTGGGGGGCCAGAAATTATCCCCCCAGTACGTCAGGGACCACCAGTACCATATTTGTATCCATTGACTATAATTGTTTCTTTCTTTCCTAGAACCTCTTTGTGGACTACCAACTGATGGCTTTGCCATTGGTCCAGGTACCACCACTTAGAACATTGCTGATGTAGATCAGCTTTCCTCCAATCTATTTTCCTCAGCTACATTAAAATATGACTCCCATAACCCCATAGGTAGCTATTCTGTCTGCGGGATTATGTGAACTATAGTGCAACACATCTACATGACACCAGATTCTGGAATGCTAATATAAACCTGGTCCTCTGCCTGGTCAAACACCTGGAAAGGTTATTCTTTAAGACTATGGAGGCCATGGTGCTAGAGTGTTCCAAACTCTGGTTGTTTCTAGCACAAGCTGATTGTGAGCTGCCCAAATTTGTCTGTTCATGCCAAACAGCTCTTGACAGGCAACAGTGTGGTTTCATGATGTGATGTTCTTTTTGTTGACTTATAAAAAGGTTTCTGGAGTTACTTTAGGATTTATGTCAGTTTTCAATTCCTGATGTTTGGAGGCAGCTGCAGACATACGTGTCTGGGTACATCTTTCTGGGTTATCTCTTTTTTCCTCCAAACAACTAGACAGTTTCTCCATTGGGAGAAAAAGTCTTTGTTTCTCCTTTCAGGATCCACTACTAGAATAATCAAATTTTTCCTTTCCTTGGCAGGTCAGCAAGACAGGAGCTGAGGGTGCTGTGTTGGATGAGGCCAAGAACATCAACAAGTCCCTATCAGCGCTTGGCAATGTCATCTCAGCTCTGGCTGAAGGAACGGTGAGCACTACCTACCTTGTTGACAAGACCTTGTTGTTGTTGTGTATGTTCAAGTTGTTTCCAACTTATGGTGACTCTAATATGGACCTATCATGGGATTTTCTGGGACTGAGAATGTGTGACATGCCCAAGATCACCCAGTGGGTTTCCATGGCTGAGCAGGGAATTGAACTCTGGTTGTAGTTCAACACACAAACCACTACACCACACTGGTGTTATCAAGGCCTAAATTAGGAAAAACTCTGCTGTAATCTTCTGTTAGAAACTCTGCCAAGGAGCTGTACACAATCTTGTAAATAAATCCGTTTTTGCCAATATCTCTCTGGAGCCTGAATTCAGTGATCAAGATTCAATGCATTTTAAAATTCAGAAACAGCAAGCCATTTTTATCTTTATATCTCAGAGTTATTGCCCAAGGTTATTTGAAAGACAGATGGGCTAATATACAAGTGAATATTATCTTAAATTGTCTTTCAACAGCACAATTCTGGGTTCTACAATATGTATGCCTTTTATGAACTGAGAAATGGAAAGAGCTTTAAAAATGACTGATGGTATAAGATTTGGTGAAGGAATATCCTATTCACTGCACTCATAAGAAAGGATTAAGGCTTATGAGACTTTGGCAATAGAAATTCTATCACCAGTCATCAAAGGTTATGAGAGAATCGCTTCTCAGCCTTTTGGCTAAGATCAAGTGTAAAGGTTATGAGAGATAGAAACTGTGCGTTTGTGTGGATGCAGAGTTGTGGATGCTGCTTGCAAAGGCTGAATTGTTGTTTTTCCTCTTACAACAAGGAAAAAAAATAGATGAATAAAATGAATCCTAAATGTATTGTTTTTAGCTTTGCTAATTTTCAGGAAGATGTGTTAAGAATTTTCACAAGGCTAAGGAAAACTAGAGAAGAAGCATTAAAAAGACTACATACTTCTAATGCAGTTTCTGCATAAGACTGGGGTCAGAAATCAGTGACAGACCCCGTGTTTTACATCCATAAGGTCTCAGGATCAACCCTTGACATTTGCAGGTTAATTTAGGAAAGGCCATTGTCTGAAACTCTGGATAGCCGCTGTGAGTCAGTGTCACCATCACTGAGCTAGATCAAGCAGTGGTCTGACTTAGGCCATTTCCACACTAGCCTGTTATAGCACGATGATTCCACTTTCAACATCCTCTGGAATCCTGGGGTTTGCAGTTTCAGGAGGGGCTGGCCGGCTCCTCCTGAAACTGCAAACCCCAGGATTCCAGAGGATGTTGAAAGTGGAATCATCGCACTATAACAGGCTAGTGCGGAAATGGCCTAAGTCAGATAGTGGCCATGCTGGGTAGGGGATTCTAGGACTTGTAACATCAGCCCTGAGTCCTATTCATAGTTCCAGTTCAAACAGACCCCTTTAATGACTGGTTGAATAGTGAAACAACATTAAATCCCACTGATTCAATGTGTGTATTAGCAGGATTCAACCCTTGCCCCCTGTCCATGCACTGCTGCGTTTGGAGAAATGATACTCCATCTTTGTCAACAATATGTGCTTGGAACCTACCTTTCCTGTGTTCAGAATTCCTTAAAGGCACTGTCTGTATGTGTTTGTATGTGTGTAGCATTGTACAGTCCCATCCTTTGCAATTGGAAGGTTTCATAGAGATTTGATAAGTGGCAAAAATTACTGTCTTAACAAAAGAAAATAAAAGTATACCTCAGTTAATGAAGTAGATGTGTTTCTAGGGCCCTTTTCACATGGCATTCACCATATGAAAGGGCCCCTGGAGCGTCACGTGACTGTGAGGAGCGGTCCACACGATGCACTCACAATCGCGCGATGCTCTAGGGCCTGGCAGGCGCTGATCACGCACTGTTTCACTTTTGGCTTTGGCCCTTTCCTCAGCTCACCTTTTTGCAAAGCTAGGGTGTGGGGATCGCACAAGCAGCCTCTTGTGAGAGGCTGCACGTCCCCATTGCTTCAGCTCCGCAGCTGCTGCCTGCTCACGAGCAGGTAGCACGAGAGCCCCTCCTCTTCCTTCCTCAGTGCAGCCTGGAATATTCCCAGGCTGCGCTGGGGCAGGAAGCAAGGACTCGGCGGCTCTGGAGCTCCGCACGCATGGCTCAAAGCTGAAAATGAAATAGTGCGCGATCTGTGCCTGCCAGGCACTGGAGTGTCATGCGATTGTGAGTGCATTGTGTGGACTGCTCCTTGCAGTCGCATGACACTCCAGGGGCCCTTTCACATGGCAAAAGCCATGCTTAAAGGGCCTTAGAGCCGAAAATGGTGCACGATCGTGCATCGCTCCAGAGCCCCACACGCACTTGCTATGCGTGTGGAGCTCCAGAGCTGTGGCACTCGTGCTTCCTGCCCAAGTGCAGCCTGGGAAAATCCCAAGCTGCACTGCAGAAGGAAGAGGAGGGGCTCTCGTACTACCTGCTCATGAGCAGGCAGCAGCTGCGGAGCTGAAGCAACGGGGACACAAGAGCCTTTCACAAGAGGCTGCTTGCGTGATCCCCGCACCCCAGCTCCGCAAAAAGGTGAGTTGCAGAAAGGGCCTAGGTTTTGCTTCTTGAGGAGAAAGTTTGGTAGCAGAGGTAGAAGTAACATTGAAAGAATACAATAACACCACACATAAAAAAGGAAAAGCTTTTCAAAGAACATTTCAATATGTTTCGGCAACCATTTTAGTCAAAACCAACATTATGCATATGTGAAATGAAAGCTTTCTATTAGTAAACACAAACATTTTTAATTTTCTAGAGACTACCTGAAAGCTGCTTCCAAATTGTATCCCTGGATGGTATTGTTTTTTTCTTTAAACAGCCTCCAGTTTTCTTATGATTTCCATTTTGGTGGCAAAACTTACAAATTTATTCTTTTTCAACATGCCAGGGTAGCTGGCAAGGCAGGCTAATCGGCTTTCCTCTTTTCTTTCTGTTCTATATTTCTTACATGCTCAGTAAGTGATTCCGGATGTAGCTGTTTACGTTGCCTATTGTACTGTAAACACACACAGCTACATTAGGGTCACCTAGAGAGGAATCCCATTCTTTTCCAGGTCAAGCTTTATTGCATTGTTTACTGCAGACACACTGCTGCAAACCAACACTGAAAGTCTGTCTTTCTCCAGTCCTTCACCATTCTCCCAATGCTAAAGCTAAAAAACAAAACAGAATATGAAACAAAAAGCTTCAGTTAGACAGAAGACAAGAAAAATGAACTGTGCTGAGGTCCCCTAAAAAGACATTGTAAAAAGGAGCTTCTTTGTCAGACACTTTGGCCCTTATTGCATTCTGGCCCAATAGCGCTTTGTCCTGATCCTATCCCAGCAGTGCCACTGCCAGGATGGGATTGGGACCTGAATGCTCTCCACCTCACCTGGTCGGCTGTCAGCGTATGGGTAGTATTAGGGACATTCTTCTCCCTGCTGCAGTACAGCCTGCCTCTTCCTGTGCTGTGCAGTGGAAGGAAGCGCCTGAAAAGCGTTTCCACCCTTACTACACACCTGATGAGATTGTCACGAGAAAGGGAGCCATTACCGGATTTTTTCTGATAATGGTATACAATGTGACAGCAGTGGACGGGGATGCGACAGCTGCAGGATTGCAACAATGTCATGCGATGGCACACATCCCCAGACAGGCAGCAACGCTAAGCAACACTTAGTTAACTAAGGGCCTTAGTTAATTGAGATATGCCTGCACATATTTTTCAAAACCAGAAGTGGACTCTTGGCCAGTTCAGATTTTTTGGTTTGGTTTGGTTTTGGGGGCAGTCCATGCAGTCTCTGGACCGTCCCTGGGGAATAAAATTGCTTCCTGGATCTGACACACTTGCCCACTGCAGCTTAGACCCTCATTATGTGTTAATCTGGCACGGGCTACATGGAAAGCCTATGCTAAGTGAGGCATGTTAGTCTTTAAGGTACCACGAGACTCTTTTTCTGTCCTCTGTTCAGATGAGAGAGAGAGAGTAATTGGCAGTGAGGTCCATGAGGGAGCATGGAGTTGGACCTGTAGCACTTCCGTTCTAGTCTGACACTTGTACCATGCAGATTGGACTCTGGGTGATGATGTGGCCAAAGCATGTATTGTTACCAGAACAAATTATCTGCCACAAATCTTGAATTAATGTTAATAGTACTGTGCATATGTACCTTCAACTCACCTATTGAGTTATGGTGACCCCATGATTTTCATACAAGTTTCTTAGGCAAGCAATACTCAGAGGTAGTTTCCTATTGTCTTTGTCTGAAATATAGCCTACAGCATCTACCTATTGATTATTTTCTGTCCACTAGTATGGGCTGTCCCTTTCCACCCAACTTAGAAGACAAAGCCCATGTTGATTTTACTTGCCATTGAGAAACAAACTAGTTTTTTTTTCTTCCTCTCTGAGAGAAATGTTTCTGAGCTTCTGAAGGTCCTTTTAATTAAATAAAAAATACATGGCTGTTTACTGTAGTTTTGAGCCCTGTTTGGTTTTATCTGAAATTGCACATATGCATGGTTTTAAATGGTTTAAAACTGTTTCAACTGGTTTTAAACAGCCTTCCCTTAAATGGTTAAATTATTTAATATCATAGACTTATGAAATCATTTTTATTGTTTTAAATTGGTCAAGTTGCTTTTGTTATATGCCACCTTGAGATCTTTACATAGAAGGTAACACAGAAAGAAATAACATTAATAATAATGTTACTTCAATAACCAAAATGAACTAGAATATATCATTAATAACCAAATATAACATTAATAACCGTTAATAACCAAAATGAACCAGAAATATGTTTTCCCTTCTTCTCCACATATTGTCTTCTGTAGAAGGGCTACGTGCCTTACCGTGATAGCAAAATGACCCGCATCCTGCAGGACTCCCTGGGTGGAAACTGTCGCACAACAATGTTTATCTGCTGTTCTCCTTCCAGCTTTAATGATGCTGAAACCAAATCTACTCTCATGTTTGGACAACGGTAATGAGCCTGTACCTTATCCTGTCCTTTTCTTTAAGTTGGTGTTGGCTATTATGCTACAGTTGTTTCACAAGAGAAAAGGCAAAGACCTGGTAACATAGATTAGAATCATAGAGTTGGAAGAGACCACACGGGCCATCCAGTCCAGCCCCCGGCTATGCAGGAACACCCATCAAAGCATTCCCAACAGATGGCCATCCGGCCTCCACTTAAAAACCTCCAAAGAAGGAGACTTCACCACACTCCGAGGCAGCTTATTCCACTGCTGGACAGCTCTGACCGTCATGAAGTCCTTCTTGAGGTTCAGGTGGAATCTCCTTTACTGCAGCTTGAATCCATTGCTCCTTAAAATAGAGGCTTGCTTGGTTCTGGAAAGCTGCAAGTTTTGAAGCCTACAGGTCTTCTCTAGGCAAAACCATCTGAGAGTAAAAGAATAAGGGAGGGAGGAAAATATAACATTAAATTATATTTGGTGGGGAAGCCATTGCAGTTAATCTTGTATAAAATCGGTATATGTTTGCATTTTACACAGGGCTTAGCTGATCATAGAAGAAAGACAGTAACATGGGCCAGCTTGATATTAACTTATCTACCTTCTGCTTGCTTCTTCCCATAAAAAATAGCTCTGAATTTTCAAAATGCAAGGCATGATGTTGATGGTGTTAAAGAGATAGAAATAGTAGCATGAAATGGATTCTAGCCCATGAAAGCTTATGCTGTAATGAATCTGTTATTTTGTGGCACCTTAAAATCCTATGGCACCTTAAAGTCTAGCAAATTCATGATAGCATTTGGTATTCTTTAGCATACCCAGAGACTCTTTGTCACATGGACCAAGCTAGATTGTGATGTTAACCTACCTACATTATGTTTGGGCACACCAGTGAATACAGCTCTGGATTCCAAATGTTTGCATTTTAGTGGTGTTCAGAAGAAAAAGAAGACAAATAATAGCAGTCAATGGAGGCTGAAATAGCATAAAACCTAGTGTCATAATATAATTATTAAAAACATGATAAACGTCTTTGTTGTTCTGCCTTAAAATAATGTTTTTTGGGCTTACACACAGGACCAGCCTGATTAAGAGTGATTTTCCCCACTTGCTAACCATTTCTACTCATTCAGTTAAAATGCTTGGTTTACTGGAGGGCCTGCTGGACTGGCTGATTCTGCTGTCATCTGTTCATCACTTAGGGGAAGGTCCATTTTTAAGAAAAGACTTTAACTCATTGGTATAGCAATGCCTTGCATGCAAAAAGCCACAAATTACATCCCCCGTCTCTCCAGATGGAGATGGGAGTGACACTGCTGGCCACTGTCAACAATACTGAACTCCATGGACCAACAGTTTGTCTCATTCTGTCTATGCTATGCTCTTGGGACCCCAAGTCCACTCTGCTATGAGATCTATGAGGATGACAGATTTAAGCCCTTTCCGCAACTTAGCTGCATCTGGTGTTGGTGTGGGGGGATCATGCAAGCAGCCTCTTCCGTGAGGCCATTGTGTCCCCGCTGCTTCGGTTCTGCAGTAGTTGGCTGCCGGCTGGCAGGCAACATAAAGGCTCCACCTCTTCCTTCCGCAGTGCAGCCGGGTATTTTCCCAGGCTGTGCTGGGGATGGAAGCATGAGGAACACGCCTCCGGAGCTCCGCACGGACAGTAAGTGTGTGCAAGGCCCCGGAGCGATGCGTGATTGTGCACCATTTTTGGCTAAAAGTTGAAAATGATATAGCGCATGATCATGGACTGAAGGCCTGCCAGCCCTGGAAGCATTGCACGATTGCGATGACGTTGTCTGAAATGCTCCTCGCAATGGCGCAATGCTCCAGAGGCCCTTTTGCATGGCAAATACTGTGTGAAAAGGGCCTTAGAAATAATAAATGGATAGTAACAGGCTGTTCACTAAAAGTGGTAGGCAAGGCTGGGCAGACCTTCAGTCCAAATCAGCAACGTTTAAAGGCTCCTCCTTTCACCCTCTGCCATTTCAGTGCCAAGACAATCAAGAATACAGCATCAGTGAATCTGGAGTTGACAGCAGAACAGTGGAAGAAGAAGTATGAGAAGGAAAAGGAGAAGAACAAGGTCCTGAAGGAGACCATTGCCAAGCTGGAGGCTGAACTAGGCCGCTGGCGCAATGGTGAGCCAGGATCTGTAGGCCAGAGGAGCAGCCATATTTGCACTGTAGTTGAATCTACTCTTGTTTGCTCTGTTCTTCCCTCCTTTCCTCCCTCCCTCCCTCCCTCCCTCCGTCTTTCTTCAACTGTGGTGAGATTAGCAATAGATACATCTCCATCTCTATCTCCATCTCCATCTCCCTTGACCACATGTAGGTGGAGTAGGAGGTGTCCTCTGGAACAAATGAACTTATTCTTGACTGAAGTTTCTGCCTTTCCAAAGAGAATTTTACATTTTCACATCATTCATGATGATAGCCATTGTGGCAACCAGAGATAGGAGGGTCAGTGAGAATAAAACATCTGTATTTCTGGGCCAGAATTGTGTCCACATCTGAATGTAGACACAGTTTCTACTAATTTTTGCCAAGTAGAAGTGAATAGGTCAATGTATTCTCTTAAGCCAGTGTTTATGTAACTTTGAATATCAGGAATGCAAGGCAGAAATCAGGTAGGTGTATGGTGCAAGTATAACCAGTCTTGTTCAAAATGAATTGCAATGTGGCATTGGCTAAGCACTGAATATCTAGTACAAATATGACTGAGGACTGCAAAAAAGATAAGATCCAAAGGAAAATCCTAGTTGGAAAATGTCTGTACTCCAAATTAGATAAGACACAAGCATGACTTTCCTACTGTGACATCAGGTACACTGTGAAAACCATTTGTGGGAATTGCACAATCTGTCCATAGACACTTGGAGGATGGAACTGTTAGGTAATGGCTACTAGTCTTGAAAAATATATGTATAGTCCCTCCAGAGCCACCACAACTCCAGTAAGAACTCCAGTGATTCTCTTTTCAGCTTCCCAGAAATCTTGTTCCCTCAAGGTGACTTTAGTCTTTGTGGAGAGGGGGGAACACCCAGGTACCATTACCCACAACCAGCATCTTCCCATTAACGCACCTACCCAACCTCACTTTGCCTCACGCCCAGAGGCTTCCCCCTCCTGCATCACATGCCCTTTGGCAACTAACCCAGGCCAGCCAGGAGGTATTTGGCAGCTGCTCTTAGAAGCAGAGGAGTTGGTGAAGAACTGAAATTGTTGTGAAGAGCTGTGGAAGGCTGTGGAGGTGGAGGCACTGCTGTGCCTCCTCCTCCTCCTCCTCCTCCTCCTCCTCCTCAGGGGAGCAGAGGCCACAATTGGGTGAGTGCCAGCAGGTCTCTGTTTCCAGATCTTACCCTCATTGGCAATGGTCTTGTGTTTTATTTGTGGGCCTTCTTCTAATGCCTACCCTTCTTGTTCTCTTCCTCCCATTCACTGTGCCCTTTTGCTCACCTGTAGCTTCTTTTACCTCACTTGGGCCTCAGTCCTGCTGTCTCTTGGAGCAAGGATGGCTCAGCTGAAAATCTTTAGTATTGTGTAGTACTGTTTTTAAAATATTGTTACTATTTTTTTTGAAATTCATTCATTTTTATAAGGGATCTCAAAACCAACAGCAACAGCAACATAACAATACTGCTAAGGAAGACAAAAACACATGCAATGTAGTCAAGTTTCAGGGCCTTTCCGCACTACACTATTATGGTGCTATTATTCCACTTTGAACATCCTGTGGAATTTTGGGGTTTGTAGTTTGCTCTCTGGCTGAAAATCCTAAATGCCCCTCCCTAAACTGCAAACCCCAGGATTCCATAGGAAGTTGAAAGTGGAATAATAGCACTCTAACAGTGTAATGCTGAAAGGCCCTCAGTCTCCCTTTTAGACCCCTGTACCCAGGAAGTTTGTACCAGCTTCTCCTCTGCCTCCCCTGTCCATCCTAATTTCCTCCTGTACCAGAGGCAGTCTGCCTCCATATACCACTTGCTGGGGAGAATGATTAGGAAGCTGCTATTGCCCTCATGTCCTGTAGGTGGGCTTCCCAGTGGGAAATGACTGGGCGCTGTGAAGACAGAATGATAGACTGGTCTGATCCAGCGTGGATTTTCTTGTGTCTTACACTCTGGTGCTTCTCAATGATTTAACCAGTATAGAACTGAACTGCAGTAACTGGTAGCAGTAAAAAAAAAATAGTGTGTCTTTTCGTAAAACTAGATTCCTCTGGAAGGGCCTCACATTTCTAGAAAAGGGGAGAAGGGAGTATAATTTGTCATGAGGCCAGCACTCTGATCTGTCACAGAGGCCTTTGTCAGAGTGGCCATGACTCGGTCTGGGGACTATGAGCAGGGTGAGTGGGCAAAGGCAGTCACGTTGATCCTGTCCTGCTATATAAATGTTCATCAGGTGAGAATGTCCCAGAAACAGAGCAACTGAGTGACGAGGAGAAGGTGGTGCCTGACACCTGTGATGAGACGCCTATTAATGATAACAACTCCTCCATTGTCATCCGGATCTCGGATGAGGAGCGGCACAAATATGAAGAGGAGATCCGTAAACTCTACAAGCAGCTTGATGACAAGGTAACTGCCCTGCCCTGCTTTCCAGCTCACTTTGGAGTGAGCTTCATGCCTCCATCCCCTGTGGGGTTATGCTGATGACATCCTATCCTCAGCTCGGTTCCAGAGACTTTCCAGGGCCAGCCCTACCATTAGGTAGACTTGAGGTGGGGAAACATATTACCATCCAACATGTTGCTAGACAGCAATGGTATAACCCTTAGTCCGGATTCTGTTTTGTGATAATTAGTGTAAGTTATAACTTCTAATAATGTAAGCAACTTCTGAAAATGTAAGTAACAACTTCTGAGAGGCTACCAGTTGGCTAGCTGTGGTACAGCCTGCTGTCTTGTTGCCAGTGTTGGACTAAGGCCATTTCTACACTGCACTGTTATAGTGCTATTATGCCACTTTCAACATCCTGTGGAATTCTGTGGTTTGCAGTTTAGGGAGGGACCTTTAGAATTCTCAGCCAGAGAGCTATTTGACCTCAGTGAACTACAAACCCCAGGCATCTCACAGGAGGTTGAAAGTGGAATAATAGCACTATAGCAGTATGGTGTGGAAATGGCCTAAGTTTCATTTGTCTGAATGGATGGGATGGCATCATCTTGTCCTTTGCCTCAGCAAAATGTCCTGGGCTGGTCCTGAGCCCTAACTGTCCTTCTGTGTCTAAAAATCTTTCCCTGCTGGTTGAGGATGCAGTGGCTTACACTGAAGTGTTTTTTTTTTCCATCCAGGATGATGAAATTAATCAGCAGAGCCAACTGATGGAGAAGCTGAAGCAGCAGATGCTGGATCAGGAGGAGGTGGGCAGAGCTGTGTCTTTTCGAAAGAGTGATTTTTGTGCATGGGATACATTCATGAGTGTACATGTTTGTGTGCTATCCCCCACTCTCACCCCTCCTACTAGCTATGCCCTTTTTAATTAATACATTTAAATTAGGATAAGAATCATGCAACTGTCCAGATGTTGCTGGGCTACAACTCCCGGGAGATCTAGCCAGTGTAAATATATCACCCAGCCCTGTTTCAATTCCAGTCTTTCCTTCCAGGAACTCATGATGTCACACATAATTCTCCATCCACCAGATTATCTTCACACCAACTCTGTAAAGGCGGTTAGGCTGAGAGATGATGACTGGCTTAAGGTCATCCCCTGAGGGTCATGGCTAACTGGGAATTTAGATTTGGATCTCCCTGCTCCAACTCTGATGCTCTGATCACTTGACTACTCTGTTTCTCAGCACACTGCCTGATTTTGTTCTGGCTTCTGCCTCTTTCCAGATCATCACTCCTTTCCTCTTACTTGTTTCCCAACCTTCCTTGAAATTTTTTTGGCATGCTGGGATCCTTACTTTTCTTCTTCCCTTTCAGCTGCTAATGTCAACACGTGGGGACAATGAAAAGGTGCAGCAGGAGCTAAGCCACCTGCAATCAGAGAATGATTCTGCCAAGGAAGAGGTGAAGGAGGTGCTTCAAGCTCTGGAGGAACTGGCTGTCAACTATGACCAGAAGTCACAGGAAGTGGAAGAGAAAAACCAGCAGAATCAACTGTTGGTAGATGAGCTGTCCCAGAAGGTGGTAAGTACTAGGTTCTTCCAGGGGTTTATAAGGCATACATTGCATTGGTGGAAGAATATTAGGCCCAGACTGCATTTTGGTTTAGTTTATAAGAGCAGGTTTACCTGTGTGTTGCAATTCTGCAAACCCACAGGAAAAGTACACTATCTAGAATTGGATACAGATTTCAGGTCTCTGAGAATTCGAGATGTCCTCCCCCCCCGCCCCGTTTTTAAGCAGCAAGGTTCTAGCCTTCATGGATGCAGTGATATGCCTGAAAATACATGACCATTGTCTGCTGAAATCTTAGGAACTGGTAGGTAGGATGGCTGAACAACAATTCCTGCGGCTGGAACACAGCTCAAATGCAGTATAAATTATGCAAAATAATAAAAAAGATGAATAAATTATTCAAAAGAAATTGCAAAGTGAAGGCTGGTTTGCATAATTTATGCACACTGTAGAATTCAGCTTTTCTTTGTGCAGATTTTAATCTTGTGTGTACCTGTTCATGTGGAGTATTATTCTTGCTATTTCTGTGTATCCAGTGCAGACAACTTCCCTAGGCACCTGGAGTAGTTTACATACAATTGATTAAAACAGGACAGTCCTTGCTGATAATCTAAAAAGGATACATCGGAAAAGGAAAAGGGCATGGGGAGAGAGGAAGAATAAAGCAAATAGTCTTTCATCAGTGCTACTAGAATGGTCCTGTTCCTACCTCATTTTCCTCTGCTGTAAGCTGCCAAAGTTCAGAGCCTTCCGTATGGATTTTACTTTGAGTCAAGTGCAACCGAAAGCCCAGAATCAATTTTCAGTGCCATGGCTTAGCCCTAGAATTTGTGAACTGAGAACTTGGTAGAAAATCTAAAAGGATTTTATAGGAATAGTAATATGGTGTTTTGCTTTCCTCTGAGACTTGGGTTTGCAGAATCTGATCCACTCTCAAGAACAGAACTGGAAGGGATGCATAGTTCCTTTCAACTAGACCAAAACAGTGGTGTATGTCTTTGTAAAAAAATTTTGAAAGCCTCTCTCCTGAGTTGGATAACTCTGTGAACCTCTGTCCTTGCAGGCCACCATGCTGTCTCTGGAATCAGAGCTGCAGCGGCTCCAGGAGTTCAGTGCGCATCAGCGCAAGCGCATTGCTGAGGTACTCAATGGCCTCATGAAGGATCTGAGTGAGTTCAGTGTCATCGTGGGCAATGGTGAGATCAAGCTGGTAAGGAAACTAGGAAGACAGGTGGTTCCCTATGGCAGGGATGGGCAATGCTGGCAGGCTTGGATATCTACTCCTCTCTCCTGGAACCCCTGAAAGCCATATGTCCTTCCCAACTGGATCATCAAAATTATGAATCCCCTGCCAGATTTTAGCAGCAAACTATCACCTCTCCCCTCAAAACACATTACCTGTTTGTCTAAAGGACTTTTTTCATGATTTCCCACTGAATTTGGGGGCATAGTTTGCGTCCAGATTTTGACAGCATAGTTGTGGGGAACCTGAGGGGTCCACAAATACTGTATTGAGGACTGTGTGTGCCCTGCAAACTGCCTGTTGTTCACCTTTGCTTTTTGGACATGAATGAGGGATATATACAAGATCCTCAGTTCCCCTGCTTTATTTGGCACAGTCATTTGATCCCTTTCCAGTTTTTCCTCTGTCTGAAAACATGGCAAGACAATATTTAATTTATAGTCAGTCAATGTGATATCTGGACAGGCAGGATGGAGGCAGGAAAGCTACATGTGAACTTTCTTTTTTCTAATACAGAAAGACAATTCAGAAGATATCAGAAACTAATGATTTGGCAAACAGTGTCATTGTGATTCTCTCTAAAATAGGGTGGGGAAATATGTGGCCCTCCAGATGGTGTTGGAAAAGTTCCTATTAGCCTCCTCTAGTCTGGCTAGTAGTAAGGCATGAAGAGAATGGTAGTTCATCAACATCTAGAGAGCCATATGTTCCCTATCCTTGCGTGAAAAGTGAGCAAAAGAAAGTTGGGAGATCAAGGTGAAATAGCAATTATAATTCTGTTGTTGTAGATGCTTCCACTTGTAAGTGCCACATAGCTGAGCTCTGTATCCAAGATATATCCCCACGTATGCTACTTTTTAATAATCCCCAGCCAGTAGAGATTAGTGGTGCCATTGAGGAGGAATTCACTGTTGCCCGGCTCTACATCAGCAAGATCAAATCAGAAGTGAAATCAGTTGTGAAGCGCTGCCGGCAGCTGGAAGGTCTACAAGTCGAGTGTCACCGCAAGATGGAGGTGACAGGACGGGAGCTGTCTTCATGTCAGCTCCTCATTTCTCAGGTCAGCCTTGTGGGAACAAAGAGGGATGTCATGGGGAAAGGGGACTTTGAGAACTGGCTATAGAGTAAAGAGGTAGGAGTTCGCAGGGATTTCCCATACAAAAATCAAAACAGAAAACCCCACTCATCTAGGAGATGGGCAAACTTCCTTTATCTTGGCTATGGCCCAAGGCTTGGCTATGGCCCAATCAAAAGTGCAAGGGGAGAAGAGTTTGGGGAAAGATATGTTTTTAAACTACAATTCCCAGAAATCTCCATCCAGAATCGTCAGAGACCGTGACGGCTGAGCGATGCTGGGAGTTAATAGTCCAAAATGTTATTTTTCCAAGCTTTAATTGAAGGGAGGTTGCATTTTTTAGGGGAGAAAAATGACCCATGGTGAGAAGATGGACCTACATTTTTGGGCAGCTTCCTCTAATCTGATATCCTCTAGTTGTTGTTAGACTAGAGTTCCCATCATCCAAGTCAACAGGCCCATGGGGGCTCAAGATTACAAAGTATGGAGTCTGCAAAATCAAGAGGGTACCAAGTTGAGGAAGTGTGCAGTTAAGAGCTTTATATACCTGGGTGCAAACATATGAGGTAGTTGGTTGCGGGGTTTCTTCTTCAAGTTCTAATACTGACAATCTGGATACAGAGTAGTTTGTGCTCAATAACGAATACTAATCCTGAAGAGTCTGCTGACAATGAGGCTAGGAATACGAGTGATGCCCATAAAAGGGATCTCTGACTCACTTGTTGTTCTCCCTACCATCTTCTCCCCAGCATGAGGCAAAGATCCGTTCACTTACTGAGTACATGCAGAGTGTGGAGCTGAAGAAACGGAACCTGGAGGAGTCCTACGATGCTCTCAGTGAAGAGCTGGCTAAACTGCAGGCTCAAGGTATGTGTCTCTGACTAGGTTATGTTATAGTTTTATTACTGATGCAAAACATGTAGGTGGAGTTGGTTGCAGAATGTGGTTTGCAGGCCATTTGGGTCTGTAGCCTTGTTTGTCAATAAGCAATTTTATCACACTGCTTAAAAAACAAGGAAAAAAACCCACCACCTCTGAACAGTTTTCTTTTTTAAAAAAATGACACTATCCTATCTTCATAGCTGCAATCAGTGGAGGAATGGGAAGAAGAGTTGGGGGGAAATTATTTTTGGGATTATAACTCCCAGACTCCTCCAGCCAGCATGGCCACTGAATATTGGGGCTGAGGGATACTGGGTGCTGTAACAAGTAACTTTTCCAGGCTGTGACTGAGGGGAGATTGCATTTCTCTGAAGACTAAGTGCCACCCCAGGAATCAGCTTTTGGTGGTACACATAGCTTGATAGAGGTGTGATGCTCTTGCTCCTGGCTTCAGTTTTCATGTCGTCCCCCAGGGCAGGTGAAAAAAATAGTTTTACATGTTGGATGCTATCTGTAAGTTGCCAGTTACTATTACTAATTGAAGGCCCACTCAGTGAGTGGCATGATTAACCCCATGTTGATTTGTCGCCCTTCAGATGTTGTTGAACTACAAATCCCACCTGTCCAATAGCCAGGTATTATGAGAGTTGTAGTTCAAAACGTCTGGAGGGCACTGGGTTGCATACCACCAGCATTAGAAATTTGCTTAGGAGGCCACATGATGAATCAAGGTGAGTAGGGTGAAATTTCAGTCCAGGTATTCTATATTCTATACGTGGACTCAGATATCTGTTCATTAAACTACTGTCAGACTTCAGCCTCACTGGTCTAATGCTGGCCTCACCCCATGGATTCTTCTGTTTCTCTCCTACAGAAACTGTACATGAAGCGGGCAAGGAGCAGGACCTGATCCAAGATACAGATGAAGTCAAAGTAAGTAGGGAGTCTTCAGTGTCCCTTTTACTACATAGTTGAAGAAGAGAGCTTCTCCCTCTTGAGTAGAATGGGGAACATGCAGTGTGGTCCTCCAGATGTTGTCAGACTGCAAGTCCCATCAAATCTAGCCAGCACAGCCAGTGGTGAAGGGTGTATGGAATTGTAGTCCTTCAGTATCTGGGGGCCTGTCACATCTTCCCCTCCTCTGCTGTTAAACAATGGATTTCCCCCTGACAACTCTCAGAAGAAAGGAAGTAGGCTGACAAAGAAGTCAGAGAACACTTGGGAGCGGGGTAGGGCTGCTGGATGTGCATATCCTAGGCAGGGCCAGCTCAAGATGTCTTGTTATGTGAAATACTCCTTTACCTCAATTCCTTGTACAGAAGCTACCCACCCAGTGGTTAAATTTTACCTCAATGCTGGCTGCCTTCACTGCGTCTAAGAGCAGAAGGTGAGCTGAGGGGGAGCAGAACTGGCTGTGTAATACACATACCAGTCTGTCCTCCCAATATCCCACCATCACTCCCAGCCTCACAGGATCTTCTAACTGAGGCAGCTGCCTCAGTCTGTTTAATGGTAGGGCCAGCCCTACTCTTAGATGAGTATCATAAAGTTAAGTGGACAAATCAAATAAGAACAGAAGCAGAAGACATAGCAGGAATATGTTGGTTCACTGAAAGAAACATAGTAGGGTAAAGAGTAATAAAGATACTCATGGAGAGTATTCAAGATGTGCTGCCATTTGAGGGAGTCTCTCTCTGTATTTCTGAATAACTTCATCCCTATCACACAGAAGGCCCTGGAAGTGCAACTGGAGAGCCACCGTGAGGCCCACCACAAGCAGCTGGCAAGGCTGCGTGATGAGATCAACCAGAAGCAGAAGATCATTGATGAGCTCAAGGAGTGAGTCATCCTAAGGCTGATGGTAGTCCAAATTGTCTCCCGTGACCAGGATTGTGCAGTTCATCCCTGGGTTGGGGAGAGGAAGGAAGGAAGGAAGGAAGGAAGGAAGGAAGGAAGGAAGGAAGGAAGGAAGGAAGGAAGGACCTCTCATGGGACATATTGTGCTGGGCATCGGGAGAGGTTGGGTTTACTGGAAAGATCTCATTTACCAAAGTTGTGGGGATGTTGGTGTGGACTGGAACTGAGGTCAGGCTTGAAGGGTCTGGCCTGATGTGAAGGCAAGGAGAAGAGGAAGATAAGGAGGAAGACAAAAGGCAGCAGCAATTAAGGGGCCTATTTGGAATAGGAACCAGGGATAAACATGGAACCAAGAGTGAGGGAAAAGCCATTCTTGGGCTACTGACAGTGTACTCTGGGACAATGCTGCTGGACAATGATCCAACTTGTTGATGTGTGGCAGGCCCAAGACATTTTGTGGCCTGAGGAGGAGAAGATGGTACCTCTTCCACTTCCATAATAAGAAGCTCTCCAGAAGAGCAGTAGAATCTTAATTCAATACTCTAGGTGGATACCATCCTGCATCACAGTCCAGTGCAACAGAGCCAGTTGGAACGGGGGGGGGCTACCTCAGGCTGTGGGGATAAATCTGCCCACCCACCAACTTGACTTTCAGGGGTTCTCCAAATGGACATACCCCCTACTCCATAAAACCTTGATGTGATGGTTTTCTAGTCCCCCTCCCCCAGTTCTAAAAGTTCAAAATGCTCTTTCTGAAAACTTAGTTACTGGCAGTAGCAGTTTTAAGCTAAAATATACTGATATCTTTAGTCCCATCCATCACTGGAATCTGGCACCCAAGAATTTCTCTGACTCTAGCTTTCAGGCTGAAAGAGGTTTCTCATTCTTGGTTTAAAGCCAGGATGGGGAAGGGGCAGGCCATGGGTGACATGTGGCTCCTGGACCCACTTCTGTGCCCCTGTAGTCTCCACCAGTCCCCAAAACTTCTCTTAATCCTCCAAAGATTTTTAAAATAATTTTTTGCTGTGACCTTGTGATGAGAATCACCTAAACAATCCCTCCCAAATATGTGCACAAATGAGTTTAAATAAGTGCTTAATGGGAAGGGGGACTTGAGAGATTCAGATTCTCATCTCCACTGAGACAGTTATTCAGCCTGGCCTATCTCACAGGGCTGTTGGGAGGATAAAGTGAGGAGACAAGACAGCCATGTATGTCACCCTGAGCTTGTTGGAGGTAAAGTGAAATATGAACTTGGTGGAGAAACAAAAGTTGTGGTTGTCTCAAAAAGTGTCTTGCATGCAGTATGTTGGGATGGGGACTCTCAAGGACTGGAAGAGGTGCTAATGTTCTTTTATCTCCTCATCCTGAGCACTTAGCATTGGCTTGCCATGTAGCTCTCGCTCTCAGAGGTAAGGCTGGTAAGGAAGCATGCTAATCACTGTGCATGATAGCTGGCAATCTTTATTAACATCTTTGTTTCTCTCCATATTCTGTCCCTGTCCAGCTTGAACCAGAAGCTAGAGCTTGAACTGGAGAAGCTCCGTGCTGATTATGAGAAACTCAAGAATGAGGAACAAGAGAAATCGCAGAAGCTTCAGGAGCTGACGTGAGAGATGTCCCTCTCTTTTCCCTTTCCTTTTCTCATTCTTTCTCTTTCTCTAGCCCCTTTTGGCTGCGTCTCTTCACCTCTGCTGAGATCACAAGAGAAGCAGGAGAAGTGGTCCTGGCTTCACTTAATAGCGAGGAATGGGGAATATGTGGCCTTCCAGCAGTTGTTGGACCTCAGCTCACATAATACCCCCATCATTGACTGTGCTGTCTAAGATTGATAGGAGTTGCAGTCCAACAGTCTCTAAAAGGCTCCATATTTCCCTCCTCTGATATAGACTAATATAGTGCAAGGATATATTAGGTGCCTGTAGTTTAAAGATAAAGCACATGCATTTCATAAGGGAAGTCTTGGGTTCAGTCCCCATTGTCCCCAGTGTCAGCAGGTGATGGAAGAGATCCTTAACTCTGAAGCTGTGACTGGAAACATCACCTTGCATATCTTGGAAGTGAAACTGTTGTGTTGCCACCCATTCTATGATGATTAAATTTGCTAGTAAAAAGGATGATAATGTAAAGCAGCTTCTAGATGTAACTAATTGTCAGAATCCCGTCTGTTCCTCTTCCTTCACAAAACCATACTGTCCTACCTTTCTCATCCTCCTACCTCTGATGCTATTACAGAGTAATTCTAAAATGTACGATTACAAAGCTGCCTCTTTTTCCCAAGCATTGGGAAACCCCCAATTTTAAGAAGCTGCATGAGTACACAAGACCTTGTACTTCCAAATCACTGTGCACCATCTGTCCTTTGCTCTTCTCCCTGCAGCAGCTCTCACTGGTAACTGCTCAAGCACAGAATGTGTCATATTCTTCTTCACAGTCCCTGTGCAGGCCCACGTGCGGCTTCCACTCTGAGCAGAGCAGTTTCAGAACATTCCAAAACTGTAGCCAGGGATGAGGCACTCAAATCCCTAGCCTTGCGGGGTGTGGTTATCACCATCTAACCATACCTTGAATCTCGCTCAGGTCTCTGTTTTTTCTTTATCCAGAAATCTGCCCACCCAAATGAAAGCCAAGCTGGCCCAAGGCATTTTGCTGCATAAACTGAAGAACAATAGCAATAGCATTTATTTCTATACCGCCTATCAACTAGTGTTATCTAAGCGGTTTACAATGTATTTTAGCTAATTGCCCCCAACAAGCTGGGTACTCATTTTACCGACCTGAGAAAGGATGGAAGGCTGAGTCAACCTTGGAGCCTGGCAGGATCGAACTCACAACCTTGTGGTTGCAGTACTGGCATTTAACCACTGCGCCACCAGGGCAGTGTTTCCTCCTTTTCCAAGTACAGGGCCCATTCACATTACAGAATTAAAGCACCATGATTCCACTTTAATTGCCATAGTTCTACCCTGTGGAATCTAGGCCTGGCAATTTAGGGAGAGGCACTTACAATCTCATGAAACTACAAACCCCAGGATTCCATAGGATGCAGCTACAGCAGTTAAAGTGAAATCATAGTGTTATAACTATGTAGTGTGAAAGGGCCCCAGGTGCTGATTACATCATGCTTTCCAATATTTCACAGATCAAAACTGTGACATGTGAGACCCAGGAACATCACAATCAAGATGTCAGAAGTTATTAATGAGGAAGAATGCATAAGCTAGGAGAGGTTGCATCTGTGAGCTTTTGCCTGAGCCTACTGAGAAGGGCAAGATTGCCTCTCCTTCCCCCTGCCCCCGTGGCTAAGTTAACTGTGTGAAACTACTTTTGCACTTGAAACTGTTGGCACCAGTGGAATTAAGCAGAGGACAAAGGGGGAAACTGGGTGGAAAAGAGAGAAGCTGGGAGATCTTAAAAGCACCCGAAAAAATGGGATGAAGATCAATTGGGATTGTCCCTGCGAAATTGAGACAGTTGAGGGGGTAGGTTATACTGGCACTTGTATACTGATGATGGGGTAGCATTTTCTGTCACCCTTGAGGGCAGCAGTCTAGTTTAGGGACTGCAGCATAGCTCAACTTGCATACACTCCTCTGTTTCCAACAGAAAAGGAACAAGTGTTGTGAAGAATCAGAGAGAACAAAGGGAGTCTGCTCCCTCCCATATCTACAGCCTGAAAAGCTTGCCTCACTCTGCCTAATGGTACAGCTGCCCTTGATTAAAACCATCACTCTTCACCCACTCATTTTCTCCTCATAAGCAGTTTGTAAGATCTTGAAAGATATCCTGTATCAAAAAGACCAGGGCTAGGTTCCACCACACACCAGGTTTGTGACTGTCTTCTGCCCTGGCCAATGCTATGTTGGAGTCTAATGTCTGATAGGTCGACATCTGCTCACCTTGTCAGTTACATTTCAAGGATCTCAACTGAAATGCTACAAAATGGCTCCCATCTTCACCACAAACATGCTCCTGACCTTCCTCTTTCTTGTGCTTCACAGATTTCTGTACGAGCGACATGAGCAGTCCAAGCAGGACCTCAAAGGGCTGGAGGAGACTGTGGTAAGTATCGAAAGGAGACATAAAGGAAGGGAGAGGGAAATCAAAGCCCAGAGTTGTCTTACCTCAGCCTGCTTCTTTCTTTTTTCTGTGCCACTTCAGGCCCGTGAACTCCAGACCCTCCACAACCTTCGCAAGCTGTTCGTTCAAGACGTCACAACTCGAGTTAAGAAAGTAAGTAGTTCTTCCAACACTCCAGATTCAGCATTCAGGTAGTACATCCCCCCTGAACATGTTGCCCTCTAGATGTGCCAGACTGTGGCTTCTCTCAACTCCAGCCAATGTGACCAAGTTGGCTAGGAGTGAGGGGACCTTTAGTCCAGCACAACCAGAGGTTTCCTGGGTTAGACAATGTTGCTGTAGTGTTTTAAACCTCACTGTACGCTACTTTAGGAAACTTGCAGTATTCAGAACTACCTCAGAACTGCACTACCTCAGAAATCACTAGAACAGTTCTTTAAGGCAGGCTAGCATAATCCCTCTATTGTGGACTGGAAAAGGAAATGAGCCAAGACTGCAAGATGGTGGCTTGCCTAAGGTCACTGAACATATTCATTGATGGGGGAGGTGAGATTTGATCTGAGGCTTTCCTGCTTTTCTGCTCTTAGCCTCTGCTCTATACTAACTGTTCTCCTCTGAACTCACTGAAATCCACAGTCTCACTATCAGATCTACTACATTGACCAGTACTTCATTTTTAAAGCTACAGGTTTAGGGCAATACACTCACACCTTTCTCCCGGCCACATCCCTGGGGAAGCCCCTTGTCTTTAGGACAGTCGGACAGGTGGCCCAGTGCTAAAGGCGATGCACCCTTTCTCTTGGGTATAGTACCTCTGTTTGAGGCAGAGTTCCTGTAGCCTGGCTTCTTTTGTCCATGTTGAAATGAGAATTAAACACGACCCCTCAGGAGACTCAGCCATTACTGGCAAACAAACACATGGTAGCCCCAAATGTTGTAGCCTGCTTCCTTGCCAACAACCCTGTCATTCTAAAATGCTCTGTTATGCCACGGAACTGTGCCCGTTCATTTTCCACCTTGACGAGCAACCTTATTGCTATTTGAGAGACAGACTGAATCAAGGAAGCCTCTTACAAGCCTGGCTGGCTGTTTCAGTGCTGATCAGTGGAACCAGGGCTTCAGGTTTCACCCACCATTCTAACCTCCTTCATAACTTGGAGAGACACAAATCCACTCTGTGCTTCCCTTCCAGAGCGCGGAGCTGGAACCCGAGGATAGTGGGGGGGCTCATTCCCAGAAACAGAAGATTTCCTTTCTTGAGAACAACCTGGAACAACTTACAAAAGTTCACAAACAGGTGAGTGGAGGGATGAGAGCCAGAGGATCACACTGGGGAATGGCAGGGGGTGGGGAGTATATGGGTTGGGTAAAGCAGCTGGTGAGTTCAAACCTATCCTCCAGGTATTGGCTCAAAATACCTGATGGAAGCTTTTCCGGTTTTTGCCACCCACCCAAATACAACCTAGCATGGCCACAGCATGTGCACATGCTGTACCATTTCAGGGAAACTCACATCCTCATCTTTGCTGGATATATTGCCCAGGCCTTCCCTTTCTTAACTGACCTTTGTTTCTACCAGTATGGTGTAGTGCCTTGTTTACGTGGGTCCTTTCCTGCTACCCTTCCATCAAAATGGAGTCACTCCTGCCAACAGAAAAGCCGAATTTCAGATCCCATGCTTCTTCCAGTTCATCACTAGTTCGTGCTGGCCTGGCTGCTGTTTCTGCCCATCCACAATGTTGTGCTTATCTTGCTGTGGCAAATGTGCCAACAAATGTTTGCCAAAAACAAAAAAAAAAACAAAAAAAAATGTTTGCCAAAATGTTTGTCTGGAGTGACGGTGTTTCAGCACAGAAGTTGTTTTGGTCTGAGTGAGGTTTCATTGACCACTTTGGTATATGTGTGGATGGTGCTGATGCTATTTTCAGAACTGTGAGATTATACTGCTCTCCTCCTAGACCAGGAATTGGATGCCTCTCTTTTGATCTGTTCCTCACACACTGTACACTGTACCCTTCTGCTCCCCTGCTCTTGGCAGGTTGGTTGACAATGCCAAATTAGTTTGCATGTGTGGTCCCTTTGCAGCTGCATGGGAAGGAGTAGATAGGCATGTGTCCAGATAATCAAATGATGATGAGTGACAGTTTGAAAAGGAGAGAAGAGGAAGTAGATGTCAACCGTGATGTAGATTAGATATAAGTATGACACTAATGGCTCTTTTACCATTGGAGCATTGCTTGCTAATTGCACACCAGTCCAGATAGAAAATGCCCAAGTGGGAAGGGATGTTGTGTGGGTGGAGAAATGGCTAAGTCTCAGAATGGATGCTGGCTTGAACATTTGCTGTATCCATTCCGTGCATTGCTGCTTTCCTCTCTACCCTGGGCTTCCTCTGATAGGTTGGCTTGTCTGTATTTCATGCTGCACATCTCCTTCCACCTATCCCTGCTGTAAACTCAGTTCTCCCCGAATTCTTCTTGCCTAGCATGCCGTGGGTAAGTGGGTAGAGAATGTCCTGCCTCATAGCTCAGTCCTAATGAAGAGAGTTGCCTTGATTTAACTAGAAAGGAAAGGAAAGGAAAGGAAAGGAAAGGAAAGGAAAGGAAAGGAAAGGAAAGGAAAGGAAAGGAAAGGAAAGGGTAACCTCATACAGCCAGCCATACTTTATTGCTAGGGTGTAATATTAATATGTCCCTCTCTGAGTCTCCAGAGTGGGGTTTGGCTGGGGACTCTATCAGTATGCTCAGTTGCTGTCTGTGTCCCCCTTTTCCCATTGCTGCTGCACCCTAGTTGGATCGCTGGGTCTCCAAGGTACCGTACAGCCTCTCCCACATATTCACCTGTCTGCTGGCAGGAAATGTTTGCACTTGGTGACCAAATTCAGAGCACAGAGGGTTTTTTTTTTTTTTTGGTGGGGGGAGAGGGAAGGGTCAGATGTCTGATTTTCTCCTCACCATTCCACTGTCATGGCAACCCTCTCCATGTTTGATTCCTGTGGCGTCCTCCAATATTAGGCCCTATTTTGCTAGCAAGGCAACTCTAGCCATTGTGGCCCGCATGGCTGACACAGAGACCACGTTCTCAGCCATTTCATGTGTGTCTGTGTGTGGCATCTATGGCATCTGGCAATTCTGCTGCCATGGCAACCTGGACCAAGTTTGGACTGCACAGGAGCAGCTGTTGTCCCAAGGGAACTAAAGACTTCAGTAAAGGCAAGCTGCCCCCTTTGAAATTTTCAACAGTAGTTCCTTATCTCCTATTTCAGGACTTGGACTGAAGCAAAGATTGGATATAGTTAATCTTGGATTTTGGATAATCTCAAAGACTGAGGCCCTATAAATATCTTTAGAGGATGACTTATACATCCTCAGCCCATAGTGTGTATCAGCTGACACCTTCCCCCCACCCAGCCCCCTGTGTCACTCCCTGGATGTGGGAGCCGGATGTTATCATCACAAACATTTTCTCCCCCTCCCTTGGAGGCTGTGCTGTCCAGTGCCCCCCCTGCTAATTTCTGTGGTGCTGGTGGCTGCCTCTTTGCTGCTTGTCCACCTTGTGCCATTCTGCTGTCTCCGTTGCATGTCACAGCTCATGCACTTGGCTGTAGCTTGGGGCTTTTGTATGGAGAAGGGAGGCTCTGAGTCTTCACCTCTGCAGTTTGCTCTCCGTAGTATCCCTACGAATGGTGCATGGCTTGGATCTGTGGCACTTGGGGAAAGGTTTGGGCCTGCCAGCTTATAGGAAGGAAGGACGGATGGACGAATTCTACTTGGGATGGGCAGGAGCTTGTTACCAGAACCCAGTGTAAATGCAGGATAAAGTTCATATGCCTTCACTATAGGAGTAGAGAACATGTGGTAGCTTCTAGAGGTTGTTGGATGCTAGCTCCCATCAGTCCTAGACAGCACAGCCAATGCTGAAGGGTGATGGGAGTTGTACTCCAATGACATCTGGAGGGCTACCACATTTCCCTATCTCTGTTTGAAAAGACGCAGAACAGGAAAGATTGGGATGTATGGAAAGGCTTCCAGCCTCTTCTGCCATTAATCACCCTCCTGCAATGGTGGCAGAGACAACATTTATTTGAAATGCCTTTCTGTGTAGCAGGTTAAGTGCTTGAGAGCCCTACCAGTTCTTAATTCTGGCAACCACAGGGCCAGGTCCACAGTATTATCAGACTGGGTATTCAGAAGCAGAAGTGTGAGTGCCAAAGTGTTCCAAGAGAACCTTGTAAGCTTCTTGGGTGCCAAGGGGCACTGGTGCTTCTACCCCAAAGTCATGGACAGATACTGCCATTCTTGAATAATGTGAGCGGACAGGAACAAATTCAGCTGCTGTTCATAAGACAAGGTGGGAAACTCTGGACCTTCAGATGTCATTGGACTGCAACTCCCATAATGCTTATCCTTCCACAGGAAGGTGAAGACCTTTTTGTTTCAGCAGGCCTTTGAGGTCTGGTTGCTCCAGGGAAAAGGGCCTTTCAGAATGCACTGTTTATTTTTTTTACTTTCAGTGCACGTGCTTTTAATTCTGTTGAAAGTTTAATTATATTTTAAAATTTTGTATGTGTATCTATTTAACCTTTGTAAGCCATTGTGAGTCCCAGACTGGGAAAATGGTGGCGAATGAATGAATGAATGAATTCAGTTCACCACTGGATATTCTAGCTAGGACTCCTGGGAGCTGCAGCCCCAAAACATCTGGACAGACAGAGTTCCCCTCTCCAGCTTCCATTCCAGGACAGCCTTCCCTCATCTAATTAGAATGAGATACATTGAACTACAACCACCTTTGCTCCCAGCCAGTGTGCCCACCATTGGAGAAGATGGGAATTAAAGTCTAACATGTCCGGAGGGATTGGGTGGGGGAAAGTTACTCTAAGGCAGTGGTTCACAACCTCTGGTTCTCCATATGGTTTGCATTTCAATTCCTGGAATCTGTCATCATTGGCTATGCCAGTGGAGGCTTCTGGGAGTTGAAATTCAAAACAGCTGGATAATCAAAGGTTGACAGCCCCTGCTCTAAGGTGTGAAGGTTCTGGGTCAGGAAGAGCAGAAGTGGTATTTGGCATTTTTCGAGGGCTGCAGGTAAAAAGCAAAATGCCACCGAACTGGGTGGTGAGCAATGTAGGAAAGTACTGGAGAGAGACCAAGCACAAGTGTTTTAGGTCCAGAAGCAAAGCCCTCTGCAATTCCTCTTCTTTATCCCTCTTTTTCTTCTTTCTCTCTCTCTCTTCTGCTGACCCGGGTTCCAGCTGGTTCGTGACAATGCAGATTTGCGTTGTGAGCTTCCTAAACTGGAGAAACGTCTTCGGGCTACGGCTGAGAGAGTTAAGGCCCTGGAGGGTGCACTGAAAGAAGCGAAAGAGGGTGCAATGAAAGACAAGCGCCGCTACCAGCAAGAGGTGGACCGCATCAAGGAAGCGGTGCGCTACAAGAACAGCATGAAGCGCAACCACTCTGCACAGATTGGTGAGCAAGCAGGTTGAAACTGAGCATTACTAGTTGCATGTGGACCACCAGCACAGCCTTAGGCATATTGGCTTGGAAGGAAGTCCCCTCTTTGTTCAATGGGGCTTACTCCCTAATGTACATGAGGAGAACCCTTGGACTCCAGTTCCCAGAAATCCCAGCCAGCTTAGTCAGTGACAAGGGATTACATGAGTTGGTGTTGAAAACATTTGTAGGACCAAAGGTTCTTCAGGCTGCCCCAATAAGTATGTTTAGGATTGCAGGCTGATTCAAGTTTCCCCTTTCTGTCCCCCCCACTTTCTTTGTGTAGTAAAAGTTCTAAGGATACTCAGATTCCCCCCCCAATATTTGTGTCCATGTGCACCTAGAAGTATTGTTCTGTGTAGATATAACTGACCCTTTAGACAAGGCACTGTGTTTTCCACCTTTAAAAATAAGTGCTGTATGAAGACAACACAGATTCTGTAAGTCTGATGTGGTTATTAATTCATCAGAAAGAAAGAAGGGGAAAAGTTTTAAAGAGCTGTCTGTATTGCTTTTTTGTTTTTAATCGCCATCAAGTCAACTTAGCTTATTGTAACACAGGTCGCAATATACATTAAAAATGAAAATGAAACACAAAACATGAAAATGAAGTACAAAAATTTAAAATGAAATACAAAAAAAGCAATGCAAAATGACTGTAAGCATTCACAGCTATGTAATAATGTTGTTGCTAATTGCTGACAAGTTGACTTTCATTTATGGCGACCCCATCAATGAGAAACTGCTAAGTTATCATATCCTCAACAGCCTTGTTCAGGTCTTGCATATTCAGAGCCATGGCTTCTTTGATTGACTCTATTCGCCTGTAATGTGGTCTTCCTCTTTTCTTACTGCCTTCTGCCTTACCAAGCATTATTGTCTCTTCTAGTGAGTCATGTCTTCTCATGATACGGCCAAGGTACGACAGCCTCAGTTTAGTCATCTTGGCTCCTAGGGAGACTTCAGGCTTGATTTGCTCTAGGATACATCTATACGTCTTTTTATCAGTCTATAGTATCCGTAGAACTCTTCCCCAGCACAGTATTTCAAATGAGTTGATTTTCTTCCTATTGCAATGTTTATATATTGCATTTCTTGTTTTACTATATCTACCTTCCCCTGATTCATGCTTCTCATATTCCGTGTTCCTACAATATGTGTAGTTCAGCTTTGGACCTTTCTTTCACCTCTGAGCTTGTCAACAGCTCAATATCCTTTCAACTTGACATCATTAGCCACAGCAGTACTCGTAGTTGTTCTCTTCCCCAGTAGCTTGTTAAATGCTTTCTGATCTGGGAGTGTCATTTTCTGGAACTATCTCTTGTTTCATTTTGGATTGTCTCATCATAGAATTTTTATTGTACAAGACATTCAAAAGGGGTTTACCATAACTCCTCCTGCACAGACTAACAAGCATTAGCTTTGGTGCCACTGCCATTGTCTCTGAGAGATCTCTGCCAGTGTCACTCAACACTACTCCTGCTGCCTGGTAGCTGTTTGGCACACTTAGTCTAGCTGTTTGGCACATGTAGCCTAGACCCTACCAAGAGCACTGCTGCCATCAGCATAGCTTCTTGCCTCACAGGAGCATGCAATCCTATAACCACAAAAGGTAGTACCCAGGTTTGCTGTCTATATAAAATTAGTTTATAGAACTGTTACAGGCATCATTCTGTTAGGGCATAATCCACCTCTGTGAAAGCAAATCAAATATACTAATCAGCCATCAAAATAATCACATGTAGTCTATTAAATAAATCTACTCGTATTTCAAAATCCATCAGTTGTCATTAAATAAAAAAAAATACAATCACAATTGTTTGTATATCACACTCTTTAGCCTCATAATTTACAGATGTTGTGAATATTCCTGGACACATGTTAGGGAGTCATGCAGAGAAGAAACAGACCAAATTCCATGCTGGTCCTGTGCTTCACTCTCTATTCTCCTGTGCAGTAGCAGCCTCCTCCTAGTCTCTTTTATAGTTCTCTTCTGTGACCTGATCTTTCCAATACCTGGTGTGCCAGGGAAGAGGTACACACAGTTCATCTTGCTTCCTGTGACATCATCCCAGTCCCACCCACCAGCCAAGTGTTTTTATGTGAGGGCTTTTGAGAGTGGAATCCCACTACGTAGTGTGGTCACCTTATAGAGTTTTGTCTGGACAGCTCAATGAGCCTGTTTTGAGAAGACTGTTACGTGTGTGAGTAGGTGTGATTTTAATGCCTGTTTTACTGATATGGGTGCATTTTAGACTTCCATGTTGGCAGCCACAGGAACCTGTGGCTAAGTCCAGGTCTGGATCCCACTGATGTTTTAAATCAGTGGTTCTCAACCTGTGGGTCCCCAGATGTTTTTGGACTTCAGCTCCCAGAAGCCCTGAGCATTGACCATAGTGGCTGGGGCTTCTGGGAGCTGAAGTCCAGAAACATCCGGGGACCCACAGGTTGAGAACCACTGTTTTAAATTGCTATTGCATTAATTTCTCACCATTGGCCTGGCAGTCTGAAGCATCTAGGAGCTGAAGTCCAATACACTGAGAGCTCCTTGGCTAAGTAGAATCCTAATAAGTTTAGTATGGATAAATTAATAGTTACGTTGCTTTGCATGTGTGTCCCTTTGCAGCCAAGCCCGTGCGGCCAGGGCACTACCCAGCTTCATCCCCCACCAACCCCTATGGTGTCCGCAACTCTGACTGCATCAGCTACACCAACAGTCTCTTCCAGAATTATCAGAATGTCTACCTGCAGAATACTGGCAGCACTGTGCCCGACAGCTAGTAAGTATCCTTCACTGACCATTACATTCATAAAGATGATATGCAAATGAGCACCATTGGCTCCATAAGCCATTCTTTGACTTAATTGAAACTTTCTTGTGTGGCCTCCACAGTCCGGTTCCCAGGTCTATTTTTTGAAGAAAAAGGCAGAAGGTGGGAAGTCTGAGGGACTCCTACACTGATGTACCCTCTCTTTCTTCATTTTACATAAAATTATTAGCTCAATTGTCTACTCCTCATATTAGTCAAATCAGAAGCTCTGGCTCCATCAGTAGTACCAACATACAAAGTTTGATCAAGCAGTGAGGCTTTCCTGTGGATCCAGACTCTGGAATTTTAAAACAACTTTAATGAATAGGAAAAGGTAAGGGCTACTTTTCATGTGTGGAAGCAAGTTATGTTGCGTGACAGGTGTTTGTGGAGATTACAAAAGTTTGTAAATCTGTGTGCGTTTAGTCAACCTACTTTTTAGAAGGTTTCCTAAGATATATTTAGGTTATGATCTGGGAAGATGAACTATTTGCAAGGTTATCGCAATATGTACAGATCTAATTGGAAAAGATTGTTTCCTCCTCATTAGGCCATAAACATGTGGCTGTGGTAATTGCCCTTCATTCAGTTAGGTTAGAATCAGAAAGGAGAATCAGGCACAGATCTGGTCACTTGGGTAAGTGTATAGTCTTATCAATGCTGATGATTTTATAAACAGATATATGCTTCTGCCCATGAGCTTTCCCTTTTCGAGGCTACAAGCCATCCACAGGATTCTTGTGGTGACTCATGCTATAAGCACATGGCTTCATTATATTCATTCCCCAGCCTCCCTCCACTCATCCTTTCCCTTGTGGAATTTTTTTTGCTTTGAAGCTCTGCAATCAGCTCTAACAGCTGTTAGAAATTTCTCTCCAACTACTAGTGCTGTAGGCTCCTCATCCAAGCAAAGTGAACCCATGCTGGTTTATTTGAGCCTGCGGGGTCCTCCTAGCATACCCAGAAGGTACAGACCCACAGGGCATCATTCAGCCTTGCACATATTCTTTCTTTCTTTCCTGCCCCCACTCTAGCTTTACCAATGCCTCATCTAGTAGTGGAAGCAGCTCCTCCAGTGCCCCACTGGCCTCCTATCAGAAGCTCAATGTGGATAACGGTAAGGATTGATACATGTACAGCCAGGCTGAGGAACCTGTGAGCCTCCAGGTATTATTGAACCTCTACTCTCCGGAAGTCTGACTGGTTCTCTCTGAATGGGCCTGACGAGAACAGAAATCCAACAACATCCAGAAGGCTCCAATTTCATTTTCTCTGACAGAGGGTAATGGGGAGGAAGGGTGATTTGGGAAGGTGTATACCAGGGTAGGAGACTGTAGCTGCCCCCTCATACTTTTGAATTATAGCTCCCATTGGCCCTATCCAGCATAACTAATGGTGAAGGGCTATGGGAATTGCAGTCCAGCACCCATCTAGAGGGCCACAGTTGCCCATCCCTGTTGGACACACTTGCCTCTTGTTCTTAGCTTTAGGGCTATTCTAGTATGACTGAACCAAATGGCAAGGTTTTTTCCCTAGTTTATGACAATAGTGCCCCTCCTTGCATTCAGTGCCAACCTTGTTTTTTCCTCTTATTTTAGAAATTGGGATGAGAGGTATGCCATTCCACCTTGCAAAAAAGCCAGAGGTGGGCGAGAAGAGAAACACACTGAGGGGATAGTCAGCATGCTAGTTGAGCTCACATTGGTATAAACTCTGTAGTGACTGTGGGGAGCCTGTGGCCTTTCCACAACTTGTTGGATCACCCTCTCCCATCACTCTTAGTTGGCATGGTCTGTGGCTAGCATTGATGGGAACAGTAGTCCAACAACATCTGTAGAGCTGTATCTAGCCCACCCCTATTTCATGGGGATACTCATCCTATAGGACATGGGTTGGCCCTCTAGGTGTCGTTTGACTGCAACTCCCACCATGCTGACTAATGCTGAGAGATCTTGCATCTGAAGGGCCACATGTTTCCTCCACTGCTGTGGGGAGAGAGTAGTAGCTTGTACATAATATACTCGCTATTTTCATAGCAGGAGTATTAACACATGAGTAGTGACTTGGGTTGGGTATACCCGGCTCAGCACTGATCATTTTGAGATGGCACTCATTTCTTCTCTAAAACCTAATGCTGCTCTTTTGATCTTCTCCATGTTTTTTGCCGGGACTGATGCACAGGAAATGCCACAGACATCAATGATAACAGGTGAGAATCCAGTGAGACGGGGCTCTTCAGAGGGAGACATTAACTAAAATAGTTCCTCTGACCATTCAGGATTACTGGATCCTGAGAGGGGCTGGCTCTCACCTTTTGCACATAGAGTTGGCAGAACAAACATTTAAGCAAGATGGCAAAGCCTCAGCTGCCAGGTATTTAACTTCTTCTTCTCTCCTGTAGAAGCGACCTGCCCTGCGGTGTTGAAGCTGAGGAACAAGCCAAGCTCTTCCCCCTTCACCAGGAGACCGCAGCCAGCTAATAGCAACAGCGCCACCAACAGCCCAGGGGGCTGCAATACACCATCAGGTACCTCCCCTCCTCTTCTCTTGACCTGAGTTGGCCACCTATGTTGGGACTTTGTCACAGTCTCTTTCTGGAATGTACTGGGTTTCTCTTTCATTTCTCTCTCTCTTTCTCACACCATTTATTAGATACTCTTCCATTTTTTTAAAAAAAGTTTTAATCCACATTTTGGTGTATCCATACATATCTAAGGCTGCATGGGATCATGGGGCAGCGTTCTGTGATAAAGAAGGCTCATGAATGGAGTGGAATGCGTGTCTGTTTTCCTTGAACTTTCTCCCTCCACTCAGTCCATGAACTGCCCCTGTTCTGTGACTGTAGCAACTGCAGAACTGCATCCCTTAACACGTACTAGGAAAATGATAGTTTGGTATTAGGTGCAATAAACATCCTGACTGTCTTAGCTCTTATTTGGGTGGGAAAAGTGCAGCCTCCCCCCTGATTTTTATGACTTCTGGAGGCTCCCAGAGCATCTCTTAAATGTCTAGACTTTCCCCTCCAAAAAAATGTTGGTCATTTTTTACCCAAAAACTCTCAACTCTCCCTCCCCTGTAAAATAGGGTGGTTTTGCTTCCAACACTAACTCCCAATCTTCTCAAAATCATTTCACTTCTGACTCAAAATCATATCACTTCTGGTTTTGATTTGGGTCTGGAGTGGTAATGTAACCTACCAAGGTTTTTTTTGGGGGGAGGGGGTTATGTTCCTTGCTCCCAGTACAGTTGCCCATCCCTGATCTACGATTACATTTTGCACAGCAACTCAGCATCCAGGAAGGACAGCAACATGACAATTGTCCCCTAGAGGAGAAGGTAGACCTCCAGACATTTTGAACAACTTCCACAATCTTTGACCATTGGCTGTGTGCCAAAACATCCGGCGGGCAAAAGGTTCCCTCACCCCCCAGAATAAGTTTCAAATGGAATGGCTAAATGCAGAAACACGGGTCAGGGTTCAGATCCCTCCCAAAGACCACACTGAGCAGGATTCTGACCTCTTCAGATAATTCCTACCTTCTCTCTTCCCTCTCCCTTTCTTCTTGTTCTTTTTCTTCTTAGTTTCTAATTGGGACGGAAGCCTCAACTCTGCATGCTGCAGCCTGGCTTTCCATGACTTCTGCTACAAATGGGCCCTGTTTGTGTGTCCTGCTCTCTCCGTGTCCTGTATATTTATCCAGCTGCTGCTTCACTCTCTCACTGTTTTTCTGTCCTACTCACTTAATGGTATACTCACTTATTTCCTTGGGCTCCGTGCTCCTTAGTCCAGGAGGCAGTTGCCTCTTCCTCCCTTTTCCTGCCTCAGTTGCCTTAAGGGACTGGTTGCCACTGAAGAACCGAGATGCAAAAGTTCCCTCCGGGGGGAACAGCTTCCAGCCTAAAAGAAGGGACTCAAGGCATTTCCCCTGTATCACATTGACCCTAGCCTAGCGGACCCCTTTCCCGCTAGCTAGGCCTTACTGTGTCCTGTGGAAACTGGCGCTACCAGGTTATTGGCTAGGTAGGTAGGCTGGGATTGCTCACTTTTTGCTGACTCTGCAAAAATGTGTTCTTCAAAAGGCATAGAACAAGGAAAACCAGCTTCACATTTTTGAGCCTGCCATGGTGCTTGAGTCTTAGTGTCTTTGGACTTGAATTCCTCATTTTCCCTGGGTATATCTGAGAGAGCGAGAGTGGTGCAGTGATTTGAGTGTTGGACTACAACCCTGGAGACCAGGGTTCAATTCCTCACTTGACCATGGAAACCCACTGGGTGACCTTGGGCATGTCATACACTCTCAACCCCAGAAAAACCCATGATAAGGTTGCTGTAGGGTTGCCATAAGTCAGAAATGACTTGAAGGAATTCAGCAACACCACAACAATATTTAACAGGCGGAAGTTCCCTGTGACAGCTCAGGAATGGCTAAGAAATCAATCTGAGCGTGAAGAAGTGACTTCCTGCTTGCTTACTTTCAAAGCTTGGGTAGTGATCTCCAACTGGCATGATAATGTTGAGGGCTCCTATCCTTTGTGAAGCTGGGAACATTAGTGGAAACAAAGCAAGGCCTTACAGAATAATAGGAGCCATGTTAGGGCAGAGAAGAGACCTCTTATTGTATGAGCCATCAGCTGGGCACGAGGAATTCAGGACAGCTCCATTTTATTCTGTGAAGTTGGGGACAAGGTAGTTTGGGTTGGGGGGAGGATTACAGTTTGCAGAGCAGACTGGCAGGAATGTGGTTGCCAGTTCCCTAACACTGTCCTGACCAACTGCAACCATGGCACATCCTGGAGGTCAGGCTAGGGTCTAATGATACTGCAAAGTGAGACAAAAAAGAAAAAAAAATGAGGCTGCTATCAACATGTTTTTGGTTGTTCCCTTTTTTTGTGTGTCTCTTGGTAGCTGTCTCAGTGGCCTTTAGTCCGTGTTTCCATATCTGTCCTTAAAGGGAACAGTGAGTCCACTGCACATCTTCAATTAAAGTCACCACTTCTGAATCACACAGAGCAGACCGGGTTGGGGGAGATTGGGGAATGGCAGACCTTAATGGGGGGAGGGGGGCGGCAGAGGGAGGCTGCAGATCTGCTTGCTGTCAGACTCTGCAATAGCAGCAGCCCTGCGTGGCCTTCTTGCTGGAACTGCTGGCACCCCGTCACTTTACCTCTGTCTGCTCAGATCACACCAAACGTTGCATGTTGAAATATTTAAAAGTTTATTTAAATAAATAAATAAACAAATATGTTAAAAAAACACATTTTTGTCTATAGTTGTCTGTTAATTAAAAGCTTACAGTAGAATGGATAAACAGCAAGAAGAACAGGCAAATAAGCTGATGTGTAAAAATATTAAATTCAGTAGGTGGCAAGGCTTTAACATTTCAAAAGACAAAAAATACATAAAAAGCAGGAATGGCATCTGTGACTGAATCAATGTAGACTGCTGTAAGAACATTCAGATTTTTGAGTTTCACAGAATTTTTTTTATGCCTGATGAAAGGAATGAGGATTTCTATATTCAAACAATAATTAGTAGCGAGTGAGCAGTACTTCAAACGCATTAACACTATGCTATCCATACACTAAAAGCCTGCCTTATTGATAGCAATCTATTTTCATCTCTAAATTACTAATAAAGGGCTAAAGGAATTGATGATATACATTTTACAGAACTTTCCATGTTTGCAAGAAAGATGTTACAAGGAACTACAATCTCCAAATGACTTCCCTCCAGCTGCTTAAAGCAGAGACATAGGTCCAACTTGTCCCACAATTTTTTCTTTCTGGTTCTTGGCAGCCCTACTAGTTAAAATAAACATTTGTGTATTATTTCATTCATACAGAAATTAGTTTCAAATATTGCTTGCAACCGAAGAACTACGCCCACACTTTAATTCTACAGCTCTCTTTAAGCTTTGTATGTAATATTCTCTTCATGACTGCATGTGTGTAATCCACAATGGTGTAGTTTGTTGATAAGCAGTGAGAATCTAAATGTGAATTAGATTGTGTGATAAAATACCTATGTTCAAAACATATTAAGTAATTCAAATAGGTCTATGTATTTGAAGCCTACAGTACCATTTTCAGTCACTAGGTGGCATCCCTTCCTAACCAGCATTTAGGTTTGCACCTGAGACAGCTGAGGTAGGGACCAGTCTGAAAGGGATATCCATACTACAAATGTATAGCCCTTTGGTACTACTTTAACTGCCACAGCTTCATCCTATGGAACCTGGGATTTGTAGCTTTGTGGGGGCAGTTAGAATTTACTGCCAGAGAATGCTCATATTGACGTTCATATTGTAGGATGCAATATACATCCCAGAATTTCATAGGACAGAGTCATGACAGATAAAATGATATCAAACTGCTGCATTTGTATATTGTGGATACCCCCAGAATTAAAAACTTGCTCCTTCTTTGTTGCTGTGGGGAAACTCCACTACCATCATTCAAATGCAGGGACTTTGCAGCTCTCTCCCTTGACAGCATGTGGGGGTACAGCTTTGCACTGCATGCCCCTAGAAGTCCTGACAGCTGTGCCTTCACTCAGGAGACAAAAGGGTAACATAACCAATTCTGAAAGCTGGTAACTTAGGCTGAAAGCTTTGGGGCTAAGCGCTATTGATTCCCAACCCTTGGAGTCAGCTGCTGTTGTAAGAAAAAAAAAATAAGGTGCCTGTTGCTTTGTGGAGAAAAGGGGAGAGTGAATCATACTTTGCTTCAGCTGCAAATAAAAGTGCTAGTACTGACACACAACTGCAAATTCACCTCTCAGTTCTAAAGCCATCATTCTTAATAGTGTTGTCATATAGAGCATATATGGTTAAGATAGCCACTTTTAATCTTATAAATTCTGCACGAAGCATGATAGTAACTCCTGCATGGGTATTTTACTAATCATCAAAAGGGGAAGGGAGTTAGGTTGTACAACACACTAAACTTTAAGATAGCAGCAACTCCTAGGATTGCCAACTGATAGAAATACACGACATGCATGCTGCCTGCTTTGTATCCTGGAGGGCTGCAGCAGTCATTTAATGGTGTATCTACAGCATTTTCCAGCATGAACTGAGCAGTGGAAGAGACAAGGAGAGAAACATGCTTTTTACATTTTCATGTGCTGTACACCTCTTATTTAAATGCAGAAGATCTTGTCAGGGGAAACAACATAGCCATAACAGCACTAAACTTTACTTGGTATTCCTTTTTGGCACAGGTACCTAGCTATCTCTACAGCAGGGTTTACACAAAGGGAGGAGCCGCACCCATAACCTGGTTATTCATGGCAAGCAAAAATAACCATGGAACTGATCTACGTAAATGCTAGTATTTCAGTCAAATTCACCCATGAATCGACACACTCTGATTTCTCTTCTCAGTCCTACAGCAGGGCAGCTTTGCAGGGCTCCTCCTGGGCTCGATCCCAGCCACCCTGGAAACAGCAGGAGCGATCAGAGGAGCATCACTCTGCTAGTCCACAGCAGCATCCCCTCTCTTAGCTACCACGCAAGGATAAAAGAGGGGCAGGGACCCGCGGGACCGCCAACTCCCAGCGCCACAATCAGCAAAGCCAATGTTGAGGGAGGAGCAATCCAACCACACCCGGAAGGCCATGCATTTTGGGAAGACTTGCCTTTCCACCCTACAACTTCCAAAGATTTTTCCTCCATGAGGAATCAAAGGGTCTAAGGGCCTTTCTGCATTATCCTGTTACAGCGCTATTATTCCACTTTCAACATCCCCTGGAACTCGGGGGTTTGTCGTCTGCCGAGGCCCAAGAGCTCTCTGGCTGAGCATTCTAAATGCCCCTCCCTAACGCTGCGAGCCCCAGGATTCCACGGGATGTTGCAAGCGGAATAACAGCACTATAACAGTGCAGTGCGGAAAGGCCCTAAGGGTGGCCGTCGCTCAGGTAGCCGTGGGGACAGGACGGAGGACGGTGTGGCCTGCCAGATGTTGGGGCGCACCTCCCGTCTGCCTCGGCCAGCGCAGCAAGCGGGAGGGCGAAGGTGGAAGCTGCCGCCTACCAACACCCCACGGCCCGCACTCAGCGGCCATCGCGCTCGGGCCACGCCGGGCGGCTTCCACGTCCACCGGAAGTCCGACCTGCGCAGCCGTTGGCGCCGCTCGAGCCTTGAGAGGGGGGGGGGACAAACCCCTTCGCGCCGAAGCCGCGCTCCCTCTCCGCCCCCTCCCCTCTGGGTCACGTGCCGGCAGAATCAGCTGATCGGCGCTTCCGTTGCCGGCGGCAAGGCTGAGGCAGGAGAGGCGGCGGCGGCGGCGGCGGCATGGCAGCCGCGGCGGGGCCCGGGGCCCGCACCAAGACCAAGAAGAAGCACTTCGTGCCCCAGCGCGTGAAGGTGCTGCGGTCGGCCGACCCGCTGCTGGGCGTGTTGGGCTGGGGGATCAACCACCAGGTAACCCGCTCGCCTCTACCCAGTCACGTGGCAGACAGGGACCCCAGAATTCGAGGGGGCAGAGGGGGCCGGAGTCTCTCTCCCCCCAAAAAAAAACTAGGCAAGGGGCGCTGAGTGCCCCCGAAATGGTCTTGCCAAAATTGGACCGCCGCGACTCCTGTTCTAGCTGAGCCTCCTCTGGAGTTGTCAGTCAGAAGTGCCCTGAATGATCAAGCCCAAAGGCCATTTCCTCACTGCACTGTTATAGGGCTGTTATTCCGCTTTCAACATCCTGTGGGATTCTGGGGTTTGTAGTTTACTGAGGCCAAAGAGCTCCCTGGCAGAGAATTCTCAAGGCCCCTCCCTAAACTGCAAGCCCCAGGATTCCACGGGATGTTGTTGAAAGTGGAATCATAGCACTGTCACAGTGTAGGGTGGAAATGGCCTCAGAAGAGCAATTGTTGAACCCCCCCACGAATGAGAAAAGCAGCCTGCAGTCTATTCTAGGCACACTTAACTTGGGAATCAGCTACACTGGACAGGTGGAGGACATGCCTGTGTGATTGTTAGAGTCTTTATATTTTGGGATGAATGAATGATAACAGATGAGGGAAAGTGTTCGCCTCCCCTCCCCTGCAAGTAGCTGCAAGGAGCCAAATTTAATAATTACTTGCCAACCCATGTTGAGCTCTGCACCTTAAAAATAGTTCTGGCGTCCCCAGAAGGAGGCAAGCCTCCCTCTAAACGACTCATGACTAGGAGGAAAGAAAGTAAGTACTGTCCTTTCTTGATTCTGATTCAGGATTATTCACATAAGTGATCTCCATGCTCTTCCCTCCCTGCCACCCTTCAGCAAAGATGTATTGTGAAATCTCCCATTGATTTTGGCGTTAATGTCAAACTACTCCACCCTACACTTGGATGTTAAGTATCTTATATTCCTGTCCTCCACTCTTCCTGCTGCCCCAGATTCGTGGTGCTAGGATGGAACCATCTCGTCAAGATACCAGTTGGTTTATTTCTTTTATTTCTGTTGACTTTATGCAAACATGGAAAAGATAGTGGAAATGGATTAACTGTACTGTACTTTTTCAGTAAAACTGTCAGAGTTTTACTGAAAAAGACTCAATAACAAATCATTAAGCTATTCGCCCTTTTTTTAGTTATTTTTCTTTCTTTCTAACATTTAGGTTTCTTTCTGCTGTAAGTTGTTTTGAACTCATGGTGAGAAAGTATTACCTGAAAGCTATTTTAAAATTAAATGAGGAGTGAAGTGACCTTGGGCCTGTTACACACTCTCAGCCCACAGAAAACCCTATGATAGGTTCACTGTAGGGTTGTCGTAAGTTGGAAATAACTTGAAGTCACACAACAACAAAGTAACGACACAGTAAATCTATCACTTCTTGATGACTGCTCTGATCTTAATATGCTGAGAATTGGTGTTGGGAAGGGTTTTGAAGGAATCACTTGTCAGGTGCTTGTACTGAAATGGCAATAAGCCAACACATATTCCCAATATTCTTAAATTTTTCTATAACCATGTTCTTGTCCCTTCCTTTGAGGGCTAGTGAAAAAGGGTTGCTTACCTGAGTTTATACTGAGTTTGCTAATCAAAAATCACCAGTTGTACATTGTAGAGGTATTTGTTTTCAGAGAAAGTGCTGTAAGATCATAGCAGTCTGGATATCTGCTCTCTGACAAACACTCTGACCATGTTAGCCTCTCTGGTAGGACTGGGGGAAGAATGCTTCTTTAATCAGACAGCTGTAACTGCAGGAGCCAGGGATATAGGTGGTAGCCGCTTATGTAATTGGTTTTGCTCCATACTCATCTGATACCAAGTATGCTGTGGTTCTGAGGTGGAAGGGATCATCTCTAGCAAAAGAAGGAGCCAGAGGAAAAGATGGGAAGGAGGTAGACTCCAGTCCTCAAGGAACTAACCAAGGAGTAAACGTCCTTGACCTCAGATGGGCTTGCTTCTGAATAAACTTATATCTTATTGCTCTGGTAATAACTGGTCCTCTGTCTCATCTGTAGAGTGTCTGTCCGGTAGTGCCTCTTCTCAGCGTAACAACCAAAAGGTTCGAGACTGTTGTCTTGGAATTCTGCATATGAAGGATTTCTGCCTGAGACAAAAGCCCTTAAATAGGTTACTTCTCAAAACACCTAGCCTTTTCACTTGCTTTTTGTTTTGGGTCTTCAGAGTGCTCAACTACCATCAATGCTGTTCCATTTTAGCCTCATCCCAAACAATATCCTTTTCCTTGTCAGATTTATACCTTAGAGGTGCTGAAACAATGCTACATAATGTTTTCCCATCTTTGAGAGCCAGTGTGATGTAGTGGCTTGAGAGTTGGGCTGCCACCCTGGAGACCAGGATTTGATTCCTTACTTAGCCATGGAAACCCACCAAATGACTTTGGGCATGTCACACACTCTCAGCCCCCAGAAAACCCTGCTCCAAGTTTGCCTTTGGGCTGCCATAAGTCAGAAATAACTTGAAGGCACACAACAACAATAATTCTCCCATCTTTACCATGTTACAAACAGGCCCCCTTGGATATGCATGGGCTTTTGCTATCCTTGTTGGGTTTATGTACTAAAATGATACCTAAAGTTTTTGTTTGCCTTTGTACTTTTCTATCATGATCCACAATCATTTTTTAGTCCATCTATTCCCTTGGAGTATGTTTCTCACCTATTCTCCTAACATTTTCACAGTGAAAGCAATTCCTTTTGAAGGGAAAGGTTATTGAGGGAGTGGTCAAAGTGCAATTGCAGATTCTCTGGGGTGATAACAATTATCTAGACCACTTTCAATCTGCTGATTCAGAACAGAATCAGCCTTGGTCACTCCTGAATATGACCTCTATTGAAGGAAGGATAGCAAATACAGTACAGTTCCTCCTGCTCTATCTCTCAATGACTTTTTAATATCATTGACCGTAGTATCCTTTTGGATTGACTCAGTGGACTGAGAAGATTATATTTGAGGGCCTTTTCTTGCCTATAAGGCAAATTCCAGAGAGTGGCATTGAAAGCCTGTTTCTTACTCCTCACACAATTATGTTGTAGATACCATCGTATCTCCAGTGATGTTTAATTTTTATATGAAACTGTTGGGAGTGGTCATCAGGAGATTTGAAGCAAAGCATGAGAAGGATGCTGTTTGGTCTCCACTCTGTTTCTCTGTCACATTGGAATCCAGTGAGATCATGCAGGTCCTATAGCAATGCTTAAATGGTCTAGATGTGGTTCAGTAAATTATGGCTAAATGTTGGCACATTCCTTAAAGCATATCTTCTTGTGCTTTGCTGAAATCCTCTGTGGAACTATCCTGTAAACATGCATTTAGAGTCCTCTCATCAACCCTGAGATAAGTGGGCAAACATAAAATGTTCAGGTATGGTTTAGTAAAAAAAATTACTTTTTTCTTGTAAAGAAGATGTGGACAACATATGGAATGTATGCTCCCTCAGTGTCCCTGCTGACAATTTTTTTTGCTGCTGCAGTTGATAAAAATGTGCCGCTTTCCCTTAAACTAGCTGTGAATTTACACACACATTGTTTTTACAAACAGAATTGTGCTCCAGTCCAGAATGTTTAAACTGAAGGGAGTGTGGGTTTTGTTTTTATTTTTGTCTGTTGCTGTAGCAGCAAATTTAATGGCAGGGTTTTTTGCTTCCAGTGGGTTTAATGGAGGAGGGTGTCGTTGTGGTCCCCACTTCCCAAAGTTGCCCATTGAATGAAAGGGGCATGAATTTGTTTCACCGCAGAACATGAGGATCTAAGTCAACAGATCTCTGTCTTATAGGCCGGGTGCTCTCCAGATATTTTACTGCTGTCATTGCCAGCCAGGATGGCCAGTAAAATCGGGTGGTGTGAATTGTGGTCAAAACATTTGGAGAGCACCAGTTTCTCTGTTCCCACTCTTGTTTCTCTTGAGTTCTGATTCTTCTCTGCATATGATATAGGATGATCAAGTGAAAGGGGCAGGGAGTGTCATGATAGCTGTTCTGATCTTGACGTTGCTTGCTGAAAGATTCTTTTCCACTGGTCAAAGTTGGGGTAACAAACTTTTGACCCTCTAGAAGTTGTTGTAACATAGTTTCCACAATTCCTGACCATTCAGAAATGCTGGGAAGGCCTTCTGGGAGCTGAAATCAAAATACCCAGAGAGTCAGAAATTCCCTATCCAGGTCTAAAGATTGCAAGTAGTTTCATCTGTGCCTTGAAAATGTAGTAAGAATACAGTGCTCTCATAGATGTGTTAAAGTCCCTGTATTACCTCCTGCTTTGTCCTCTGTACTCATGAGCCTGGCCTTCTTTGGGCTCCAAAAGGACATTGCTTTCCCAGCTTCCCAATGGGGACGAATGAGTGAAGACCTTGAGGCATAGCATTGCATGCATTTCTTTAGAACAGCCATTTCCTCTCTTTGCATGGTATGCACACAGATCTTAAGCAGACAGACTGCATTCCATCCTTAAACCTTTCTGAATCTGACTGACCCTTTCCCTCTGATTCCAGCAGTTTTACGAGTCCAGAATGTAGGGGGAGAGTCTGAGCTCAATGGCACAAAATAATTCATATTCTGGAATGAAGGAGGCAGCTGGTACGTGGGCCTTGTAGCATGTCCTTCTATGTTGCAAATGTTCTAGTTGCTGCAGGCATCTTCCTTTGGTGTATAGCAAGCAGTTGCTTCCTTCCGCTTTGCCCTACAGCACTTCCAAAAGAATGATGCTAAGTTTGTATTGGTGGCTGAAAATAATACATGCTGCAGTTTGTTTTTCCTAAGAGACAAGACAAAATTGAGATGGTGGAATTAAAATTGCTTTGCATGTCTTAGATTCTTTCATTTGGCCTGGAGTGAAACTTTTGAGTCATATTCCTGGCTAGGCAGTCCTAATAACTACAGTACATGAGTTTCTAACCTCTTAACTTTGCTTGTATATCCATCCTCTGTATGTGTGTAAGTGCTCCTCATAGTTATTTTTGGTTTAGATGGCTTCTCTTTAGAACAGTGGTTCTCAACCTGTGGGTCCCCAGATGTTTGTGGACTTCAGCTCCCAGAAGCCCTGAGCATTGACCATAGTGGCTGGGGCTTCTGGGAGCTGAAGTCCATGAACATCTGGGGACCCACAGGTTGAGAACCACTGCTTTAGAACTTGCCTGCTTACCTGCAGATGAGGTTGACTCTCTTAGCTGGCTGTGCTCTAACCTTTGCTCTGTGTGAGGAATGGTACCAAAGAAGCAGCACTGTTAAATATGCAGAAGTTTTAAAAGGCACAGGAGTATATAGTGCTTACCTCCCTCCCTGCCCATGCTCCACAACAGCAGAACAAAGCAAGTGGAGAAGTTTTTTTTTTCATTACTGTTAGAGCAATGCTGAAAATATGTAGCTCTCCAGGTGGACTGTACCTCCCATCAGCCTTAGGCAGCTAGCTGGAGTTAAGACTTGATGGGAGTTGCAGGCCAACAGCATCTGGAGGGCCACTGTGCTCCCGTTCCCTGTATTATGTAGAGGTACTGAGTTTTATCCTCAGGTCACCTGATTTCAATGCCTTTGTCAAACTATTGGCTCTTGATTCAGTATCTTGATTCCTGCATAGTAAAGTATGCTTTGTTGTAGATGGGCACAAAGTTTCAAGAAAGGAGGGCCCCTCCATCAGTCAGAGCCAGATGTTGCTATCCTTAGCAAGAGAAAGGAAGCACCAGAGCCACTGAAACAGCTCAGAAAGCTGCAGAGAGACAAGGAGTGTATGGTTGACATATGAAGAGGTGACAGCAGGGTATAAGAGAAGAGTGGTGTGCGCCCACAGCCATCTGTGCTGCTCCCTTTCATCCAGCTTTCTGCCATTTGGTACGGTAGAAGGTGCTATCTCATTGTCAGTGTTGAATAAAGATTCAACTTCTAATCCCCTTGGCTTTTGTACACAGAATGTATGTGGGTACCATCTTGTTATTCACCTCAGGTCAAATAAAGTGTCTTGGACCACTTCTGCTTCACACAGGGTCTGCCTCTTTTCTTTGGCTGGTGTGTTTAGGAAAGAGTCTTAAGTGCCCTCTTCTGTTCCTCCTTGAATGCCCCTGTTAGATGGCTTGCCCCTTAGGCATATAGCAGTTGTCTGCCTATGTGGCTGTGTGAGATTCTGTTTAGTTTTGCAGCATTGGTTCTATTAGAAATGCCCAGTGTAGCTAACAAACAGTGCTTATAGTTGAAAATGTTTCACATGACCAATAAAGAGTGAATAACAAAATGGTATATGCCAGATAGGAGAGTGGTTCTTAACCTTTTCTTTACTGGGGACCCCCTGTAAATATAATTTGTTGCCTGAGACATAAAATCTATATTAAAATATACATTGGGTTGTGTGTGCTGAAACTGCTTCCTTGTTTGCAAACAAGGGAGCAGTTTGGGTGCGTGCACACACACACACACACCTGCTGCTGCTGCATCCCTGAGCACATGCCCAAACTCTGGAGACCAGGGTTTGAATCCCAGTGGGTAACCTTGGGCAAGTCACATTCTCTCAGCCTCAGAGGAAGGCAAAGGCAAGCCTCCTGTGAACAAATCTTGCCAAAAAAACCCTTTGATAGGTTCACTTTAGGGTTGCTATAGGTCAGAAGTGACTTGAAGACACACAGCAAAGTGCTGCTGACAGGGGAGGTTCTTTCTAGCTCTCACATCTCCCCTTTGAAAACTGACTTATGCCAATCCTAAAGTGAACTTAACATGAGGGTTTTCTTGGCAGTTGCCTTTCTCTGAGGCTGAGAGAATATGTCTTGCCTGAGGTCAGCCATTGGGTTTCCATGGCCGAACAGGAATTCAGACCCTGGTTTCCAAAGCCATATTTGGGTGTGTGCACATGCCTTCTGACATGGAGTGGTGTGTGTGTGTGTGCGCACCTAAATTGCTCTCTTGTTTCCAAATGAGGGAGCAGTTACAGCACCTCAGCCCACCTCCCTCCCTGCTGCCACATCCCTGTTGCTGCCGCTGCTATTGGTGTCCAGCAGCAGGGCTTTGTGGACCTCCCATGAGGGCTCTGCAGACCTCCAGGGGTCCCCAGACCCCAGGTTCAGAACCTAGTTTAAAGCTAGCTAGTTCAGGTTCAGACCCCAGGTTCAGAACCTAGTTTAAAGCTAGCTAGTTAGAAACACGATTTAGTACATACATTTAAAGCCAAAGCAATAGAGAAGATTTGATGTAAGATCACCAAGTTCTCTGAATAGCACTGATTTTAAATATGGCTCAAAAGGGCATGTGTCTTGGCTCATGGAGTATAGTATAGACATTTTCCAATTTGATTGTAGATCAGGATAAACTGAGCACAACTCACAATGAATCTTGTTGCTTTTCATTGTTATTACTTTAGTTTCATGTATTTTGGCATGTTGCTTATCTAAAAATCAGGTAGAAGACAGTATGAGCTGAAACCCCTGAGACATGGCATTTTTCTGTAAAGCTGAATCACTCTACTACTTAGAGCCAGGATGGCTGTACCTCTGCCAGGCTTAGATAGCATGAAAAACAGTATTTAAAGATTGCCGAGAACTGTTTTTATATGGGGGTGGGCAACTTGTGTTTTTTTTAGACTACATTTCCCATCAGACCTCACCATTGACTGTCCTGGCTTGGGCTGATGGCAGTTGCAGTCCAGCAACATCCAGTAGATAATTTTCAAACATCCTCAAAGATAATTTTCAGTGCAACACAGGTTGGTTCCCTCTTGTCCTATATTGTGTGTCAGCAGGATATCATCCCACAACTGAGTTGTCAAACCTTTGTTGCTCATTGGTCTTCCCTTGTAGGTTTGTTTTCTTGTGCATACTTCTTTCCTTTTCCTGCTCTACTTTGTTTTTTGATAGTCTCGGCAAGCAGCAAGATAACAAGGCACCACTCCCAAGACGGTTCCCACAATGAGCCCTGCATTTGCAGATGCGTGTCAGGCCAAGACTTTGCAAGCCTATACGTTCCACGCTGGGGAGCTGGAGAATTTGTTTTTAAACAAACTGACTTAATTTGAACTTCCTGAACCAATTGTGGGTCAGAAGAGTTACCCTTTGGGTTCTGGACCTCTCCAAATTTTACAATACAAATCTTGGCTTAATTTTTTTTAAAATTTATTTTTAGCGAACATTGCATAAAAAGGTACAGTACTTAATCTTGGGGAAAGACATATACAAATGTGTTCAGAAAAGTTCACCTGAAAAAAGATGCTCATTTTTGTGCATTTTTGTTTTTTGAAAATGAGCAGGTGAAGAATTTGCAAGGGAGTTATGATTGAAGATGTGCAAAACTGACATGGAAAAATTTCACTGATCTTATAAATGTTATCTTCCATGTGGTACCAATGGTGACTCCTGGTTTTGGTGTTTGTCTTAGTACTGAGCTCAGTAAGGTAGGTCATGGCTAACCTGGAAGAGGGCTTTGTTCTTCTCAGAGAACAGTTTGACAGTGCATTTGCAATTCTGTTGCTTGAAGCTGGGTAGGGCAGGCTCTCTATTCTGCTTGGTTGAATGAAAGCTGTATATTGGCCTCCATGTGTTTTTGGAGAGACAGTGAAGGAAAAGTACAATAAATTCACAAATGATAGTATAAAGCAGGCTATATTGCATTATATTCTCTAGATATGTTGAGCTACAGCTCTGGGGAGGGGCTCTGTAGCTTTTCATGAGATTCTCAGTAGTTTTCTGACATCCTCCCCAAAAAAACTTAAGTGTTTTTGACACAAATTGCAGTAGCATGTTGGGAGAAAACAGAAACAAACAAAAGTATTTCCATGAGTAGCTGAAAATTGTTGAGAAAACTCTGCATCCCAGTCGTGGTATATGTACCACCAGTTGACAACCACTGATCTAAGAGCCGTGTTCCCAAATTTGGTTGCGTTTTGCCTCTCTGTCAGCACCTGCGGGGAAGCCATCCCAAATGCACAAGCGCACTAGTCACTTTCTTTCCTCTCTATCTGATTTTTATCAGCATGGATTGAATCGAGATCTCTTTTGGCAACCTGGCTACTGATATGGTTCATCTTTCCCTGGTTTTTGAATTGGGGAATATTTGAAAGGAGCTGTCTGAGGTAATGCTCTTTCTCCATCGGGAAGCCATGACAAAGCTTCTGTGTGATAACATTCCTCTGGGCTTTATTTCCTCAATCAAGATTCAGAGGGCATTAATTCATAGCTATTATCACTGAATTGGTATTAAGAGTCCCATTAGATGAGTCTCATTTAATGAAAAACAGGGCTGTCAGGCTGTTGCTGATCATCTTGGGTCACTTCAGATCACTTTGTGCTGATTTTGACATGACTTTTCTAATGGATGGTCTTAATTTTGACAGAGGTTGTAGAATGATAGAGTTGGAAGGGACCACAGGGCCATCTAGTCCAACTTCCTGCCATGCAGAAATGTACAACTAGAGCATTCCCAAGAGATGACCATCATCATAGCTCAATATGCTGTCTTGAACAGTATCTAGTTATCTGCTTCAGGGAAATTGCTGGTAGAGCACAAATAAAAAGCCATCCTCAGTGATGAAAATGGATGACAGGTTTTTCTAGTACACTCTCCAGTTTCAGTACTTCTACATTTAGCAGGCCAGAATGAGGTAATCAAGTCAGATAGCAGATGGTGGGGTGGTAGACAGTAATGACAGCCCTTCTGTACTTCCTGGACTTGACTGCTACTTCACTCTGTGCACAACCTGTCCTAGCTCCACTAAAGTAACCTGAGGCTCCCAGTGTATTGGTGGTTGCTTCCCAGGAGTCCCCACAATGTGGTGAAATTGTCCCTGCATGTTCCCTACAAGGCATGTATTGGGGTGAACACTTTTTTAAAATTTTCTTTGAATTGGGGGTTTATGGGGGTCCAGGGAGCCTCAGAAACAGTCTTGGCTATGGGCTGCCCTTTCGCCACCCCTATAACAGAGGACTCTGTTCTCACTTCCTTGCACAGCTATAGCTGGTAGAGTTATAATGTTGGAACTGACGTGGCATCATGGCAGGCAATCCAACTCCTTTTTTCCTCTTGTTTCCCCACTTTAGATCAATGAACTAAGTCAAGTTCCCCAACCAGTGATGCTGCTCCCTGATGACTTCAAAGCCAATTCTAAAATAAAAGTGAACAATCACTTGTTCAACAGGTGAGTTCCTTCTGAGGGGTTTAAGAGCATAAAGTGTGTGATCTTTTTCAGCTGAATTTTGCCTCGGCTGTTATTAAAAATCTATCCCACTCGTGAACTTAGATTAGCTCTGTGAATTTCTTACTCTCTGATAACCACCTCTTGATAGCAGTCCTGATTTATGAAGGTCTCTGTAACCATAAGTTTCATGCTATTCCCCATTGCTGCTGATGGTATTGAGGAAACGAATGCTTGCTCTCTGGTCACCAAAATGGCTGCATTCTGAAACAAACATATGTATTACAACTGTCTTTTTTCAGTCAGGGCCAGTTCTACTATTAGGCAAATAAAGTGGTGATTTCAGGCAACAGATGCTGAGGAGCCGCAGTATAGTGTTGGAGGGTAGAACTATGTAGATTTCATGCTTGCGTCTGTGTTCTTTAAGCTAGATTTCTATCTTCGAGTGCAGTGGGGGACTTCACTATTGTTGATATGAGCTTCAGTTGCCAGTCTCATTGGTGTTTGAATGTGGTGGCTCCATCTTGACCCTTGCCTTCAGCAGCAAAATATTTTGTTCTGTCCTGCTTATGTTATAATTAATGAAACAAACCAATATGTATATTCTCATACATCTCTTGTTCAACCTTTTGGTTGTTTGGACCACTGGACAGTCTGTTTCAAAAGCTGGAAATGTTAGCTTTTGGGATTATTCAGAATCCCCCAACCAGGGCAGCCACCTATGATGCTGTGTGAAAGAATCTGGAATTTGTAGTCTTAAAAGGTCATTCCCCCCCCCCCCGCAAGCTTTTCATTTGCTTTGGGATTTTTTGGCCATTTGTTTGTTTTTTGGTGAAACTCCCTTATAGACAGGGCAGGGATGTGCTGTGTACTTAGACAGTGCTTACTGCATTTAATTTCATTTAGATTATTTTTTAGCAGGAACTTTTCTTGGTCCATTGCCCTAGGTCTAGTACAGAAGTAGGGGAGGGCACTTTAGGTGGTTAGACTTTGATTATATGGTACAGAATAAGTATATCTGTTCCTTGAAAAGTCAAGTGTCTTATAGTACCAAGAGGTTTTATTTTAAAAATTAAAATAGTTATTTCTGATCTGACCACCTTAAAGACATATATTAATCTAATTTGATTTGAAACATAGTATGCCCATTTGGGGGAAATTATGTGAGACTGTGCCATTTCAAAAAGTCAGGGACTGCATGACTTGAATCTTTAAATAATGGTATTTAAAAATCTAATAATACATAAAGTAGAATGCCTCTCTTACTCCCTGAAATCTGATGCTTAGTATTGGAGTAAGGTTAGTCTGCTTGTCTGATAACCATAGACATAATGATGGAGGATTACATTATGTGGTAGAGGAAGCTAATGGGGGGATTATGGGGCATGGGCCACAGATTACTGAGATAATGCCCAGACTGATTTGGTGATATTACTTGCTAAAGCTTTGCTCATTTGTCAGAAAAGCTGGCTCTTTGGTAAGGGAAGCAGAGTGGGCTTGGCACTTATAAGAACGGCTTATAAAAGGAGTGCTTTCCTCCATAGCAAGTGAAGACAAAACTTGGACTACGTACGTGCCAGCATCCTGAAATGATAGACTGGATTATACTGTTTGGGAGAAATAAATACTTTTATAGTTCCTTTTGTTTAAAGCAGCGGTTCTCAACCTGTGGGTCCCCAGATGTTCGTAGACTTCAGCTCCCAGAAGCCCCAGTCACTATGGTCAGTGCTCAGGGTTTCTGGGAGCTGAAGTCCACGAACATCTGGGGACCCACAGGTTGAGAACCACTGGTTTAAAGAAACAAAACCCTCCCTGAAAATAGAAAGTAGCATAGCAGGGACTGAGCTAGAATTGTCACTGATGTGTCACAATTGGGGTTTTCTTTTTGTTTATTATTGTGTTTTTTTAGAAGGTTTCTTTTTTACATAGCATTAACAAATATATCCTACTTTTGTGATTATGAAATGATACCATCCACTCTTCTGTCTCATTCAGCCATATGTGTGAACCAGGCTTGAGTGTCATGGTACAGTTTAGCATCCATAATATGTAAATCTGAAAACTTCCAAAACCCAAAATATTTGCCACCAGCCATTTCCACCTTCAAGGCAATGGTGGCGGCACTTCTGCTCATTTGTGTCTCAGATTCTCAGTCTTTCTCTGGCCTTGCATGTCATACGCAACACAAGTAGCGAACAAATGAGAAACAATGCTGGAAAGAGTCACAACTCTGGAGAGAGATATGAGGGGCTGTGAAATGATGGGATTCCAAGCATAGTACTCAGCGTGAATCCACACCTCCCACAATTTCACAGGTCCTCGCAACACTATCTAGCCTTATGTCTCTCTCCAGCCTTGTGTCTTCTTTGTTTGCTACTTGTGCTGTGCATGATATGCAAGGCTGGAGAGAGACTGCGAATATAAGGGACCCGATACTTGTGTTTGGGGGGAAAAAAAAGTACTGTACAGGAGATTTCCAGAGAGCCTGCCAGCAGCCCACTTCCGTCTTCAAGGTGGTGGCAGTGGCACTCCTGTTTGTTTGTTCACAGGCTCCCCAGAGATCTTTACAGTACTGTATTTTAAGTATATGCAAATTCAGACATTTCAAAATCCAAAACAATCTGAAACTCAAAATACTTCTTCTCCCAAGCACTTCAGATAAGGGATACTCAACTGTAGCTGTATGTGTATTCTGTTTCTACAGGGAAAACCTGCCTGGCCATTTCAAATTCAAGGAGTACTGCCCACAGGTCTTCCGCAATCTCCGTGAACGCTTCAACATTGATGACCAGGATTACCAGGCAAGTAAGGTTCCTCTCACTGTTCAAATGAGCCTTTATCAAAGTTTAGATACCCAAGAGGTACAGGTATGCAATAGCTTCTCTATGACTAGAGGTCTCCTTTTCTCCTCCTCTACCCCTCCCACTTAGTGGTCATGTATACTGACTGCGATAGAAGTTCAGAGGATAAAGAAAAAATTGAAGGCTTTCTCTATGATGGCATCTTTACTGTGAAATGTCCCTTCCCAAACTTATTTGTCAAGCTAGTTTGCTCCTTGTTTTCAGATAAAGGCTTGAGGCCTTTTTCTTTAAAAAGGTCACATGTGAAAGGGATCTAAGAGTACATGTGAAAGGGATCTAGGAGTCTTGGTGGACCACAAGCTGAACATGAGTCAGCAATGTGATGCAGCAGCCAAGAAAGTCAACGCGATTCTTGGTTGCATCAATAGGAGCATGGTGTCCAGATCAAGGGAGGCAATGGTACCTCTATATTCTGCTTTGGTTAGACCTCATCTGGAATACTGTCCAGTTTTGGGCACCTCATTTCAAGAAGGATATTGACAAGCCGGAGCTTGTCCAGAGGAGAGCGACCAAAATGGTGAAGGGTCCAGAGGTCATGCCCTGTGAGGTGTGGTTTAGGGAGCTGGAGATGTTTAATCTGCAGATGAGAAAGTTAAGAGGGGACATGATAGCCATGTTTAAATATTTGAAGGGATGTCATGTCAAGGAGAGAGCGGGCTTGTTTTCTGCTGCTCCAGAGACTGGGACAAGGACCTGTGGATTCAAACGGCAAGAAAAGAGATTCCACTTAAACCTCAAGAAGAACTTCCTCACTGTCAGAGCTGTTTGGCAGTGGAATATGCTGCCTCAAAGTGTGGTGGAGTCTCCTTCTTTGGAGGTTTTTAAACAAGGCTGGATGACCATCTGTGGAGAGTGCTTTGATGTGTGTCCCTACATGGCAGGCGGTTGGACTGGATGGCCCCTGGGGTCTCCTCCAACTCTGATTCTATAACAGTCTCTGATGGTACCAGACAGAGATGGGCAGTTGTGGAAGGCTAGGGGTCTGCCTTGATCCCTTGGAGACTTTGGAGGGCTCTTCACCTCTGTTATTTAAAAACAAAACAAAAAAAAAACCTTTAAATGCCCTCTAAGGAGCATTTTCACCATGTTTTTGGGCCTTCCTGGGCAATTTTAGGCCCAGGAGAGGTGTTTTAGTTAACAACAGGCAGCGAGCAGAAGTCACCTTCTGTTTCAAAAAGGCTTCTGTGGGACCTAAATTGGTCAGAATTCCCCCCCTCCCCCATATAGTAGAAATTGCTCTCCCTGTGCAAGGAAGCATTTTTTTTTTTTAATCCCTGGGAGACCCTAGGGGCCAAAAGACAGCTGTGGAGGACTCTACTTTGGTCACCCCAATATAGGAGAAAACTAATGAACAGCCATTCTATTGTGAATTTTGTGTTTGTTCAGATTTTATATGTGAAGAGATGATAAATACTTAATTTTTTTCCAGAATTTGATTGCTGTTTTTAGAATTAGAAATTAAATAAGAATGAAATTAATAGGGAATAAAGTAGCATAGAGGCCAGAAGTCCCCAGTTCAAATATTGCCTATGCCATAAACTATTGACCAAATAACTAGTGAAGCAGCACCTTTTGAGGATGGATGCAAATCTACACATACTTAATTAGAAGTCAGTCCCATTGAGCTCTGTGAGACTTACTTCTGGGAAACATACACAGAATTGAATACATGTAATGCACCCCAGTATAGTATGCATTTCTGTTAAGGCAACTTCAGTATAGCTTTTTGTAGTAAATACTTCCAAGCTCATAGATCAGATTTTCTCAAGCCAAGTCTTTTCAGCTGTTGTTGGACTACAGTTCCCATCACCACTGACCATTTGGAATGCTTGGTGGGATCATGGGATTTATAGTCCAAAATGGTTGAAGTGATATCATGTGCCAAGTTCTTCTCCAGATGGCTGAGGGGAGGCATGGGAAAAAAGCTGCAGTACTGGAATTTCTCAAGATAGCTGTGTCCTCTTGTCACGCTAGCGAAGCCTGATTTCTGTGGATATCTAGCCAGTGAGACTTTTTCCATGGGTCCCATTATTTACTCACAGGTGTCCACTTCTCTTCCCCACCATCTCTGTTATGTAGGGCTGTGGTCTTTTTTAAGGAAATATCCACACCAGGATCATAAACACAGTCTAGTTTATCATACATTCCAATTTTAGTATATGTGATGCCAGAGCAAGCACACCTAGTTATCATTTGATGCATTCTTCAATATTTTCCAGGTCTCATTGACACGCAGTCCGCCCACTTATGAGACTGAAGGTGGAGGACGCTTCCTCCTATCCTATGACAGGACACTGGTAATCAAAGAGATTTCCAGTGAAGATGTGGCCGATGTGCATAGCCTTCTGTCCCATTACCACCAGGTAAGTCATAGGTCTTTCCGTGGGGTTATCGCCATGTAGCTATATAGACTTGGATCCTACAGTAAATTAACTGAAGGAAGCTGAGAGAAGCAAAGTTTTCCATCCCCGCCCCCCCCCCCCGCGCAGTCCCCTGTGCTCTGTCCCACATTGTTCAGAAGCTTCCCCCATTCAATGCTCCAAAGAGGCTTTGGAGACATGCAGTTGGCTGCGAGGGGGTAGAGGGACAGGACACATTTCTTCTTCATTCTTTCATATATAACTTTATCTTGAGGCCAAAATAGCTGAATTAAGAAAAAACAAAATAAAAAGCCATACTTAAATTAATCGAGATTTACAGGCTGCACAGTTTTAGTGCAGCCGTGAAAAGGGGGAAGAGAGCTACATAGAACGTTTTAGCCTTTATCCTTCTGGCCACTGGGAGCTGTCCTCAGTTTCTGTCTTCTGATACTTAAGCGGGCACTGCTGCATCTTTTCAAACTTCCCTTCACAGCCTCAGGAGCACAAAACTTGTTTTTCAAAGATAGAATGAAAAAGCTGATGTGCGGAGAATGCTGCACATTCCACCGTTGAAGAACAACATCATTGTTTATAAAGCACCTCACATATCTGGCTATTATGCAGCTGTTCAAACTCTGTGACAGATTCTGCCTCCAGGCTACCAAATCCTCCACTGGAGTGTTGTGATCGTGGGAGGATTTGAATACGTTCAGACCTGGTTAGAGATACTGTCTTTGAAACAATCAGTGCAAGCAGCCATGTTGGTTCCTAGGTGCAGAGAAATGATAAAGTTCTAATAGCAACGAGTGTATAACATCTTCATTAAAACTTAAATGTTATGAAGCTTTATAGTTCACCCAAATTCATCTTCCTGCCACATATTCACAAAAATGGAAAGAGGTGCTATTTGCTAAATAGACACTGATAAAAAGCCTCACTTCGTACTTCATTTTGCCATTCTGTTGAAATGTACAAGATGTTACACTACATTAACTCAGTCCAACCATGCTGGGTGCAAAACAGATTTCAGGTTGGATGAGGCATTCTGGGGCAAAGGAACAACGGCTCTTCTCCTATTTCAAAACAAAAAAGGCAGCAGCCATTGTTTGGGTAGCAGCACTAAGCAGCATGCATGCAAGATCCTTCTAAAGCAGAGAGAAGAAGCAAAGAAAGACCCGGCAGTCCTTAACATTAGCAAAGCTGGAGATGAATTATAGGTGAAGAACTTGGCATAGAAACAGCTTCATTGCTTCCCACTGGGGGGTGTTACTCCTTCTGAGCTATTATGATGGATGATCTGGAGTGCCATTTAAACTCAGCTCAAAAAAGGTACTGATTTTGTGATGAAGAACAAGGATGGAGGTGAATGAAGTGGGAATTAAACCTAGAGATATGAATAACATGGAGTGGTAGCAAGAAGTAGTCATCATCAGAGGGGTGTTGTTACCTGCATTGGGCACCAAAGTCTCTCACACTCTCCAGCAGTGAAAGCCCTGACAGACCCCATTTTGCTCTGAATGCCCATAAAGATAACACTCTGTACCTTTCCAAGGTTTTGTTATGATCATGAGGCCTTGAAACTTGTCTTTTGAAGATGCCAACTTGAAATTCTCAAGATAGCATCTGCCAGACTTATGAATACAGCTTTTGCCTTTAACCTGCTTAAGTTACCAAAAGGCAGAAGAGCTTATATTGGCAAGAATTAGACTGCAACACCATGATGTGAGTTCTGTTCCCTATCACACACTTTCTTTCACCATCCAGTTACTACACATGAGTTCTATTTAACCTTCTGTTTGCTTCTCAGTGTTGGACTCCCTGAGAGATGAGGAACAGTATTTTCTAACTCACATGTTGTAACATTCTTCTTCCAGTACATTGTGAAGTGTCATGGGAGTACCCTCTTGCCCCAGTTTCTGGGTATGTACCGACTCAGTGTCGACAGTGAGGAGAGCTACATGATGGTCATGAGGAACATGTTCAGCCACAGGCTCACAGTCCACAGGAAATATGATCTGAAGGTAACGAATGTTGGTAGGATGGTCACAATGTGTTTCAGGTCTCTGATCCCATTTGGCAGTCTCTTGCACTGTGCTTGCCTGTGTATATAGTTCAGTCTTGTCCCAGCTGATGCCTTCCAGAGATGTTGAATTGAAATTCTATCATTCCCAGCCAATGCTGTCTGGAAATGATGGGAGTTGCAGTCTTGACATCTCAAGAGGGCATCAGAATGGAGAGTTTGGAAGTAGATGGTGCTTGGTTTGGAAAACCCCAGCTTACCATGGGAGCATATGGTACTTGAGTTCTGATTTGACAATCCCAGTGTTGTTGTTGGTTTTTTTAACGCTTATATGTTAGTCATTTGACCAGAGTGCGGGATTTTTAGGCCTGACAATATGAGCTTCCACACATTTTTTTCACTCAGTCCATATTTTCTTCTGTGTCCAGAAGTTGCTAGTGTCACTCTTTTGGCATGTCTAGTTCTGAGGTGATGTTACTTTCCAGACTCCTCCCCCACAAATTATCCTAATTTCTTTCTTTGAGGCTGGAGGGTACAAAGCCAGGGAAGGGGATATAAGAGGGAGAGAGATCAGAAAGTGGCAAATGGTGAATTGCAGTCCACAGGTTCACCTTCTTAGAAACTCGTCAGGAAGGAGTACTCTCTTTTGTATCTCAACCTGCAAAATCGGGATAATAAAGAACAAGTGTGAGGTAACAGATAATTCATATAGAACTATTTATCAGAGGTTGCTTTGGTTGTTTACTTCATGAAAGTTTTCAGTTAAATAACCAAACATCACTTCTGTCTGCTGTATGGCAGGCGACACCCATAGAGCTGGGGTCCTGTGTTCAAGCACATCTTTGCACATTCATGGTGTTTGGTTCCTTGCCTTTCTGTTTAAGTTATCTGAGACAGTGTGAAGAAGACAGCTTGAGCATTGTAACACACACAATTCTTCAAGTTGCCTAGAAAATAGTATTAAAGGGATGGAGATAATGACAAGAGCTATATTAATAGCTTGTTCCTCTAGCACACTACCACTCTGAACTTCCTGAAGTTTTAATGCTATCTTAAAACTGTTCTCAAAATCCCTTGCATCCTTGTGTAACTAAACTTTCTTCCCCAGCGTGTGGTGGCAACCCCCCTCCAGTGGCATATCTAGCCTGAACAGCACCTAGGGAAGCGTGGAAGTTGCACTTTACCTTCTAACTCCTACCCCACCCCCACCCCTACATGCTCAGTTTTTTTGCACTCCCCTGGCATTGGCTCCTGGGGCATGTGCCCTACTTGCCCCGTCCTAGATATGCCTCTGCCTCTCTCTTTTTTTTTTATACCCAAGTTCTACATTCTGGATGCTTATAGGTTATCCCCACGGTCCTTCTCTCCCACAGAAATGAAGGCTGGCGACATACATGAGTCTGCTTGAACATCTTATGTTCATCTGCTCCTATACAATCCTGGTGCAATCCTATAAATATCCACTTAGAAAGGCTATTAATTGAGTTTTACGAGACTTAGATATATGAGCATGGGATTGCAGCCTGAATGTCTTATAATTGGATTTGTGACATTGGCCCCTTTTATATCTTTCCCTTCCTCTCCTTTCCTCTCTCTGTTGTCCTCCTCTCTGCCCACTCTTGCTGTCTAAATTTAGATAATAACTTCCTTGGGGGCAAGGACTGCTCTTGCTTATGCTGCTTTTTAAACAACCATGTGCTCTGATGATTCTTTCTATAATATATAGTAAAAAAATAGTTCTGTTTTTTTTCCAGGCAAGAATTGCTCTCTCTCTCTCTCTCATACACGCACAGACACTCACTGAATATAGGCTTGTTAATTCTGAAGTCAGAGATGAATGTCTGATCTCTGGCAGCCAGAGAGTCTTCCTTTAAGCTTCTCTAGCCATCTCTTTGAAGTCAGTTCAAGTTTTCATAAAGAAGGGTTTCTAGTTCTGATCTGAAGGCTATCTGAAGCAGAGGCTCCTTTTCTCCTTCCTTGACAGTATGGCATCCTCTGACAGCTTGCTGTACAGTTGCTGAACTTGTCTTCCACAGCTGCAAAAACACCCAGTGGGTGCCTGCCCTGCAGTAACATGGCTGAAATGTGCGCTTTAGGCTGATGATTGCAGCAAGCATAAGTCTGTGGTACAGACCTACTGTGAGAGGCCTGTGCCCGCGCTTCTTCCTCTGTTCTTCCTTTCTAGTGCCCATTAATGACAAATGGATTGTTCTTCGCATTAAAAAATTGCCTCCCACTCTTGCTATTGCAATCCAGTGGTCCCTCTTCTTCTCAGGGAATTCATTCAATACTTGAGTGGTTTCAAATGCAAGGTCAGTAGTTAGTGTATACATGTGTGCTGGAAAACTAAGCTGGGAAATTGAGATGAATCATGGCTACTCCCTCTGCCTTCAGCCTAGTTACACATCATTAAAGCTGACCCAAAGCAAACCCGCAGCAAGGTTATATAGATCTTTTATAGCTGAGTTAACTAGGTCCTTGTTCACAGCTTACAAGTGTTTTAAGAGGCGGGGGAAAATAGCACCAAGCAGGCCACGGGGGGCGGAATGCAAGTTCAGCTGGGGGATCTGAGCTCATGGTGCATACTACAAAAAAGTAAGTTAATGTAATGTGGATCTGGTGTTAATCAACCTGGTAGGTGATGATACACTTATTGCATGTGGAAGAAGAACAGGTCAAGGGGGCTTCTTTTCACTGAGTTATCATAATTTTCAAAATTTTATCAGCAATAACATGCCTAGAATCTTTTCTTTTCGCCCCCCACCCACCCTCATTTTTAAAAGTAGATTTTAGGTTTCCCTGACAAAAGTCTACAGGCCTTTCACATATTACTCACCCCAGTTGTAGAATTTGTTTGGCAATCCAGTGTGTTTGGATAGAAATGAATGGAGCAGTTTTCATTCCTGTGACAGTAACCTTTTCAAGGGAAATAGACATCTGCCTGGTATGCTTTAGAAATAGGTTATTCCCTGGGGGAGGGGGCTGGACTGAGTCCATTGGGTCACTTCCACTTCTGATGCCAGGGTTTTACTGCTACTCAGAAGCTATTCAGAGCAAGGTAAGTGCTGCACACACCAGCAAAACAATGCAGCACCCACCCAGAGAGCTAATATTCTGGAAAAAAAGAACATTGAGGCCAGTGCCAGATTTATATGTAAACTAAGAAAAGGGACTTGGGCCCTTGGATTACAAGGGGCCTCTGTAATAAAAAATATCAAGTTGAAGTTCTGCCTATCTGGTTAAAAAGAAATATAAAAGAAATGGGAAAAATGAGTCCAAAACAGACTTCAGTGTTCTTATAATGACAATTTTTAGTGTTGCCATGGGGGTTGCTAAATTTGACATAGTTTGGGGCTTCAGGCTGTCTTAATCAACCCCTGAAAGCAGCCAGGTAGGATAAACTGGCAGGATGAAAAAAGCCAGACTATGGATGATACATGAACAGGCTCTGAAGAAAGTAGAATTAAGCAGGCACTGTATGATGGGAAAAGAAATGGGAGACTTAGAGATCATTGTAGCAGAAGGCTGGAGTGAGAGAACAGAAGGAAGGAGGCCAAGAGCAGATGGGCTGGAGGCTTCTGAGCTGGCATAGGCAGATTCCCTCCATGTCTGAGCATCACTGCATCCATGGGATGAGGGGGTATGCTGGGAGGCTTCTGCTTAAAAGGAGAGGAGGCACCATGCTTGATGTCAAGCCAGTCACTGGGGCACAGCTGTTGCATTTTAGACACTGGCAATAAACAGTTCCCATCCTGACAGCTAGAGTCTTCTTTGAAAGAAAAAGCTCCTATTATCCCAACAAAGTTGGGGGATGTAACTGTTCATATTTTGGGCCCACCGAGAGCAGAACTTGAGAAAATTATCTTCTTGACTAAGGGATTCTGGAGTTTTAGTCAAATAAGTAGCTATTTTAAGTTCTGCTGGGATAGCCTTGGGCAAGATGTACTTCCACAGCTTTCTCTTGCCCTCCTATGAAACAGAAAAAAAAATCTTCCTGCATACTGTTAGAATAAATAAAAACTGTAATTAGAACAGTGAAAAAGAAGTGTTATGCTGTGCGTTGGCATGATGTTTAGTTTATAGCCCTTTCATTTGAAAGTGTAACCTCAGCCTGTCTGGAGTGGAGGGAGATGCCAAAAGCTTTGTAAGTATGAGCCCTTGTGAACAGCAGATGGTGGAGAAAGTTGACCATCCAGTCTCTTACACAGGGCTCGGGAGCAGTTTTTTGGGCAGAATTTGTGACAGGCTAGCAGAGGGAATCCATGTTGCTATCTCTTACCTGACCAGAAAAAAGTATAAGGAGCCTCCTCTCTCTCTTTCTTTTTGCTGTTGTGGTGTACAAAATCAAATAAGCATGTGCAACATTGTATCATGGTATTCTTTAAAGTGTGTAGGCTATTTGTCTTATATACTACTGCCTCCATCAGTTTGTGATTGTCCTTGGTTTCAGGCAATGTGAAATTATGTTTACTTTTTTTTTTAAAAAAAAGAATACCCTTTAATTATGGTTTGTCACTGCTAGAGGGCAAGGAAGTGGTTTTATGGGCAAAGCTTGACCATCCTTCCTGGATATACAAAGGTCATAATCTTATGTTGAGCTTTTTGGTTTGAAGCTTGCCCTAAAACTGCCTTATGTTTGTGAATTAGTCCCACACATCCTAACTGGAACTTTATCTTTTTCTATTTACCTTTTTAGGGGTCCCTGGTATCTCGAGAAGCCAGTGATAAAGAGAAGGTAATGGGAGATTATCAATCATAACTAGTGACACATATTGTACTTTGTGTTGATGTGATGGGTAGTAGCTTTTTACTTTATGCTGCACCCAATGTGAGAAAACAGCTTCCTATTAGCAAACGAAGACAGAGAGACGTTACTTAACAGGCCCTAAATGTATGCTCGCATGGTCTTGTATGCATGCATTTTTTTTTAAGAATTTAATTGTTTACAAAGTGCATTTATGCGCTGGCATTGCCCTCCTAGTATATGTGACACCATCCAAAGCTAAATAGATCAGATCTTGTTTTGCCTTGTCTTTGAGATACCATGCTGCTGTAGCTGCTGGTTGCACTGGCAGTTGTGCTTTTTACAGGACTGCATAAAAAATATCCAGTTCTTCCTTGCCTGTTCATTGGCAGTGCAACAGGCAGTTTATAGACTGAGCAGCCCCTTGGGCACAGCTTTACTTGCCCCCTGCCCCACTGACTAGAACAGTCAGTGATTGGCTTCTGCTAAGCTCCCGGCCAAATTGCCCTCCTCTGCCAGCAGGCTGACTCTTTATATTGTTGGTGCCTAAGAAATTTTATAAGATCCTGGCTGATGGACCCAAACAATCAGCCAAGGAAAAGGTAAAAGTTCAAATATAAGCAAATGAACAAATACAGACTTTCTAAGGTTGCAGAATTTAGTCACACATGTTGGCCGCAGCTTGCCCCAAGGTCAGTCCTTGGCAGCATTCTTTTAAAGGAACAACATGGGATGATGGGAAGAACCTCTGCCTGAGACTCAGGAAAGCCTCTGCCAGCTGGAGAAGGCAGTACTGAGTTAGACAGATAAAAATGGTCTGACTCGGAGCCTAGAGAAATTAGCTTTCTGGACTGCCTTTTCCAAACCACCACATCTACCATGCTAGTTGGGGGATAATGTAGTCCAAAACAGTAACCTTTCCAAGTTCTGGCTCACATGAGATTTTCTGTTCTAAAGAAGGTGGAGAGTTAACTCCATGTATATGAATGTCCAGAGTTATTCCATAGGAACACAGGGGAAAAAAATGCAGCAGTGGGCACAGAATTCAGCTGATAATCTTCTGAGATACTCCCAAAAGAGTTTGAGAAAAGCATTGCTTTGGCAATTGTCATATGGGGAGGCAGTTCAGGAGTAGCTCTTTCAATGTCTCTCTGCTCCTAGTGACCAAAGAACAGTGTTTTAGTGTTTGAAATACTTGTATGAAACCACATAACTATGATCTTCCAGTGATTCACAAATTCTCCAGCTAGTTTACAAAATAAAAACAATATTAAAAAAACATACAGCAACTGCCCATATGAAACTCAGCATAGGTCATTTAAAACTGTTTTGCCACTCCTCCTTAGCTGCTTCTGGATCTACCATCTGAGTCTAAGTTTGGTAAGGATTTGTTTGACTTTCATTCATTTCTTGTGCCCTCCCTATCATGCAAAATTATGTGGTCACTCTTTTCCAGGGCAAGGAACTACCAACTCTGAAGGACATTGACTTTCTAAACATGAACCAGAAAGTATACATCAGTGAAGAGGCCAAGAGAGACTTCATGGAGAAACTAAAGCGAGATGTAGAGGTACTGTGGATGTCTGTGCCCAAGCCAGACTTTACTAAGTCAGTAAAGATGGATATCAAATGAGCAGAGGTTGCTAAAAGACTTCTGCAGGAGCTCTCCTTACTTTTGAGTAGGATCTTTTTTGAGCTATGATTTTAGCTCCAAATCAGTTGAGTATTAGTGGGCTTTATCATAAAATCATAGGGATGGGGCCTAGAGGCCATCAGGTCTAGCCCCCTGAAAACCTAGCAAACTGGTGTCAAGGAATACTTACAATGTACGGAATACCCATCTGTCTCCATATTCCTACTAGCTGTGTGTAAAAATCTGTTGATAAGACTTAAAGTCCAAGTCCTGCTATTCCTTTCTCCCCTACAACTCTCCCTATTATGCTACTAGTGTAGGAACAGCTACATGATTCCTCATTTTTGAGCTACTGGGGTAACATGTCCAGACATTGAGACATAGAGGAAGATCAGCTGCTTCCCATATCCTTACTCCTCTTTGGAAACTAGGCTAACATTACTGTGTTGATGGGCTGCAGCATGAGCATGTCTCATTGCCTCCCTGGCTGAGGAAGGAGTGATGCTGCAGTGGCTTCCACACCACCAGTTTCATGTGAGGTATTTCCTTTGCACATTTCCATATTACTGATTCCCTCTCCCACCACCCCTGATCCTTGTACAATTCTGCCGTTTATTACGGATTTAGCTTTTTGATCTTCTCTCCAGTCTCCACAGTTTGGCCCTTGAGACAGCAGCTCCTCATATCAAGCTCACTCATGGTGTAATTGGAGTGACTTTGTTTAGTTACTGGCCTTGTCCATTGAAATCATCAGTCATAGGGCCACCATAGACAAGAAGTGTCCTTTGACAGGAGGAAATTGTATATCATGGTTCAATTGTCACTGTGTCAACAAGCTACTTTGAGTCCTTGTGCATGGCTTGGGAGCAGAGGGTGAAAATGCAAGGGAAAGTCATTCTCACACTCTTTATTGAAGAATTTAATGAAGAAGTTAATCTAAAAGGTAGCTATTTTGGCCTTTTGAGGTAAAAAAGAGCTACACCAGGAATAGTCACCCATGAGCTATTGATCAAACCAACTGAATGCAGACATGTGTTCCACAGTTTATGGAACTGAGTCTAGAAAGTGGTAGGCATGGCATTTTGCCAATACTCCCTGAACCAGCAAGGGCCCCCCAGACCCAACAGTTCGCACCATCCTACTTTGCATGTAGCATCTGAGAATGCTCTGCATTTCCAACTCAGTGTTTTTACCCAAAGGCTTTCAATCTCCTGAAGCAAACACTGCTTGCAGGGGCCAAAGGGAATTGCTTGCAACCATCCTTTAGGATGGGTGAAATGCTCTTGTTTCTGGAGAGTTCTCACAAGCACTGAAATCTGGCTTAGAATGTTTCTGAGGGCTTTGGCCATCAGCATCCAAAGAGGTTACTGTAGACACTCTCCTATAACAATACTGCTCCCATTCGGATGTGTGCAGGTATACATAATTTGAGAGGGAAGGCATCTTCTTTCCAGGATTGAGTTTGATCATTTTGGTCATTTTGTAGCATGATTCAACTTGTCCACAATGCTTATTGATTGGCATCTGTGTCATCCAAAAAACACATATCTTACTGTGGTAGTTTTTCAACTAAAAAAATTAAAAAGAAATGTTTGACTTTAAAAACAAAACAAATCCTTAAGGTCACAAGTGAACTTGTAATTGCATAAATATACAAGTAATGCTTTAAAGACTATAAACAATAGATGGTACATCTGAAACATGAAGGGAGGAGGCAGAAATGAAAGTTAAATGAGGATTCAAAACAGTGGTGAAGATATTTGTTTGCAGGACAAAAGAGAGGGGAAGCTGGGCTCATCTTAAGGAAATTAAAGCCCCCACAAATTTCCATATTCACATAGTTTCTCTGTATCCACTTCTATTTTGCTTTTTCTCTTCACCTTTTAGTCAAAGTTGCTGTTGTAGCTCTGCAACTGTTGTGTTCAAAATGGCGATGGAAACTTGAAAAAGAAGACTGAGCTTTTTAAATACCTGGCTGAGCCCACAGACTCATGTTTTCTAGATTGCTGATTCTGCCCCAGCCTGCAGCATTTGCTACAGTGAGGCAAAAACTGAGGCTAGCTTCCCAGCCTAGAAAAATGCTCACAGTCAGTATCTCATCAGCTATTATATTTCCTTGGGGACAGAGTCTGCAGAATTGAAAATGCTTCTGCAGTGGAAGATTCACCCTATTAACCTTAATGACTGTTAATAGCATACGATGGTGGGGGAGGGGATGGCTGCAGATGCTTGCAATCTAATTGCTAACCCAATAAGCCATGCAGCCTTTTGTCTTAATCAGCTGAATCTATTCCCTATCATTCCAGGTGTTGATATCTGTGTATGTCTGCAAATCTCAGTAATGTTGTCCTGAGTTGGAAGAGTTGATGGAAAGTGGGGTGTCCAGAAATGGAACCTGCCTTGTGACAGCCACTACAAACATTTGGTCTAAAATTCTCAATTTATGGATACCCTTCTAGTAGCTGTCTGTGTGAACATGCATGCTTTGATTGCATTCACATGAATGAAACAGCATTGGATTCATCTTTGGGGACTGATTACAAGCATTTTTTTTTCTGTGTCTGTATGTTTTCTTTTCATGCTGTTCCACAAAAGGTGAGGTTGCCCCAGAATTCTCCTCTGCTCTTCATAGAAGGAAGTTACAGAGGCTGAGTGACCATCCAGTTCACATCGTATTTCAGCCACAAATGTGCTTAGGTGCTGTCTCAGCCTGCTTTTAGTCTGGTGCTCTTGGATGGTAGTAATAACCTACTTTTATAATGGCACATTCATTCATTATTTATTCTATACATTTATATCTTGCCTCTTTCTCCAGGGAGATTCAGATAGTACACATAGTCCTCTCCCTGCTTTTTAATACCCCTGTGAGATACATAGATTGAGCTTAAAATATTAGTGACTGTCCCTGCTGTATGACATTTTAAACTCACATCTCCCCAGCATACCTAACCACTGGTTTTAAGCTTTCCGCTTCTTGAAAACATTTGTCGTCTTGCTCTTCCTTTGCAAGAAGCTCAGGGTATGGCACACCTAGTTCTTCCTCCTCCCTTTTATCCTCACCTGTAAGATAGGGTAACATCATCCACAGTTTAAACCTATGTGTGAATGGATGAGATAGTGGCTGCCCAGTGGCTGTCTAGTGAGCTTGATGCCTAAGGACATACCTGTTTTTCCTTAACCCTTGTTCAGAACTCTAAGAACTGTACTGCAAGGGTTGCTGTTATCTTCTGGCTAGGGTTGTGAGCTGGGAAGTCCCTGCTTCAAAATCTCTCAGCTGAACTCTGTGGCTTGCCCTAAGGGCTGGTAGTATTCTTCAGCCTTTCACTCCTGCTTCGGTAATATTGAGAGAATACTGGCTTAAAATATGTGGTAGGCCTCAAAGGATCACTGCGATAATTATGGAAGCTGTTCTAACACTGAAAAGCACTGTCTGAATACCAAATATTGATTATTAGCACTAGTTAATGTTTTTCTGAGGAGGAGTCCTTTCTCTTTCTGTGCTCTTGAGAATGGGGGAAATCACATGTTTCCCGAGATGGGCTAAATATTTAGTCTTGTCCATTCTGGTTCCCTCAGTACATTTTGGGCTACGGTTCTGCTCAGCCCCAGGCAGCTTGGCCAGTAGTCGATGATTATGGGAGTTGTAACCCTAAAACACATGATAACTCAAGAAAAGTTGGTTTTCACTTTGCCCTTGGTGAGAGTGAGAATACTTTTAGGCCTACGTAAAGCAAGAACGGCCATTCACACGGACACCAATTTGTATGCTAAAGCAAAGTTGGCCAGATGTACAACTCCTGTGTCTGGGGTTGGGATGCCCCCCCGACCTCTTGATGTCAATCTTGTCACCTTTGCATGACTTTAGCAAGTGCTAGAGTGCTTTTGATACTGGAGAGTTTGTAGTGGATTTGCCAGACTCTGCAGCAAGAGGAAGAAAGTGCTTGATTATGAACACTTCTCTAGTCAAGCAAACAGAATCAGAACAAGGACCCAAGTCTGGGAGTTAAAGCTGGAGTCTTTCCAGATAGAAATGAAGGTACACAGCTTTGAACAGCCAAGGCAATTAATCATGGGAACAAGCTGCCAAGAGGGGGTTGTTCCCCCCTGCATGCACACAGACTCCACGCAAATGCCACCTTCTGATTAAAACTTTTAAAAGACAGGAAGGCTGTCTGATTCATGCTTGATGAAACCAGGGTAAATACTGCCCTCTGGTTCTTGCTGTCACAATCATTAGACAGATTTCTACACAGAAGATAATTTCATACCTTAGCGTGGCTTCACTAGGTGCATGTGTGTGTGTGTAATCTGTGCTTTTATTCTCTGTTAATTGGTGAGCTAGCCCATACTAAATCCTTAAGATGAATGACACCTCTGTGTTTATTGATGGTGAGCATGCCTTTTTGAGTTTCTGCTTCACACCTAGAAATTTTGAGATCAAGATCTTTATAGGTAATAAAGAACACCCAAAACAAAGAAGGTGACTGTTTTCCCTTTTTTCAGTGCAGTCTTATACACTGTGCAGAATGGGCTGGTGGCATTTTCAGTTTTACCACTTCAGGCAGCAGGGGGTAATGTGGTACCATATTTTTGAAATTGGTCTTCTGATAAAACATAAATATATCAGTGGTCATTGGATGTAGTAAATACCATATTTGCTGGCATGTAAGATGCACCCCATCTATACATGGGCAAATACTTTTTGCTAGCATATAAGGCATGCCGGCGTATAAGACGCACCCCATTTTCAAACAGTATTTTTAGGGGAAAACAATGAGTCTTATATGCCAGCAAATGCAGTAAGCCCAGGGGTGTCAAACTCAGTTTCATCTTGGGCTGCATCAGCATTATGGTTGCCCTCAAATGACTGGTTGTATCTGTAAGACTATATAAATGTACCTACTCTTTTATCATATTAAATAATTGCCTCTGAATTCAATTATTACTGGTTTTAGTAATAACTAGCTCTGAAACTATAAGTCTAGGAAAAATAAAGGCAAGCAGATATTCAAGGGTACAACTATGGTACAATTTATTGTTTTGAAAACAAAGTTATTTTTTTATCATCAGACAAATATTACTAAGCACTGTTTATTACATTAACTTTGTTTAACTTTTTGGTCCCAGTTGAGACCCTCTGTGTGCTTCTTTCTGCCCCCCAACCCACTCTATGCCTCTTTCTGCCCCCCTGCCCCTCTCTGTACCTGGTCAGCCTGATCCCCACATTGCAGGCCCCTGGCTGCCAGTATTCTGAAGAGGAGCCCAGCACCAGCACTCACAATCTAAATCTACTTCTGATTGCTCCTCTGTCCAACTCTCACATACCGCATAGAGCATTGCCATGGTAACCCACAGCAACACTCTGATGGTGAGACTTGGGCAGAAGACTAGTCAGAAGTAGAAGTAGATCACGAGTGCTGACTGCTGGGCCCCTCTTCAGAATACCAGCAGCTGGGGGCCTGCAGTATGGGGATCAGGCTCACCAGGTAGGGGGAGTGCCGCAGCTGCAGGAGAGGTGTGAGGTCTGCATAAAATGACCTGGCAGGTCGGATTCAGCCTACAGGCCTTGTGTTTGACACATATTAGTAAGCCCATCAGGAAGCAGGCTGCACTAAACCTTCCCCACTGGAGGTATATTTGTGTTTAGTTTTTCTTGTTTCTTCCCACCCAATTGATGTGTCAGACACTTGAATCTATGTCTTCATTCGGTGGCCTGTGTGGAATAGTGCTGTTTCACAGTCCAGAGTAAGGAATTAATCTGATTCGCTTCAGACCCTGGGGGATGGACACACACAAGAATGCACTGCAGGACAGTATGCAGAAGTAAGGAGTGTATTTGAATGTGGTTTGATGCAGACTGATTCCTCCTTAGTCATAAAGTTCATTGCGTAGCCTTGGGTGAGTCATAAGACCAGGATTGGAGGACATAGCCAGGTGAGATTAGGCTTCAGCTTCTGTCAGCCTAAGCCACTATAGAGAACTGTGAGAGATGATAGGAGTTATAATCCAACATCTGGATAGCCTCAGATTCCTCATTCTCCCATTGATACAACTTGATCTTTCTCCTGAATTTACTTTAAAATGGAAATTATCTATCAATAGAAGTTACTTTGAGGCAGTGTTAATGATCTTACCCTTTAATTCACTGAAATAATAATATAAGTTAGCATGAATAAAGTGCCCCTCATACATCCAAGAGTGGTGGGCATGGTTCTGAGGTTTATTAAAGCATGTAGGAAATTGTGTTCATTTCCATAGTCGTGAGTGCCCTGTGGATGTTCTTTTATGCCACTGACTCATGTAGATATGAATGTGGTGTCACATCTAAGTTTAGAGGAAGCAGGTTTTCCCCAACACTGCAGCGTGCTATATATTAAAAAAGAGAGAGAGAGAGGGCAGGGGGAATAAATCCTGATGAAGACACTCTCTGGCTTTGGGTTAGATTAGACTTAGCCATAGAAGAGACTCATTGAACTCAATAGGTCTTAAAATAGTAATGGGTGGCTGAAGTCCATTAATTTTAGTGGGTCTGCTCTAAATGTGACTAGGTCTAAATCTAACTATCATCTTCAGTCTGAGAGTCTTCCCTGACCGTGGATAGAACTGCTGTGATCTCACAAAAGTTACGGTCAGAGCTGCAGCTTTATTAACCTGAGCCAGCTGCCTGCATCCTTTAAGTTACTGGGATGGTGTAGAATGTTGATCATTCTAGTTGGTCTGAAATAAAACTTACTGTAAAAGATCTAGAGAGAGAGGATGGTGCCTGTGCTTTCTGCAGGGAAATACAGAGTGATAAGAAGCCATGGATTTCTTTTTTTTAAGCAAACAAATAGTTTGCTTTCTTTTGTGTGTGGGAAAAGGGAGCAAGTCCAGTGTTGAATTCCTAACCAACTGATAATTGTGTCCTTATGTTCAGTTCCTAGTACAACTAAAGATTATGGGCTATAGCCTGCTGCTGGGTATCCATGATGTGCAGCGAGCTGAGCAAGAAGATGAGGAAGAAGTGAAAGAGGAAGAGGAAGATGGAGAAGGTGAACCTGTGGCATCTGTGGGTTCCTATGGTACCTCCCCTGAGGGCATTGGCAGCTATCTCAATTCCCACAAGCCCCTGGGGCCTGGCGACTTTGACCCCTACATTGATGTATATGCCATCAAGAGTGCTGAAAGTAAGTTGAAATAAGAGTGAACCTTCTCCAGCAGAATTTCCAGAGGGGTAGCTATGAAAGTTTGCAACAACAAAAACAATGAGGAGTTATATGATACCATCCTGAACCTATTTATTGTAGTATGAACTTTCATGAATTGCAACCCATTAGGAAGTAAAAGGAGGGTGTCAAATCTTTGGTCTAACAACAACCATTGGCCTCATCCACCTGAGTTATTGGTAAGGAATTGTAGAAGTTCTAATCCAACATATTTAATCCACTTGATCCCAGAGACAATATTATTGTTCTACGCTCTGCTTGATTCACACTTGGCCATCATTTAGGCCTCTTATCTGTTTACAGAGGCCACTGTAGATTGTGTGCAGTTTGCTGGGGAGCAAAACTTTAGAAATTAGAGGTGATGTTTAGCTAGACAATTGTCTTTTGTGTGTGTACACGCTGGCAGGATTGCAGTGCAAACTGGTTATCGGACCTAGGGCACAGAATTGCTGATATTTTTTGTTTCAAGTCTGTAGCTAAGTGGGCTGTCCTCTGGTGGAATCTGGGATGTAAAACAGGTTTAACCTGGACTACTGTGGTGCAGTGGTTTGAGTGTTGAACGGCACTCCTGGTGAACAAGGTTTGATTGCCTGCTCGGTTGTGGAAACCCACTGGATGGCCGTGGGCATATCACATACTCTCAGATCCATGATAGGTTTACCTTAGGATTACCAGAAGTCGGAAAGAACTTGAAGGCACACAACAACTGTAAATTAGCTTCAATTTTTTACCCTTTATAGATACAAGAAAGCTATATGCATTCTGCTGTGACCCTAAAGAGAGGCAGACAAGTGTCTTTTAGCAGACTAGCTGCTGCCCACGAGGCCATCATGATAACCTGTAGCTGCTCTTACCTAGTCCTTTTAATCAGACTAGTATTCTTTCAAGAAGTTACTCCTTTCTTCCTTAATACTTTTCTTATATTTGGATTCTACATGCCCAATAAATTGCACAAACGAAACAAGTATGCACATCTACTGCACTGGCAGTTTAGATTACAAAATGTGGGTTATGTTGGTATAATATTTTGATTATTCCAGGAAAGATGAGCATGATATCTATAGCCCTGACTGCAGCTTGATGAGCAGAAGGTTATCAAGGGGGAACCGAACTGGGGTTTTATACCCGGGAATGAAGTGTGACATTTATAATTTCTTCCTTGTGTTACCTTTGATTTCTCTATCTCTAAAATGGAGGCTGCATTGGATCTACATGTGCATAACATGACTGCACAACTTAAACAGTCTGGATAAATACATATATATATAGAGAGAGAGAGAGAGAGATTGCTCTATTTAGATTTTACAAGGCATTCTTTCGCTAACGATCCTTGTGGATTCCTTCTTTCCTTCTAGCATGTCCGTTTGTTCAGTTTTATTTGGCCTTATCCACATTGTATATAGTTACCCACCTTTCTTAGTGTCTTTTTCATTCTTCCTTAAAGTCCCACATGTTTCAGATTATGTGGCTTTATGCTGTGGGAGACCATGTGATTGAAGAGTATGCTGACATTTTGGCCTTCTCCAGTCCTAAAATTCTGGAACACAGGATTGAGAGGGTATACCTTGGTGAGACCCAATCCAGAAACAGCCTGTGCATATTGATACCAAAAGGACGGTATTACTCATGTTCTTCACTGACACTCTCTTTACTGTTCCAGATAGTCCACAGAAGGAGGTTTACTTCATGGGCCTCATTGACATTCTCACGCAGTACGATGCCAAGAAGAAGGCTGCCCATGCAGCCAAGACAGTCAAGCATGGGGTGAGTTTCACCTGCCCCTTCTTTTACAATGGCAGTCTAGGAATAGAGCCTTGTTCCTCCTTAGATAGCTGGCCTGTGCTTGAGATGCTGCCAGTTGTCTATCTGTCTCTAGTTTTCTGGTTCATTGTCAGGGACGAAGACTGCAGACCCTGTTTTGATTTTTGAAAGAGCAGGAGACAAGAACTTCATAGGGAGAGTGTTGGGAATGTATGGACCTTGAGATATTGTTGGTCTGCAACTCCTATCAGCCTTAGCCAGGTTTGGATGAAGATGAGTAATGGGCCAATAACACCTGGATGGCCCATGCATTCTCCATGCCTGAGTGGGGGGGGACTGCTTGCTGCTGCCAGCTGGGAGTCTAGAAAATCCCCTGGAAGGAAATACATACTTGAGGGCTTCTGATGGGTTTTATAGTATATGTGGTAACGACTGTAGCCACAACCTAGTGACCTTTGAATGACTCATTAAAAATATTTTACTTCCATCTGTGGGTTATGTTGGGTTGTTTTTGTTTTTTTGTTTTTTTAAATGTGTTGTGGCCCCATGGGCCTTTCCCTGAGGGAGTGACTATAATGAATGCAGGGTAGGCAAAAGTGTCCTATCATGCCAGTGAGCACTGCTCATATATAACTTATGTCAGAGAACATGTTTGTGTGTGAAATGGTCAGTCAAGCCCTTTTGCAGAGAAGTACTGCTGCTGCATGACTGACTCCCTTCTGTTTATGCAGTCCCCAGTGATTTTGCCTACCTGAGGACTGGACAACTGTTGGCCCTCTAGGTGTTTTTGCACTATAGCTCCCATGATCCTATGATCTCTCTCTATTGATTATGCTACCCGAGGCAAATGGGATTGCAGTCTGCAGTGACAAGCCACCATTGTCTACCTCTGATCTACAAGGAACTTGTAGTATGCATGCAGGAATCATGCAGTGGGATCTTTGAGCCAAATTTTTTTTTAAAGTGAATTCGTGTTCCTGAAAGTATCTGGGTACTGTAATTCACCTGTAGTTCCCCTGGATGTTTTCTTAAAAACTTTTTTTTTTTTACCAAGCCAGAAATAAATTTCTCATCACTTCTAGTTTTGTTTTTCACACTGGGAGGAGGGCTGGACTAGGTGGAGTTCCCAGTGGGTCCTAGGAAAGGCAGCTGGCCCCTGGAGTTCATTCACTTCTGTGCCCATTTCAGTGACCAGGAAAAAGAGGCTGATTTCTGGATCTCATTGACTTTTGTTTCCTCCTGCAGGCTGGTGCAGAGATCTCTACAGTGCATCCAGAGCAATACGCCAAACGCTTTCTGGACTTTGTCACTAATATATTTGCTTAGCAGTTTTGCCGTATTTCTTGATGGCCAAAGCTTAAGATCAAAGGCATTCCTGTCCCCTTGTAGTTCTCCTTCATCCTGCCCCCAAATCTCAGTAAGAGGGAGGGTCTACCCCCTGCTGTTTGGGTCAGCAGGAGAGTTGAGTTGCTACTTCATGAGCCTCACTGTGGCTGGTCTGGAGGGTGGCTGCTGAATCAAGTGCCTTAACTTTGATCTTCTGTCAGGATGAATATGCCAGCGTACCAAAGAAGCTGTTTGATGGCTGCTTTTGGAGGCAGCTTCTCTGGGTCCTTACTGGGAGCTGGAGAAAGAAGGCTGACTTTGAATATTCTTCCCAATACAAACCACCTCCATCCCTTAAACTGTTCCAGCAGTATACCAGTTGGTTACTCTGGTCAGGGCAGGATCTCAGCTCACATGGAGAATAAAATGGTATTTTTATTCTGAGACAGGATAATATGCAATAAGAATTTAGTCCTGTGCCTTGAAAGAAGAAGAGCAGTATCTTTCTTACTGACATAATTGGTTTCCTCTGAGGGTATCTGATGGAGGGACAGATTTATCCCTGTGATACCTAATGGGTACTGCCTATGTGTTGTTTCAAAGCCCCTATACTAATTCTTTACCTCCCCTCCCCAGCCTTTGCTGGCCAATTGTACTGGACCCTCCCACCTTTTGGGAGAGAATTTGATCCCTCTTAGCAAGCAGAAACCGACCTTGTGAGCCTAACAATGCAGTCTCCTCGGGCACTGCAGGCTCTTCAAACCTTGTTGCCTACATTCTGCTCCATTATAACAGAGCCTCTTCCACGCCCACTGTTTTCAGCCTTCCTGTGGCATTTTGCCTCCATTCCTCAGATGACAGATGAGAAATACTGCAGGGATTGGAAACTACCTCGAGGCTGCCAATAGGAATTTGGGATTGCCCTTGTGTGGCACTCTTTTCAGAGTCTCTGACACAGCATTTGTCACTTTTCTGCTTCTTGTGGCAGAGGGAAATCAGGTGAAAGAAAGAGGATTATTTTTACCCTTATCTCGCACATCTAACCTTTTCCTTCACTCCATTGGGTACTTGGCCAGGTTTAGTAGCTTTTTTCCATAGCAAGGGTGCACCTTGATGGGCTCTGTAACAGGCCCTTGGGTGCACTGGCTCACCAAAGGATAGCTTCTCCAATTTCAAAGCCTTTGGCCTGCACTGAGTTTGAAAGCCCTACTCCATGTTTAGGTGGGGATTGCAGCAGGCTGATTTCTTTAAGATAGCTTTTGGGAACAGGAAGGTGTGGAAATACCATGCACAGTGCTGGGATATTTTCAGAAACTGTGTGTGCATGTGTGTGTGTTTGTGTGTGTGAGCTGCTCTGCCCTCCTCTCAAAGGGGATATACTTCCTGTTCTCTGTGTATATGAGTGTATTTATGTCAAACTAACAAATCAATATGATGTGGGAAAAGTCAGCCCTTCTGACAGCTGCTGTTCAGACGGGCTCTCAGGGGTGAGTGGAACGTTTTTATAAGCTTAAGGAGCTGTGTGATGTACTAAAGAGGACAAGTCTCTGCAACAGCATTTACTAATTCAGCAACATTGGGCTCGCCGGAGATCACTATCCCCTTCCAATGTGCACTGGAGTGGAGGCAGGGTATGAGCAACGAACTGGTTGAAATCCTCACAGGCCAGCCCTTCCTACCGGCCTAGTACACAGCATGCCATGAGGGCAGTTCTCTTAATGAAGGGGAAAGGCCCTTGGCAGGTTCTACTTTACTTTGGGCCTGAAACACAGGGGGTCACATTGTGCTGTTCTGTCAGTCCTCTCCCTTCTATCCCACTTGTGTCCTGGGATCAATGACCTTCCTTCTCTCAAGACAATACAGCCCAATGCCATGGAAATGTACTTGTATCCAGCAGGTGCATGTGCTTGTGCACACACATGCGCACACTCCTAGTCCCTCTTGGTGTGTCTTTATTGTATAAGATGGTGTTTATTTCCAGTTCACTCTTGTATCGATAGAAATAAATTATTGAACCTGAAGTTGTCTGCATGCAAAACTGCCTGTGCTGTCATTGGGTCCTGGTGCTCCTGTGCTATGGAAAAAAGAATCCATGTTTTGAGTGGAAGGACACTAGTCTGGACTCCCTCAGTATCTTTTGGGACAAAAAGAAAAGGTATCTCAGTATGAAAAGGAACAGGCAAGGGGGAGCCTTCAAGTCACATTTTATGCTTTTCACATAAAGCTGAATTGTCTAGACTGAAGGTTGCAGAAACCAGACAAGAACATGATGGTACTGTCCAGGATAATTACTGCAGGTAGCCAAGGTTAATTTCAACAATAAGTGCAAACTAGATTTTGGCCTCTCTTGTCTGCCCTCTGTAATGCTGGGATAACCATTTCCTGCTCACTTGGCTCAGTCAGTGGGACAAGGAAGGGAACATAGGCATAACTGAAAATTCATTCTGTTATTTAGTTCTTAATGATAAGGGCTTGAGGAGAGTCATTGTACAAAACCTTTCCATTCATAGGGCTGAAGATCATCTGAATCCACTGGACATTCACATATGCAACACAGTTGTACACTGGATGGTAAAAGCTTTTATACAGTTAGATGAAAAAGCTACCGTGGGAAACTCATTTTTAATGCCGCAGTTCCATGGAACACTGAATGCCATTGGTTCCAAACAGCATCTGTGCAGCCTCATTGTAAGGTATGCCTACATCCCTAAGTATGGGACTGTGCCCTTTATGGCTCCTTACTTTTCTTGAACCTTCAAGGAACCTTGTACTGTCCCTATGAGAGCTGTGGACTCTGAGGCACTTCTAAGTATGCCCTGTGCTTGCGAGACTCTTCATATTTAAGGATGTTTCAGTGATAATGGATGAGAAAGTAATTTGCCCTTCCCCCTGAAGTACCTACAAGAAAGTAAAATTAATAACCACCTGCCCTTGAGTTAAATATACCCACCTTAAAAATCAGTTCTGGAATTTCTTTTTTTTAATATATTGTATTATAAAAAAAACTAAAAAGAAATATATTTACATCAGCACATAAAGTAGAAATTAACAATTGTAGCAGAAAAAATGTGTTAAAGAAAAAGGGTTGGTAATCAAAGGTATACATTTACAAAGAGTTATAACAATGTCTCATAGTTTAACAATTTAAGCTAGACTAGTATGTTATAATAAAATCTAAGAAAACCACCCTTTGCTAACTAATTATTCATGGTGAATCTTAAGACAGAGTTATCATTACCCTATATCTCATCAACAAATCCTGAGAAGTTCTGGAGTTTCTAATGAGATCTGATGTAGTAGTTATGACTGCGAGTCAAGATGTCTTGGATTCAAATGGTGTTCATTGTGTGAATTTGCCCATTGGCCTTGGGCAAAATTCTCAAGCTCCCTGCATCTTTTGCCTGCAATAGGGTGATAACACCAACCTTCTCCTATGGGAGGTGCGGGGAGGAGGGAACAAGCTTCAAGCTTGCAGGATCTGTTGTGTTAATAATGGTGGACCACCAATGGAAGCCAGATACAAAAGGAGAGCAGTGTATGAGCCATTTAGCTACTACACCCTAGACTGTGGGCCTGGACTGTACGCTGGGCTGACCCATTCACAGAACTCCAAATTCACATTGGACCTGATCTCGCCCAATTCAGCCACCTTGAGTCTGTTTTGGAAGAAAGGTTAGGTATAAATTAAACAGTAAATCTGAACACCAGCAGTTGCTCCTGTTAAAACTGTTGACAGTTTCCCGGCATTTACCAATTTGTTGTGGATCACCATTGATGTGTCAATAGATCCCTATCTTCCTTGTCAAGTACCATGTGCACTGCTGGCACTATAGAAATAGATGATGCTACTATTAATACCTTCTTCCCACTCCTCTCATGGCTATAGCCTAAATCCAGTTTTTAGTCCCATTAGATTAGTGTTGACTTGCCAAGTTCCCATTGAGTCAAAGCATCTGCTCTAGAATTGGATTTAGGCCTAGGCTGATAATGTACACACAGTTAGGACTTTTGTCCTACGTGCTCTTAGCAGGAGTAAGAGATTTACTTCGGATTAGCATGCAGAGGACTGAGCGGCATCCCGAGGCTCGTTAGAACGCCCCGGCTCCTCTGCTTTTTCTCTCGGAAGCCGGAACTCAGTGGGGCTTTGTTCTCAGGGTAATGCAGACAGCAATGCAAGCTGCCTATTCTTGGTAGCATTACAGCAAACTCAGGTGTGGGCGGGAATCTCCAGGGAAAAGCCCCGAGCTCTTTCCAGCTGCCCCGCTTCAGCGTGGGTCTAACTTCTGAGCGTCTCCCAGTTTGGCTACAGACCTTGGTGTGCTTTTGGATCCTATTTCCCTCTGAAAGCCACCAAGACAGAAGAAGCGCGCCTTCTCCTCTGAGCAGAGAACCCAGAAACTGCTTCTCTCTCTCTCTCTCTTCCTATCCTTCCTTCTTCCCCACCCGGCCGCCCACAACCTGCCGCGCGCGCCGCCCAGCCGAGGGCCGGGCTCCTCGCTCGCTCTTCGGCGAGCCTCACGTCGGAGCTGTTGCTATGGCTATGACCACCATCAGGCCGGCAACGAGCGGCGTCACGTGACGCTCCCGGCCATGGCTGCTTGGCGGGGAGGCAGGCGGCGGCGGTGAGCCTCCGGATCGCAGCCCAGGCAGTGCGGCGGGAGCACGCTTCCTCGGGCGCGCCAAAGGCCGCCTCATCCCCCCCCCGAGCCTCATTGTTCCTCCTCCTCCGTCAAAACCCCCTCCTTTCCCTCCCGCCTTCAGCTTTTCTCTCCCAACAACGTCGTCGTCCTCCTCCTGGGTCTGCTTTGCACGCGCTCTTCTCGCAGCCTCGATGGATGGAGCGTGCCTGCCGCCTTCGGAGGTGCCGCTATGGTGGGTGTTCGGGGTCTCGGGATCGTGGGGGTGGGGGAAGCTGCTTGCAAAAACGGCGGCGTCTTTGCAGCGGGAGTGGGACCGTCGAGGGCGGGTGGGGATTGCATCTGTCGTCTCCTTCCAAGGCGATCGAGACACAAGCGGGGACGCGGCAGAGCTTTGCGCCGGCGCCGTCTGGTTTGGCTTCATGCGGAAAACTCTCTTTTCTCTCCCTCTCCCCTTTAAATCATCAAACTCATAATGTGGCGCATTGATCGGTTTGTCTGTCTGCATATTCCGAAGCTGCAGCAGGCTCTTCATTGTGTGTTGTTAGCTGCTTTTGCAGCAGGGTGTGTTGTCTAAATGGCTGTGTATGTGTGTTGATGCGGGGGGGGGCGGTGATGGCAGGTGGGATTCCGCCTCCCTCGTTTTAGGGACACACAAACGGGAGTACTTTTTACGTAACGATTTGCCCACCGAGCCGTCTGATTGATCTTCAGACTTCCCCTAACCATGGGGGGCAGAAGCCGGGGTGTCTCCCCCAGGAGAGGTGTTGATCTGTGGTACAATTGGGTCAGGCGAGGATGAAACTCAGCTGCCCACCTTTCTGTCGTCGCAGGAGGGCGGGAATGTTTTCGTCATGCCCTGTCGCCTATCTTTTGGGGGGTCTTGAGGGCCACGGGGTGACAGGGGAGAGGGTCCAAAAATAGGGGTGTGTAGGTGCTTTGAGGGGGTAGAGCAGATAATGAGAGAGATGTCACTCTGGCTGGCAATGGGTCCAAAGGGACGGAAGTGTGGGTGCCCTCACTAGCCTTATTTTCCAAGCCATTGTCTTTCACCTCATGTGCCCCCCACTTCTCTTTTGTTCCCTATTCATTACTTAAAGGGAATAAAGACGGCTGGGCCTCACCTCTGATAAGATTTTCATCTTCAATAAACAGGCTCTGATGAATAGATCAGCTACTCTGACGAGACTATAATCCAAACATTGCCCCCCCCAAAAAAAATATTAATGCTGACTAATAATAAAAACCTTTCTCACTCCCCTCCAGCTGCTGAGGTGATTCTCAGGGAGGGGAGGAATTCTGGAAAGGTTGTCTCCCTCTCTGTTCCCCCAGAGATTTTCGTGCCTCTTCCTTTTTCCCCTCTTCTTTCTCCCCACCTCCGCTTGCCATGTTTGTTTTCCTTTTTCCCTCCATGACGCTGACAATGGACCAGGGCAAGGCCTGTTAGCTTTATTGCCCAGGTGAGACCCATTGAAAGGTAAACGCTTGGCCTTGCCCAAGGTCAGATGGATTAAAGAGTAACCAGATGCAGTGGAGGACAGGGTTCCTGTACACTTCACGGTTAGGTGGAAAGAGGATCGCTTTCAGCCTGGCGCAGCTAGTCCTGATGGGTGGGGGGTGCTTGAGAAAAACAGCACCAGATGAAAGGCTCTGTTCTCCAGCAACAGAAGTACGAATTGCATCTCCAAGATGAGATCCTTTGCCCCTGAGCCACCCTTGGTGGCTAGACTGTCTTGGCTGATGGAGAATATTGCCGATTTCCTGTGGTATTGTATATCCATTCTGAGGGGCTGCTAAATGGAGTAAGTACGTCAGCCTCCATCTTGATGGTTTGAGAAAATAGGCAAGAAAAAGCAGCCCCCTCTGGTCCTTTGGGAGGGGCATCCCTTCCTAAAATGGTAAAGTAGAGTGCTTGCTTTTTCTCCTTCTACTCAAGGTCCAACAGGTCATGAAGACTGCAAGTATTGGGACAGTGTCTTTAGTATTTTCTATGCATTTCATAACAACTGTGTGGTTGGTTGGTTGGTTGTTGTAGAATTCTCTTTTGTTGCTTTCTTGCAGAGTGGTTGAGGAAGACTGGGGAAGCTTTATGAGCGGTTTTTTTTAAAAAAAAATACATTACGGTCTCACCAAACACAAATAACTTTGTAGGCCGGCTTTTCTTCTTTCTCTTTTAAAAATCTTCCAGGGATACAGAGCACCTTGAGATGGTTGCTGTTTTGTTTTCTTTTGTTTCTGTATTTAATTTCAGGTCTAGAGCAGTCTCCTCTATAAATGTGTTACCGTGTCTAATTCCCATAACCCATCCCCAGTGGGTGTGCTGGTTGGGCATGATAGATGTCGTCATCTGACACACTAGGAGGTCACCAATTTGGCTCTAGTAAATTTCTAAAGGGTAGTATGATCATTTGTGGTAGTTACTGTGGGACTCACTACTTTATTCTGCCACTTGCGCCCAGGTAGTCTAGCCAGCAATACCATCAAGACCAAAGAGGCTTGTGACTCAGTAAATGATTAAAGAATGGACTTCACATGTGATCACGCCACCATGGGGGAAAAAAATCTAGGTGATGTGAGTCGTAGACAGCTGTTGCCATATTTACTCGGGTTTTCACAAAATAAGTAAGATGATGTCTTTGTCTACAAACCCAACTTCAATTTATATAGTACTGTCCTTGGATATGGCTATTCACTTATGAGCACAAGCAAGCCTTCAGTAAATTGGGAGAGGTGTGTTTATGTGTGTGTATATGCATGGGCACTTATACGCTCAAACTATCATCCTGTTAAAATATAACAGAATTAGGCTAGCAAATAATACCTTCTGTGGACTAGTGATTTTATTTGCAAGGCTGCATGGGAACTGAGTGCTGTCATCTAAATCAAACTCTTATGAGGTAGAATGGAAAAATAACTAAGGCTGCAGTGCTAGATATCCCTTTTTTTTCCTCCTGAAAATAAGCCCAGTAGTACTTACTGCTGCAATCCTGCAAAGGCTTACAAATAAGTCCACAGTTAGCAAGACTTGTTTCCAGTATGCTTGGGATCAAGGTAAACAGTGCTGCTGGTTAAAGCTGTCTAAAAACTTTAGACAGTTGTTAACTCCTGACTAGAGTAAACTTAGTGAATCATTGGACCCAGCCAAGTTTCCATTCTCAGTTGGTTTGCTGCTCTGTTTCGGATTAACAACTGATTTGAGTCCCCTTTGTTTGAACTGTTGCTTTCTGATTTCTGTTCTTTTTGATGAAGAATTCTGTGCCACTCAAAAGTGTACATTCCATCACACCCAGGTAATTAAAGTACACCCTGTGGGGCACATGTTATCTACTTGGCCATTTTTGTGCCCCAGAGGTCACCAAGCAACCACATCTTCACCCAAATTTGGAGGGACAGGTATTTTTTCCCCTCTATAGGGACCAGTAGCATCCCCAAAGCCTTCCTTCTTCAGCCTACAGAGGAGTTGTTAATTGCCATCAAGCTGACTTAGATTTATGGTAATCCTGTGAATGAGAGGTCTTCAGGTCCCCTCATCATTAACATCCCTGTTCAGGTCTTGAAAACTTAAGACTGTGGCTTCCTTGAGTGAGTCTATCCACCTGGAATTAGGTCTTCCTGTTCTCATACTGTCTTCTACCTTATCAAGCATTACTCTCTTTTCTGATTACTCTTGTCTTCTCATTATATTTCCAAGGTACAACAGTTTCAGTGCAGTCGTCTTGGGTTCTAGGTTTGTTTTACTATTCACGTTTGTTTTAATATTGGACCCATTTATTTGTCAGCCTTTCTGCAAACAAGAAGTGCTTGGACTTCCTGCCTTGTCACTTCCTGTTTTGGATAGAAGCCTGTATAGGCAAAAGGAAAGTCCCTAGAAATGTAAAAAAGCTGATAGGCCCCCTCAAATGCCCCAATCATGTGTGAAAATAGCCAATAACATGTTCCTAGGCTGCAGAGGGTACTACTGGTCATTTAGAGGCAAATAGGTTTTAAAGGAGGGGGGTGTCAAGGGAGAGGCACTAGGGAGGCAGTCTTCCAGGCCAACATTCCATAGGATGTTGAAAGTGGAATGATAGCATTGTAACAGTCTAGCGTGGAAATGGCCCCAGTGTTCCATGGTTGCCTGTGTGGCCCCATACCTTATACATGTGGTATTCAAGTTTTCACATTTCGTTTAGTACATTGTCAGTAGGCATATACTGATGAACCCCAGCATATTGCAGATGATTTGGGGACATACAACTACACACATTTTCATGCAACAGATCTCAAGTCTTCTGGTCCTCATCCTACAAAAATGTGAGTGTGAGTTGAAACCATTTAATGCTGTTGTCATTCAGAAAAACTTGTGTAGTAGGCTCTTCCCCTTGTGAACCTCAGATGTCACTGGGCTTGGAAACTTTTCTTAGCTTTGCAGAAACCATAGTGCCAACCTCAGAAGTTCCAAGAAAAGCTTCTGTTTTACCAACTGCGTTAGATTGGTCAAAAGAAGAGGTTTCTGGTATTTGTCTTCTGCCTTCTTAGGGTGTTGAGGGAGAATGGTACAGACAACTTTCTGGATTTGTAATTGGGCAACCACACAAAGGATGCTCACTAATGGCTCCTCTTCATCCTAGAAAGAAGTGACTAGTGGGGTGCCACAGGGTTCTGTCCTGGGCCCAGTGCTATTCAACATGTTTATGCAGTGACTTGGATATTGGAATAGAGGGCATGCTCACCAAATTTGCAAATGAGGAGGGATAGCTAATACCCCAGAGGACAGGATTAGAATTCAAAATGACCTTGACAGATTAGAGAGCTGGGCCAAAACTAACAAAATGAATTTAACATGGAAAAATGTAGGTTATTACACTTAGGAAGAATGAAATGCACAGATATAGGATGAGTGAAATCTGGCTTGAAAGGGATCTAGGAGTCTTAGTGGACCACAAGCTGAACATGAGTCAACAGTGTGATGCTGCAGCTAAAAAAGCCAATGCAACTCTAGATTGTATCAATAGGAGTATAGTGTCGAGATCAAGGGAAGTAATAATACCACTCTATTTTGTTTTGGTGAGACCTCATCTGGAATACTGTGTCCAGTTCTGAGCACCACAATTCAAGAAAGATATTGGCAAGCTGGAACATGTTTAGAGGAGGGTGACCAAAATGGTGAAGGGTCTGAAAACTATGCCCTATAAAGAGTGGCTTAGGGAGCTAGGTATGTTCAGCTTGATAAAAAGAAGGTTAAGAGGTGACATAATGGCCATGTTTAAATATTTGAAGGGATGTCATGTTGAAGATGGAGCAAGCTTGTTTTCTGCTGTTCTAGAGACTAGGAGACAGAACAATGGATTCAAAGTACAGGAAAAAAGATTTCATCTAATCAGGAAGAACTTCCTGGTGGTAAGAGTCATTTGGCAGTGGAATATGCTGCCTCAGAGTGTGGTGGAGTCACATTCTTTGGAGGTTTTTAGACAAAGGCTGGGTGGCCGTTTGCTGGGGGTGCTTTGAGTGTGTGTTCCTGCATGGCAGGGAGTTGGACTCAGTGGCCACTGTGGTCTCTTCCAGCTGTATGATTGTATTGTATGAGTGTACCATATAGCACAAAGATGAGTTCTTTAAACATGCAGATGCATGAAATTTATGGGTGGACCTTGAACTGTGAAGATCATCTTGCATAGGGCAAAGACTGGCTGGCAACAATAGTACTACAGGCCTGCTTTCTCTGTCTTTTCCCCAGTCATTGAGGTGGCTTTGCAATTAGCTTTAAAATGTGTGGATTTTAAGAAAAGATGAGTAAGTGGGTAGGTGGGTTTTTTAAATGAGTGGCTTGTTTGAAATGGAGGAGGAGGCAGGGGCAAGGTTTGACAAGTGAATCAGCATTCAATTCATTAGTACTGTGTTTGCTGGCATATAAGAGGCACCAGTGTATAAGATCCACCTGATTTATACACCAAGAAATACTATTCACCAGTGTATAAGACACACTGGCATATGGATGCATCCTATTTTCAAATAGTATTTTTCAGGTAAAGAAGTAAATCTTATATGCCAGCAAATAGGGTGCATACATCTTTAAAGCCAGAGTGTGGTTGAAGAACCTGCTGGGACTTTTTTAAAAATGTTATACTTACCTTGACTCTTTCAGGTAGCAGTTAGGAAAGCATTGCTCATAGGCTGTGTCTGCCTCAGGAGACCCCCCCCCCATTTCTTTAGGCCATGTCTTTGCCCCAAAGGGGCTTAAACCATTGCAAAATGCTGCATTTTTGCCCCCTTCTCAGCCCCTTTAAAAAATAAACAGCTGAAAATGAAACAAAGTGCATCATATCACATTTGGTTTAGATGTAACAGCCTTCTGGGGTGTAGAGGAGTAAAAAAGGGGTGGGGGCTGTGCCCATGCAATTACCCAATTAGGAACTTGCTCTAAAACATCAAAAATGGATGAAGCAACCAAATTCCTTATTTATCAGTAGAGTCATAGAATGTAGGCCTTTTTGGATGTGCCCATCATGGTCCAGCAGTTTCCTACAAGATAGCTAAAGCTACTGGAATATTCTTGCAGAATTTGCGTGCAAGCACAGTGACCTGCTGTGCTGCTCACGTCTTGCAGAGTGGGAGTCTGCTTTTCCTCTGCAAGACAGATCTGTTGCAATTAAGAACCCACTGGGGTGTCACCTTGGCAGTGAAAGCGTTTCCCAGGTTTGACTTAAGCAGGGAACCTTTGCCTTTCCAGAGGTTTTGGACTACAACACTTACTGTGCATTATGCTCATGCTTACCCTTGACCATCCTGAGTGTGACTAATGGGAACTGTAGGCCAAAACACCTGGAGGGTTAAGGGTTTGCCACCCTTAAATAAGCCATGTTGAAAGCACCTCGGAAAGAAAACCTTAAAGCAGAAGAGTCAATTGAATTCTTCTTCCTTCCAGGGAAATGAGCTGTCAGTGGCAGCACTCCCGAGCAGTTTCAGTGAGTCTCATTATGATTGGGACAGTCCTGACCAATGTGAGGATGGGGGTACCCAAGAAGGCATTGTGTTGCCCACAACTAGAAATCAACTACCATGTTGTAGCCTTGCCTGTGGTGACACCACCCTTCCTCCTGCTCTTTGTGTTTGAGTTGCTGCCTGAAGCCCATATATAAGCCATCTGCCTGGAGGGTGGTTTACTTGTCAGCATGATGGAACTGTCTACTCATAAGATTCAGAAAAAGAGAAGAGGTTCTTGACTGCCAGGCACTATGAAAGAAGATTTCCCAGTGCTGAAAGGATGCTCCTTAGAGAGGTTGTCCTTGCTCAGGCATCTACTGGCGTGGAGAACATTTGGCCTTCCAGAGTTTGGGACTTCAGTTCTCAGAAGCCCCAGCCAACATGGCTAATGTTAGCAATTGTGAGAGTTGTCGTTTCACAAAAGTAACGTTTCCAAGCTGTGGTCTAGAATAGTGTTTCTTAACCTGGAGTCTGGAGACCCCTGAGGGTCTGCAGAATCCTCACAGGGGTCTGCGAAGCCCTGATGCTTGACACCAACAGCAGCGGCAGCAACAGGGATACAGTGGCAGGGAGGGGAGAGGATGCTGAAGGAGCAGTTTCAGCACCCACACCCTATAGCTAGATGTCCTTGGCAAAAGAGAAATAGTAGCAGACATGTGTGCACACCCAAACTATGATTCTGGAGACCGGGGTTTGAATCCCCACTCAGCCATGGAAATCCACTGAGTGACCTTAGGCAAGTCACATTCTCTCAGCCTCAGAGAAAGGCAGAGGCAAAACATCTCGCTGAGGAAAACCCCATGATAGACATTCACCTTTGGTTGCCATTAAGTCCTTTTACAAAGGGGAGAGATTTGATGGCTAGAAAGAACCTCCTCTTGCCAGTGGCACTTTGTTGTTGTACACCTTCAAGTCACTTCTGACGTATGGCAACTTGAAGATGAATTTGTCACAGAGGGGTTTTTTTTGCAAGATTTGTTCAGAGGGGGTTTGCCTTTTGCCATCTTCTGAGGCTGACAGACTATGACTTGCCTAAGGATATACAGAGTTTCAGTGGAGATTTGAATCCTAGTCTCCAGAAGCCATAAATAAATAAGTGAGTGAATGAATCATAGAATCATAGAATCATAGAAATGTAGAGTTGGAAGAGACCACAAGGGCCATCCAGTCCAACCCCCTGCCATGCAGGAAAACCCTCAAAGCACTCTCGTCAAGCGGCCATCCAGCCTCCGCTTAAAAACCTCCAAAGAAGGAGACTCCACCACACTCTGTGGCAGCACATTCCACTGCCGGACAGCCCTGACTGTCAGGAAATTCCTCCTGAGGTTCAGGCGGAATCTCCCCTCCTGCAGCTTGCATCCATTGCTCCTTGTCCTGGTCTCAAGAGCAGGAGAAAACAAACCCACTCCCTCCTCGACATGACATCCCTTCAAATATTTAAACATGGCTATCATGTCCCCTCTCAACCTTCTCTTCTGCAGACTAAACATACCCAGCTCTCTAAGTCTGTCCTCATAGGGCATGGCTTCCAGGCCCCTCACCATTTTGGTTGCCCTCCTCTGGACCTGCTCCAGCTTATCCATATCCTTCTTGAATTGGGGTGCCCAGAACTGGACACAGTATTCAAAATGAGGTCTAACCAATGCAGAATACAGTGGTACCAATACCTCCCTCGATCTAGACACCATACTCCTATTGATGCAACCAAGAATTGTGTTGGCCTTCTTGGCTGCCGCATCACACTGCTGACTCATGTTCAGCTTGTGGTCTATGAAGACTCCTAGATCCCTTACACACGTACTGTTAGCCAGCCACGTGTCCCCCATCCTATATTTCTGCATACCATTTTTTCTGCCTAAGTGTAGGACCTTACATTTCTCTCTGTTGAAGTTCATTTTGTTAGCCTTGGCCCAGCTCTCCAATCTGTTCAGGTCCTTTTGAATTTTGATCCTGTCATCAGGCGTATTAGCAACCCCTCCCAATTTGGTGTCATCTGCAAATTTGATCAGCGTGCTCTCTATTCCTTCATCCAAGTCATTAATGAAGATATTGAACAGCACCGGGCCCAGGACAGAACCCTGTGGCACCCCACTAGTCACTTCTCTCCAGGATGAGAATCTGCCATTGGTGATCACCCTTTGGGTACGGTCAGTCAACCAGTTACAAATCCACCTGGCAGTAGCCCTGTCCAGCCCACATCTTACTAGCTTCTTTGCAAGAATGTCATGGGGAACTTTGTCAAAGGCCTTACTGAAATCAAGATATACTATGTCCACAGCATTCCCTTCATCTATCAAGCAAGTAACTCTATCATAAAAAGAGATAAGATTAGTCTGGCATGACCTATTTTTGAGAAATCCATGTTGACTTTTCGTAATTACGGCATTGTTTTCTAAGTAATTAGAAACTGACTGTTTGATGATCCGCTCCAGGATCTTTCCAGGTACTGATGTCAGGCTGACTGGGCGATAATTATTTGGGTCCTCTTTTTTCCCTTCTTGAAGATGGGGACAACATTTGCCCTCCTCCAGTCTGCCGGAACTTCTCTGGTCCGCCAAGAGTTTTCAAAGATTATAGCAAGAGGTTCCGCCATGACCTCTGCTAGTTCTTTTAAAATCCTAGGATGCAATTCATCTGGCCCTGGAGACTTGAATTCATCCAGTGTGGCCAGGTATTCCTGTACTACCTCTCTATCTATTCTGTGCTGCATTTCCCCCACTTCCTCACCTGCTCCCCAACCGCCAGGTTGCGTGTTTTTATCCTTTTGGGAAAAAACTGAGGTGAAGAAGGTGTTGAGGAGTTCTGCCTTTTCTCTTCCTCCTGTTATTAATTCACCATCTTCCTTGCGCAGTGACCCTCTCGTCTTCTTCTTTTTCCTTTTGCTGCGGACGTATTTAAAAAAGCCCTTTTTATTGTTTTTAATGTCTCTGGCCAGCCTAAGTTCGTTCTGTGCTTTAGCCTTTCTGACCTTCTCCCTACATCTCCTGGCTACTTGCTTATAATCTTCTTTGGTGATTTCCCCCTTCTTCCATTTCCTGTACATGTTTTTCTTAACACTTAGCTCAGCTGAGAGCTCTTTAGTCAACCATTCCGGTTTGTTCAGATGCCTTCCATTTTTCCTCCTTAATGGCACAGTTTTAGCCTGTGCCTTCAGTACCTCCCTTTTAAAGAACTCCCATGCATCCTGAACTCCTTTCTCATTGACTATTCATGACCACGGGATTTCAGCCAGCAGCTCCTTCAGTTTACAGGAGTCTGCTTTTTTAAAATCTAAGACGAATACCTGGCTACGCTTGCCTTCTCTTCCCCACTGAATGCAAAATTCTAATAGGGCATGGTCACTCTCTCCTAAAGATCCAACCAGCTCTACGTCATTAACAAGGTCTTCCCTGTTGGTCAGGATCAGATCCAGAATATTTGATCCCCTTGTCGCCTCTTCCACCTTCTGGACCATGAAATTGTCTGCAAGACAAGTAAGAAACTTGCTGGACCTTGCCGCCTTTGCAGAGTTTGACTGCCAACATATATCCGGGTAGTTGAAATCTCCCATTATTACTATATCTCTCCTTTTTGAATGTGCAGTCATTTGGTCTATGAAAGCGCCATCGAGGTCCTCAGTCTGGCTTGGAGGTCTGTAGTAAACCCCCACTATAATATCCCTATTGTTTCTCGCTCCCTTAATTCTTACCCAGATGCTCTCGACCTGGCTTCCGGTGTTCATGAATGAGTGAATGAATGAATGAATGAATGAATGCATATTTAATTTTAAAAATTGAAATCTTGAGTTAAATCTTGGGGGTCCCTGGTAACAAACTATATTTACAGAGATTCCCCAGTAAAGGAGAGGTTAAGAATCACTGGTCTGGAATGAATGGGCTGGACTACAAGAATACCCACCTGAGGAAAAGAGTGACCTCCGGGATACAGTGACAGCACCTGGGCACAAATGACTTTTCAGAAGAGGGATGCAAGAAAACCACTGCTATTTGAGCAAAACCTAGTCTTGGATACTAAATTGCAAAATATGTAGTTTAAGATCTCATGAATAATATTGGTTTTAATACTGCTAATGATTTAATTCTATTTTAATGACAATCTTTTATATGGTATGTTTTTAACTCTATCACACTCAATTTGTAAGCCAACCTCAGTCCCAAGGGAAAAGATAGGGTGGCAATAATAATAGTAGTAGTAGTAATAGTAATAATTTATTGTTGTTGTTGTTGCTGTTAGTTTGTACCTCTTAATTCTTACAGCTGTATTGTAAGCACAAACCAGTCATTTTAAAAAAAAACTCTACCACCCCAATTTCTTTGGTTTTGTTTTGCTGAAAGCAAAGGTCTATACATACCTTTTGGCATGGATGACTAGTACTTGTGCCCCTTTAATGGAATTGATCATGGTGCAGACCCACTGGGTTGGTTAAAAATAAAACTGTTTGTCTGGAACTGTGATCACATATGCTCTGCAAGGGAAAGCAAGTTATCCTTGAACACAGTGTTTTCTAATTAATTTAAAACACAAACACTCCTGCAGTTGTTTGAGGAAATAAGATCTCATTTCACTACCGGTATTACTTCTCTCTCCACTAATCCCTTTTTGAAGAACAAAGGCAAAGAATGAGGATGTATCTGCTGTGCTTTGTCACTGAGAGATTCCATGACCTACAGCTTTTGAGTCTCACCTCAAAATGCTCAGGGGTAGCTGTGTTGATCATGCTGCAAAATACAATAAAATCCACAAAAGGGTGATACTTTTGTTGGCCTTTCAAAATGCAGGAAATACATCATGCAAGCTTTCAAAGTTTCACTGACTTCTTCCTCAGGTATAGATGTTAAAAATGAAACAGGAGAAGAAACATCGTCACTTTTCTTCTCCTGTATAATTTTAACCTTTTCTTCTGAGAAGCCAGTAAAGTTTCGAAAGCTTGTGTGATATATTTTCTGGATTTTGGCTGACCAGTAAAGGTATTGCTCTTTTGTGGGTTTCATTGTATTTTACCCCAATATTGTTTACTTGGAAATTTCCCTGCCACTGAAATCTGGCAATAAAAAATAAATCTTGAGGATTTGGTCTTTCTCATTTGATGAAGATGTTACTGAGCAGTAGGGGCTTTGTGCTATCATGAGCAGGAGCGAATTTCTCTAGAATGTGGCATATACACCAAAAACACCTAGTCAATAGAGGAGTGAAAAGATGCCCCTGAGAATGCTGTTTGGTTCCCTTGAATATGGTTGGGTTGACTTGACAGAGCTACAGAAACAAATATATTGTCACTGCCCCAAGGACATTACAATCTGACTGGACTAGCCTCACCACTGGCAGAGTGAGCTGGCAGCAGAATGATTTCTTTCAAGAAGGGCAGCAAATAGACATGCCATTTGGTGTATTTTCACTGCCAGGAAGAGGGCAATGTGCTTGTGGGTTGTCTGTCTCAGATCTATCCTGATACTATTTGTTGTGACTTGGGGGGGAGGTGTCCCACCATTTCTTCATGCACCATTTTTTTTCTAAACATATATATAGAGAGAGGGAGAGGGAGAGGGAGGGGGCGGCAGAGGTGAAAGGGAATGCATATGAGGAAATGGAGAGTCTTTTTTTTTGTTAAGATGGAGACTAAGCAAAGTTGTTGTAAGCAAAGAAAAGGATAACTTAGTGAGGTTGAAGAGACGAAGGCCAAACTGTGGCTCTCATGGGCTGGTAGGAGTTGGATCTGAGCTCCTGACCTCCATATCCAGCCCTCCAGCTACTGCACCATACTTGTCTCTAGATAAGGAAATCTATGTGTGGGGTGCACCCACCATATATATATGAAACTAAATGTGGGAACAATCCAAATTTACCTGAGTGGGAAGCTGGGAAGCATTGTTTTCTGAGCGGGAAGCTATAAGCCTAAACTGCTGGTGTATTGTGGAATTTCAAAGGCAATCTGTACATGGGCAAAGGTGCCAAGCATCCAATTTTCAGTCTGAGTTGAAGAACCTGTGGCCTCTCAGGTGTTATTAAACTTCACCACCCAAGAGATCAAACCAGCCTGAACACAGATGGGTGAGGCAAGAAGAGTGTTACACTCCAACATCTGGGGCCAAAGTTTCTTCAGCCCCATTACACATTTGGAAACGTTACAAATTTAGGCCCCCAGTAAAAGCCTCCCCCCAGTTACCTCAATGCTGCCCCTGTTCTGTTGAATTCAATCACAGTTGGGTAATGCTTGACTACTTAGATGTTGTTGGACTAGAATGTCTATCAGTCCTAGGCGACAGAATCAACTCAGTGTTAACTGTAATGTTTTAAGAGTCTGTGGCAACCCTCAAGTGGCATAGAATAGACCATACTGAAAGCTACATTGCATTCTTCTGGAATAGACAGTATTGACCACAATGGACCTGCAGTCTTGCTCAGGGGTACAGGATCTCCTGTGTCACAGCTAGTAGCTGTGAATATGAGTGTGGCCCTTATTGGGCTGCTTTGCTAAGAGAATTGGGCATCTAACCAGAGCTATGCCCCTCTCTCCATGATTTCATTTGCTTTGTGTTTTGGAAATGTGCAAACTGCTTTTCTCAAAACTTTTGTAAATCAAAGCATTTTACAGTAAAAATGACAAGATGGTAACTGAACCAAGGCAAGTACTATTTCTGCCTTTGCAGCCAGTTAAACATTTATTGATTTGATTGATTTGTGGTGGGGGGAATGCCTTACAGGGCTCACAGCATTAAAAACAGGTCTCTGGGCTACATATGGTTTCTAAGATCAGTCACTGGTTACTTTATAAACTGGGTGCCGGGGGCTTAAGCTTTATTCGGTTCCCAGGTGTGGGAGGTTAAGAAGTAATAAATAGTGGTGAAGCAGAGAGCTCTCGTAAACCTGCTTTCAAGAACCAATTGTCATGCCTTTTTGATACATTAAAATAATGGCATTAGCACCTTAGTACTGCAAAGAACCTTGGCTAGAAAGGTTCTAACAGAACAAAATAACACTTTTTTAGATACTAGGGTGGGTTATCATCCCTGAGTCAAGACAAGGAAGAAAAAAAAAGTTCTTTCCATTTCAAGAAGGAGAATGAAACTGTTGCTTGTTAGTTATTGTTCTGTGCCTTCAAGTAGTATCTGACTTATGGCAATCATAAGACAAAACCTATCATAGGTTTTCTTGGCAAGATTTGTTTAGAAGACAGCCTTTGTCTTCCTCTGAGGCTGAGAGTGTGACTTACCCAAGGTCACCCAGTGGGTTTCCATGGCTGATCCCTGGTCTCCAGAGTTATTATCCAACACTCAAACCACTATACATGCTGGCTCTCATTTTAAATTATTAATCCTAGCTAAAACTCATGAAGGCTGTAATCTTGGCACACTGGAAACAAGGGTAAGATTGCATCATATTGAGCTATAAATATAAGGGGAGATATTTCTCCAAATCTCCAAATCTTGAGCCTGCCTCCCCTTTATTAAATCAGAAAAATCCTAAAACCAACATAGCTGATGTGGCAGTAGGTGGTGGCGGTGGCGAATAGATCTGCAGTCCTGAAAACACAATGGTTCTGCAGTCCTTAAAACACATTTACCTCATGGTAAATTCCTTTGAATTTTTGTGAAAAAACATGGTTATGATGTCACTGTCACAATGAACGAACCCAGAGGGAAGGATCTGTGGGGAGGGGAAGTGTGAGGTTTTCGCCCCTGGGGTTGCGCTTCAAAGTGCTTGCTTGTGCTTAGACTATTCCTTAGCCAGGAAGAGATGCTCCTGGGTGGAGTTCAACAGCTATAAATATAATGCAATTTTCCCCTGGGCATAGTGATGGCCTAACACCCCCTCCTTTCTTTCCTATTTGCAGTTTCTGATTCACGGCTCAGCTGAATTCCCACATCAGGTTGGTCCTTTCTCTCAGCCTCTCCCATGGGCTCACCAGGTAAGGAAATATGATTGGATCACTTGCTCTACAGGCAGGTCTTTTTTTTTAGAATCCCACCTGCTTCTCTTTAGTTGTTTGTCCAGAGATTTGAATTCTTCCCTATCTGTTTCCCTGGAGTATGCACACTGGAAAATGAGAGCCCTTAATTCTACCTTGCCATCAGTCATAGCTCATCCTTCTGGTTGTGACTTTAAAGTGAAACCATTTCTTTCCCTTCCCCTTCTCCCCCTGCATCTTTCTGAGCAGCCCTAAGTAGGAACCCAGCTCATGATGCAAAGCAGCAACAAATCTCTGTGACTTCTGTTTTAAGTTGAGAGCAGGGCACATCTTGTGAGTGACATGGCCACTGATCCCGTTTCCTCCTTGTTAAAAAAATTAGCTACTCTTTTATTTACCCCAGGCCCTTTCAAAGGTTGGAAATAGTGCAGCTCTCCAGATGTTGCTGGATTGCAAGTCCTAGCAGCCTAGTCAACACAGCTAATTGTGAAGATATCTCAGGCCTAACTGAACAACATCTGGGAAGCTTCATGATTCACACAACTGTTGTACTGGTGTAACTTGCCATCCCAAAGAGATATACCTTGACTCTAAATTGTGACCAGTTAATACTTTTAAGAGTGTACTAGTCTGGGAACAAAAGATTTCTGATTTTAGGGGTGGGTACCCTGGGTTTAGCCTGCTTATGATAATTTTTTGGTACACAGTATGGGGTCTTAGTGCTAATTTTAAGTATTATACTTGAAAAGAGACTTAAAACACATATATCCTATTGATAGAAGTGAATGTCCAGAACTCCAAGGGAGATGTACACATGTGCACAAACTTGAACTAGTGGCATTATAAAATTAAATCTGTTGATTCTTTTATTTTTTTAAAGATCAAGTCCCAGCCCAGCCCAAAGACATTGCCTATTGATCCCAATTGGTCCTAAAACCATTATGTCTGAAGAAGGCTGTTGCAAATTGTAAACACTGTTATCAAAGGTTTAATAAGTCCTTGTTAGGCTATATTAGCCCAGTGCTATTCGAGATGCTGGTCCCTGTGGCATTGGCTGCCACTCTCTGGAGCGCTCCAGAAAGGAAAGAAACGATGGGCACAAATATGACCTCAGTCCCTGGCACGAGGCAAAAAAATCCAGTCCCCTACATCAAATAGCTTAAGGAGAACTGCCTGTTACCTATATTGCATGATGTACTCTTACTGTACATTAAGGCCTAAAGATACTGGATGTGGAAATACACCACTGGATTTTAACTCTGAAGTCTGTGTGGTCAGAGATCATGTAGACTTCTTTTTCCTTCCTGAAAGCAATTCTTTGTGAGACGCCATTGATTCTCTACACCTACCTGTATTGGGCTTGTGGAAGTGGACACTGAAGCTGTCATTCTCTGCACACTTACCTTTGAATAAGCCCTGTTGGACATAGAGGAACTTCTAAGTAAACGTGCATAAGATTATACTCTGAATGAGACTGTGATTGCCAAGGGTAGTGGTGGGCTTATGTCTGTACTGGTACATACTTGGATTTCCGGATGCCGGCATTTATTTATTTATTTGAAACATTTATATATCATTTTTATTTGTACAAATCCCAAAGTAAGTTACAGCACTGTAAAACAATGTAACAAAATATATATGAGAGAATTGCTGGCAAATATTCCTAATGGCCCAGGAAGGATAGTGGAATCCTTTGGGCTCTCTCCAAAATTGGACAATAAAGCATGATCTAAAAATTTAAAAAAACCGAAACAAACTTTGGTGGCATTGAGCCATTTAAAAGCAGCAGGCTATTCACCTTTAAAAGAAACTTTTTCCACATGCGCTCCAATTAGTGTGTCTTCATAATCAGAAGTTTGTGAAACATTTAATAAGGAGAAAAACTGCTTTGAATTCTCTGCAGTTTGCTTCTAAATAAATCTGCTTGGGATTGTGATCTGTCTTGGTTATGTTATATGTGTCTCTCATCCATTTCATCCAATTAGGCCTCCATCTACAAATCTCTATGGATTCCTCTCCTAGACTATGCCTCTCCAAAGGCTTTGAATTCTGCTTTTTAAGTAATCCTTTATTCTTCATGGGTTGTTGGTGGGTTCTGATTGCCCTGTAACATTCTGTTTAGGATTGCCAAGTGTCCCTTAAGGATCCTTCATCTTGAGCCCATTGGCTCAGAAAGAGAACCCTGGAGTGCACAGCACTGTACTTATGCTTATTTTGAAAGACCTGCTCTTTGTTGCAGAACTGTATGTATGTAAAATCATATCCACTGTATATATGGTTTAACAGTTTTTACAGTTTAGTTGCAATATTAAAACCACTATTTTTTGTCTTGCCATGATGTTGTATACATGTGAGTGAGTGAGAATGTGCAATTCTCTATCTTTTTTGCAGTTGCCACTGATTTAAAATACAAACAGCCCTCCACATTTGCGGGTTTGACTTTCACGGTTTTGCTTATTTGCAAGTTTCTCTAACCCATGCCCCCGACCTCAGGCACTTCTGTTCCAGGGAAAAGAGCAGCTTCGATCAGGCTGTGCAGCCCTTTAAAAACCCACCACTGGTCATCCTTCTTCTTCACCATCCACTGCGTGGCCAGCTAAGGATGGCTCACAGCCCAATTTCTCAGTAACACAAACCATCTCCCGATGCCGCACATACACCCAAGGAAGGAGAAGGGCAAGAAAGAAGTATAAGGCTACTATGCAGACCCATTTCCCTTCCCTCTCCTTTTCCTGATCTGGTTTGGATGCTAGCAGGCCACTCTCCTCACCATGCCTCAGCCCTCTTCCCATAGACACACGCACATGTTGGTATCTGCAAATTTTCCACTTTTGCGAGGGTCCTGCTCCCTTAACCCTAGCAAATGTGGATTATGTACTGATCATCTACTAATCATCTAGAACAGGAGAATATCACAACATTGCAGATGTTGTTGGACTGCAACTCCTATAATTCCTTCCTGTTGGCCAGTTCCAACAACATTTAGAAAGCGGCAATTATCCATCACTGAAGTGCAGGAAAGTTGCAGCATAGGAGTAGGTTGGCCTTTTGTCTCACTGACAGTATGCTGGCTACGGTCCATTGTTTTGGGAAGAGCTATGCTTTAGTAGTACAGGGCTTGCTTTTCATGCTGAAGGTCTCAGGTTCAGACCCTGAGTTGGCCCCATCAGTTAGGAGAAATATATAGCAGAGAGGTTTATGAATGTGTCCCAGGAGAGCTGGTGTCAGTCAGAGCTGATAATAAGCTTGGAGGAACAGCAGTCTGAATTAGCATCACAGCTTGGAAACTGCTCACGAGGCTGTCTGGGAAATTCTAGGGCTTATCATCCCAAAACTTTCCCAAGCCTGTGCAAAGCAACTTTCTGGGTATACTCTGCCTCCTCCATGCGAAAGTGTGTCTATGTGTATGTATGAGTAAAAAAACCCAAAACTAAGAGGCAGGAAGAAGTTATGCATACGTAAGCTGATCTCACAAACTAAGCCAAGCCACAAGTTTGCATTCAACTTCCCAAGCTTAAATTAAACTTTATGACCAGAATAAAAGAGGAATGTGTGAACGAGGCTTTCTGTTCTGAAGCAAAGAGCGGACAGACATGGGTAGCGAGTGAAGGCCTCCTCAGTCAAGGAAGCCACAGCCCTGACTCTGCAAGACTTGAGCAGGGCTGTTGGTGACAGGGTGACATGAAGGTATTCATAGAGTCACCATAACTCAAGCAGAACAACAAAGTCCTTTTGCTCTGTATAGTAGAATCTTTGGCTCAGATCAGCCCTTTTCCCCAGGCCTGCCATTTCTGTTTTTTAAAAACCTGTCATGCAGTGGGGCATATCTTTTGTTTAACCCTTAGGAAAAACTAGCTAACAGCTTATTTAGAGTAGAACTAATATCCAACTCTTTGCAGTAGTAAAGCTTAGCCCTGTCTCTCCCCCCCCCCCCCGCTTTCTGATTATTCAAATATTCTGTTATTTTGGCAGGGTGTTGTATTAGCATGGGATTATGTGGTATGGATAGATTGAATCTGAACAAAGAGTTAGGAGTTTTGAATATCCATGAGTCTCTTAATGGGTTTCTGGTAGATGTTTTGCTCAGCAAATTTTTTTTCCAAGAGAGAGCAATAAAAGACTTGATTCCTAGCCAACTCTGCACTTAGGATGGGGTGGGCTGAATGTGGGTGGTTGTCTGTTTGTGTGCCTGTCTTTAATCCTTTGAGGAGCTACTTTGATGACTGTTCTCTCCCCTCCCCCATGCGCTCTCTCTCTCTCTCTCTCTCTTTTCTCTCTCTTTTCCTCCTGCTCCTCCTTTCCAGTATCATTTGTCCTATCCAGGATGGCCGCTTGCGGAGGCACCACCAAAAATAGGCTCACGGTAAATAAGCATGTCTGGGACTTTCTGACCAAGGAAAGCCCTGCCAAGCTGGTCAAGCTGAAGGAGGAAAACAAGGTGAGCATCTTGATTGATGGCGAGACTTCCGAGATCTATGTGCTGCAGATCACTATGCCCGCCCACGGGCCCAGCAATGGCCTCTACCTGGCCCGTAAGGCCCTCAAGGCTCTGCTCAAGGAGACTGAGAAGGAGTTGAAGAAGGCCCAGCGCCAGAGCGAGCTGATGGGCTGCATGGCCTTAATGGAGAAGAACAGGGAGCACGGGGCAGTCGAGCTTCACCGCCGAGGGGCCGGCTTGATATCCAGAGGGCAGCAGACGTCCGGGCCCAGAGTGGTCAGTGGGAGCGGAGGGGTAGCTAGCTGCTCACGGGGAGGGGAGGAGGAGCAGGACAGCCAGTGCCCCATCTGCTTAGGGGAGATCCAGAACATTAAGACTCTGGAGAAGTGCAAGCACTCCTTCTGCGAGGACTGTATCACCCGGGCCTTGCAGGTCAAGAAAGCCTGCCCAATGTGTGGGCGCTTCTATGGGCAGCTGGTGGGCAACCAGCCAGAGAACGGGCGCATGCTGGTCTCCAAGGACTCAAGTCTGCTGCTCCCTGGTTATGAGAAGTATGGCACCATCATAATCCAGTACGTCTTCCCACCTGGCATACAAGGGGTAAGTTGGCTTCATCTTCTCTGTCTTTCTGTATTTTTGTCTAACCCAGGATTCCCCAAGTGATGAACACATTTGGAATTTATAGCAACCATTTTATTTCTCTGTCCCTCAGTCCTGTAACCGTCAGTAGTAAACAATTGATTTGGTTTTATGAGAAAGATGGCAGCAGAGCTGTTTTGATTGTGCTGGGGCATCAGGCCCAGCCCTGCCATTAGGCAGAGCAAAGCCACTGCCTCAGGCTGAAGATACTGGGTATCAGGAAAAGCCAGTGGATGGTTAGTTATTTACTTTGTTAATGTTGTGTTTTTACTGCCAGGATTGAGAAGCAGTGTTTCTGGTGCATGCGCATGCATATGTGTGTGTGTGTTGTATAAGTATATATTTGCCTCGTGGGTTAAAATAACCTGGTTGACTTTGTTAACTGTACATCTTGACTTGGCAGAGTGGAGGTTCCATTTAGTGCTTTGCCTCAGGCAGTAAAACATCTCAGGCTGGCTCTGTGCCCATTTCTCCAGTATTGCCTTCCCTAGTCTGATGCCTTTTCTAATTTGTTGAACCACATTCCACCATCAACAGCCAGGATACTGGAATGCTGGCTTGGGTTTAAAGTGGTTGTAGTCCAACACATTTGAGGGGCACCAAGTTAGAGAAGGCTGCCTCACTGTTTGGATGAAATTGATCTTTCCTGAGGATCACACATTTCTCTACAAGTACATCGAGTTAATAAAAACCTGAAAAATGTGGGAGGTAGAATGCCTCCTCTGACTGTCTCGTGACCATCTTGATATTTTAAACTGTCAAGAAAGAAGCATGAAATAATTCTGTAAGTCAGCCAGTTTAGTGTAATGATCGTTAGAGTGTCAGACTTAGACAGAAGAGGCCCAGGTTGAGCTCTCCAGCCTTCTATAGCTACAAAGCTCACTGGCTGCCTTGAGTTGGTATCTCTCAGCCCAGCTTCCTCACAGGTTGACTGTGAGGGTAAAATGGAGGGAGGAGGAAGGGAAGGAACATGTATGCCACCTTAAGTCTTTGGACAAAAGATGGGATATAAACAGGATCGAGAGTTATAAATTTGTAACAAAATAAAAGGCCCAAGTGCCATGCCACAAATTGCTTTTGAAAGCTGCCTCAGTTTCAGATAGATTTGCTATATGGCAAGTCAGACTGCTCTTCAGAAAACTGAAGCCTGAGTGCCTCTTGGGCAAGCAAAACTAGATGTGTAGCTTTTTGGATCCCGGCCACTTTTCCTTTTCTTTTTATATCCTTTTCACCTTCATGTGATTGCCCCTTTCTCATTATGGAAATGGCTTGGATCCCTTCTACTACTTAGAGAAGAAGCTATGGAGCTATGGAGGTGGATGTTGCTGCAGCTTTTTAGAACACTCCGAAAATCTTCTCTGGAGAGTTAGGTGACCCTATGGGCAGGTGATATGATGAAAATTCCTGGAGCGGGAACATTTCATGGCTAGTCATAATAGCCAGCCTGTGTATCCATTGGGCATGCATGGGCTTGGGATTCCCTGCATGCAGAGTATTTACTCCACAGCTGATATGTGGTCCCTCAGCAACATTCAATTCCTATCTGTTTAACAATTGGCTTCTACGAAGTAGGCGTTGTGTTTTAAAAAAAGAGGGAGGATAAAGTTGACCACTTTGGTCTCCTACTGAATTCAGTGGGAGAGATGTACATCACAAGGTTTACCAAAATAGATCCCACTGTGTTTGTTAAGTCTCACTGCAAATCAAGTATGTGTAGGATTGTGACCTTTGTGTGTGAAAGTGCTAGATGATGATCCAGGAAGGCAGAGCACATATGAAACTTGGGAGAAAACCATTTGAAGATGCCACGTATCTAAGACTTCTTTGTTGAGGATATTTCGTTCTATGAATCCCATTATAAGGCAGGCAAAAGAGGATATTATCTCTTAGGAAAGCTGTGTGGTGGGGTAGATACCTTTCGAGAAGTACAGTAGCTGAATTGGAGTAAGCATCACCCAATGTCCGTTTAGACTCACCTTTGAGAGATTCCCATTCTAGTTTTTTGCTTCTGCAGATTGGTCTCCTGTGTTACAATCTAATGCAGAAACAGGAAAAAAGCAAGGGGGAAGGGAAAGAGATAATTGGGTGGGAGAAGCCAGTAGGAACAGATGGGTCTTCAGCAAGCCAAGAGAGGGGGAGGGGTCTGAAAATCCTATGGTATTGCTTTCCAGGGAAAAGCCATAAAGGGAAAAAATGGGGACTCAAGACTGATGCAATAATATGTTGTGCCATTTATTGTGTTTTAAAGGGGGAAAGATTTCCATGGGAATGGCTATGGTTGCATCTAGAAACTGTTTAATGTCATACTGTTTTGCAGTTGGGACCTGTAGGTAGGTTGGATTCTAAGAGCACCAGGTCTTGTTGGTGGATCTCAAGTTTCAAGTAAAATAAATGAATACAGTCATCCCTCCACATTTGCTAGGGTTAGGGGCACAGGATCCCTGTGAAAGTGGAAAAACCATGAATAACTCTAGGCCCTCCCAAACCATATTTAACACACACAAAAAAGTATGATCAGCATATTCAGCCCACCATGGTTTCCTTTGAGGCATCAGGATTCCTTCACAACGCAGAAGTGAGGGGCTGGTGGGGCTTACCGCCACTTCCACTGCTGCCCCACACCATTTTTAATAGGGACCTACAAGCCTCGTTTGCAGTTTCTCAGTCTGACAAGGCTTGCACTCCCTATTAAAAATGGCACAAGGGGGCAGCAGAAGTGACAACAAATAATCCATGAATAATCAAATCCACAAAAGTGAAATCTGCAAACATGGAGGGCTGACTGTACATAAATGTATTAGTTCCATAAGCTTTGTTCACAGTATATCAATGACAAGCTTGAATCATATGGGAAGACAAGGTGTGGTGCTTGCTCCTAGAGTAAAAATACTAACTTGGTGCAACATAGTAATTAAAAGGTGGGGGGAATTTCTAGGATTCCTATTTTTAACAGTCATTACCAAAATCCATTTCTGACAGAATAGGTTTGGAGCAGAGGGATACTATATTATTGAAAGCAAACCAGATGAGCTAATTTGAAGTTCTCTCCAGAATGAAAATACATATTGCTGCACTTCCTAAATGTGCCGAATAGTACTTTTTGTTGTTAACCAAGCCCTATTTTGTTACCTTTTGGTTTCCACTGATCCTGAAAGGAACTAGGAAGGGGACCATATACATGCCCCCTCCCTTTATCCTCATGACAAAGCTTTGAAATCAAGTACTATATGATATTTCAGTTCTTTAACTGTTCTCACTTTGCTCCTGTATATATATTTTTTCTAAGACATGTTTCACTCTCTTTCCTCCTTTGTATTCAGCATTATCAAAAATCCTTCATTGAGTCCCAGTTTTGGTTAAAAGGTGAGGTATAAATGAAAGCTTATAATAGTAATATTTTCTGCCAAGGACTGAGTTCTTAGTGTAGCCACCCCCAAACGGGAGCCCTTTGGATTAGTTGTCTTATGCTGGTTGAGATATGATGAGACAAGTTTTCCAACATACCTAGAAAGCACTGGTTTCAGGAAGGCTGCCTTAGGGAAAGCAAGATAATCCAAATTATGGGAGATGTTTCACCCTGCACTGTCTCTGTCTTTACACCTCAGGTATTTTCTAATCCGCCTACCTTTCTCAATCCTCTTTTGCAGGTGGAGCATCCCAATCCCGGTGTCCGTTACCCAGGCACTACCCGTGTGGCCTACCTACCTGACTGCCCTGAAGGTAACAAGGTGCTGGCCCTGTTCCGCAAGGCCTTTGACCAACGCCTCACCTTCACCATTGGCACCTCCATGACCACAGGACGAGCCAACGTCATCACCTGGAATGACATCCACCACAAAACCAACTGCACTGGCGGACCACAGCTGTAAGGACCAGTTGTGGGATAATGGGAGATAAGCGTAGTGGGGCTAGGTGCAAAGGTCATGAAGGAGAAGTGAATACCGTAGGTACTGTTTGTCAGAGTTAGCAGGAACTGGCTCCTCTGAGCATATGCAGAGTTCAGACAGTGAAGCAAGGCTTCGCCACGGCAGAGGGATTCAGTGAAGCAGGAAAAAAATTCCGGAGTTTCATTATGCTAAGCTTAGAGGCAGATTTATTGCTGCACAATAAGATAAGGCTTTCAACAGACATTCCAGAAAGCAATTAAGTAAAAAAATCATCAGAAGATAAACAGGCAACATCTCCCCTTACAAGGCATAAATTGTCAGCAGCATGACATGACCAACTAGGAAAACCTAACTGGTGACTTGTGAAGGCAAAAACCAGACTTTAAATCTCACTGTCACCCTGAACAGGTGGGGTGACCCAATCAGCATTCTGGCGTGTGGCCTTCCCCAGTACACAGGTTATAGTCATAACAAACCTGATAACCTTGCACCTGCTCATCTGGCCACATCACCTCTTTCTCTGCTGTCCACTTAGAGGAAACCATGCCTATTCAGCATAAATCCTTGACACTGTTTGGGGCTCACCATGTTTGGGGCTCAGCAAGATCCTATGAAAACCAGAAACATGCTGTTTAAACAGAACTGGGGAACATGTAGAGTCCTCCTAATGTTGGATGGTAGCTTAGAATCACAGAATCATAGAAATGTAGAGTTGGAAGAGACCACACGGGCCATCCAGTCCAACCCCCTGCTATGCAGGAACACCCTCAAAGCACTCCCGACAGATGGCCATCTAGCCTCTGCTTAAAAACCTCCAAGGAAGGAGATTCCACTACACTCCGAGGCAGCATATTCCACTGCCAGACAGCCCTGACTGTCAGGAAGTTCTTCCTGAGGTTCAGGTGGAATCTCCTTTCCTGCAGCTTGAATCCATTGCTCCTTGTCCTGGTCTCTGGAGCAGCAGAATACAAGCCCTCTCCTTCCTGTACATGGCATCCTTTCAGATATTTAAACATGGCTATCATGTCCCCTCTTAACCTTCTCTTCTGCAGACTAAACATACCCAGCTCTCTAAGTCTATCCTCATAGGACATGGCTTCCAGCCTCTCACCATTTTGGTCGCCCTCCTCTGGACTTGCTCCAGCTTGACCATGTCCTTCTTGAATTGGGGTGCCCAGAACTGGACACAGTATTCTGTCATTCCTTACCACCAGCTGTGTTTAGGGCTGATTAAAGTTGCAGTCCAACTAAATTTGGAAGGCCCAGCCCTGTATGGGAGGAAGTTAGTGCTCTGCTTTGGTCTGGGAACCAGTTGGGTTATAAATCTAGTCACTTTTTTTGGGTGCTTTTACTCTGTTAAGGTTCAAGATTGATACACATAGAGTTCATTTACCCTGAAATGTGAGACCTCTTTTTATCCATGTTATAGATGGAAAACTGGGCTGCTTCAGGATGTAGTTTGTAGATACATGGAAGGAGAAGGTTGCATGCTAAGTTGTATCCTTGTCCCTCTTGTCACCATTCCCCACGTACAGAGAATTTCCTTCTCTTCCTGGGGATTGAAGATGGCACCACCTTTCAAACATATAGTTACACATCTGGAGTGATAAAGTGTTAAAATCAAGGAAAAGTTGAACTTATTCCTATGTACTTTTCTTGGACACTTGTTCAGAAGAGCATGATTTCCCCTTCCATTATATCTTTTCAATTTTATCATTGTCACTACCCTGTAAAGTAGGTCAGGCTTGCTCCCCCAAGTGTGGATATTTGAATCTGCATCTTTCCAGTTCTAGTCCAGCACTTACGTATGGGACCCCTTTGGCTTTTAAAGATTGATTCTCTTAAATCAGAGGGGGAGAGTGTGTGTTGTTGGTCATTGACTTATTTCAGTCCTAGTCCACATAGACAGTGGCAAGGGATAATGGGAACTGCGGTCCAACAATCTCTGGAGGGACATGTAGGTCCCCACACTAGCTTTAACTATATATGTTGTGCCTGAGTCTAAAGAAGAATGTGGTTCACAAAGGCCTTTGCCTGAGCACAGGTTTGATGCCTTACATCCTTTAAATTAGCTTTCTCTTTATTAAACTAGCCCCATATATGTACTATGGACATAGCCTTCTGGTGCCGTGCATGTGTACATATATTCATATATACATACACACATAAACATACACATAATACACATTGTTGTTAACTCCCATCTAGTTGACTTTGACTAATGGTGACCGTGGGAATGGGAGACCTCAAAGTCACCCCATCATCAACAACTGTGCTCATATCTTGCAAACTCAAGGCTTTGGCTTCCTTGATTGTATTGATCCACCCACCCATAATGAGATTATGCTCTTTTCTTTCTGTCTTCTACCTTGTCAAGCAGTATTGTCTTTTCTAGAAATTCATGTCTTCTCATGATGTGGCCAAAGTACAGCAGTCGTAGTTTAGTCATCTTGGTTTCTAGGTAGAGTTCACACTTGATTTGCTCTAGGACCCATGTATTTGTCTTGGAGGTCCAGAGTGACCTCAGAACTCTTCTTCAGCACCACTTATCAAATGATTCTCTTTCTATCAGCTTTCTTCACTGTCCAGCTTTGACAACTATACATAGAAATTAGAAATGCAATGGCATGGACAATCCTGACTTTAGTATTCAGTGATATACATTTACACTTCAGGATCTTGTCGAGTTCCTTCATGGCTGTTCTTCCAAGTCCTAGTCTTCTTCTGATTTCTTGACTCCAGTTCCCATTTTGATTAATGAATGAGCTAAGCTATAGGAAATCTTTGAATATCTCAGTATCTTCATTGTCTGCTTTAAAGTTATGTAAATCATAACTTCATGGTATCACCATTGACTGATCTTATTCCCTGTTCCAATATGCCCAGGAATGGCTTGTTCTTTCTACCAACTCCAGCAACCGTGGATTGAGCATTAGGTAATCAGATGGAAATCATGTGTAGCAGTACACATACATAAATTCAAGAAATGGTTCCCATTTCTGTTGAGGAAACCATGCACAGTGGGTTCTGAGTGTGCATTTGGTTCATAGAGGTTGTTGGTCAGAGCTGCTGTGTTTCTCCATTTCCCCAACATAGTAATAATAATAATAATAATAATAATAATAATATTTATCTATATCCCGCCTCTCCCAACGGATCGAGGCGGTACTACAACAGTATATAAATACATTAAAAGCAATTAAAACATAACCCATCCTCCTCACTCACCAACCCATCTAAACCCCCTAAAACAGTTAATTTTAACTATTAAAAACAAGAAGACAATTGATGGGAGGCGGTGGAGCACTAGTCTGGGAAGGCCTGTCGGAAGAGACAGTTTTGACCGCTTTTTTAAAGCAGTCAAGACTGGTAATGTGCCGGGTCTCCTCCGGCAGGCCATTCCATAACTTGGGCACGATAGAAGAGAAGGTCCTCTGGGTAACTGCAGCCAACCTAGTTCTGACCGGCTGCAGTAAATTCCTCCCAGAGGACCTTAATGTGTGGGGCAGATTATATGGGAGAAGGCGATCCCGCAGGTAGGCTGGCCCCAAGGCATGAAGGGCTTTAAAGGTAAGAACCAACACCTTGTACTGTGCCCGGAAACTAATAGGCAGCCAATGTAAGGACTTCAGAATTGGTGTTATATGGTCAGTTTTAGATCTTCCATTGACCAACGTGGCTGCCATATTCTACACTAATTGAAGTTTCCAGACTAAGCACATGGGTAGCCCTATGTAGAGCGCATTGCAGAAGTCAAGTCGTGAAGTTACCAGTGCATGCACCACTGTTTTTAGGTGTTCCAGGTCCAGGAAGGGGTGCAGCTGGCGTATCAGCCGAAGCTGATAACAGGCACTCCTGGCCGCCGCATTAATTTGGGCTGTCATCTGAAGCGGCGAGTCCAGGAGCATCCCCAAGCTGTGGACACAGTCTTTCAGGGGAAGAGTGACCCTGTCTAAGACTGGTTGACAAACCTCCATACCTGGGCTAGGGCCTCTAACAGCGAGTACCTCTGTCTTATCTGGATTCCGCTTCAGTCTGTTTTTCCTCATCCAGTCCATTACTGCTTCAAGGCATTCATTTAGAGGCGAAATGCCACCCTTAGTCGATGCTATTATCCGAGGCATGGAGAGATATATCTGGGTGTCATCAGCATACTGATAGCACCTTGCTCCATGCCTCCTGATGATCTCTCCCAGCGGTCTCATGTAGATGTTAAATAGCATTGGGGACAGGACAGCGCCCTGAGGGACGCTAGATTTAAGCTCCTTTTTCATGGACCAGCTGTCTCCAAGCATCACCATCTGGCATCTACCTGAGAGATAGGACCGGGACCACTTAAGTGCGGTGCCCCTGATCCCCAACTCTCTCAGGCGTTCCAGAAGGATACCATGGTCTATGGTATCGAAAGCCGCTGAGAGGTCCAAGAGTACCAGCAGAGTCACACTTCCCCTGTCGATACCTAGGCGAAGATCATCCACTAAGACGACCATGGCAGTCTCGACTCCATACCCCGCCCTGAAGCCAGTTTGAAATGGGTCTAGATCAGTGGTTCTCAACCTGTGGGTCCCCAGATGTTCATGGACTTCAGCTCCCAGAAGCCCTGAGCATTGACCATAGTGGCTGGGGCTTCTGGGAGGTGAAGTCCACAAACATCTGGGGACCCACAGGTTGAGAACCACTGGTCTAGATAATCTGTTTCATCCAAGACAGCTTGGAGCTGAAGACCAACAGCGCTCTTGATCACCTTGCTTAAAAATGGAAGATGGGAGACTGGTCTATAATTATTCATATCCAGGGGATCTAGGGAGGGCTTTTTTAGAAGCGGCCGTACAATTGCTTCTTTCAAACAAGCTGGAAAATTGCCCTCCCTGAAGGATGCATTAATAATATGTCTTAAATGAGTCTTAATAGCGACTCCTCCCTGGATGACCAGCCATGAAGGGCAGGGATCGAGAGGGCAAGTTGTCTTTCTTACCTTTCCAAGGAGCTTGTCTACGTCCTCGGTACTCACTGACTGAAACTGATCCAGTATAATCCTGTTGACGGAGTCGCCGGACACTCCATTTGTAGCCTCTGCCATAATACCAGCATCCAAGTCGGCTCTTATCTGAGAGATTTTATCTGCGAAATGATTATTCAAAGCATCACAGCAAGCTACGTTAGGTTCTAACAATGAGTTCGGGGGAGTAGGTAGCTGAGTCAGATCCCGTACCACCCTGAACAGCTCTGCTGGACAGGAAGTCACAGATGCAATACGTGCAGAGAAGAAAGTCTTCTTCGCTGCATCTATTGCCACTCTATAGGAATGAAGGAACTCTCTATAGCGTGTCCTGTCAGATAAAAGTCGAGATTTCCACCAGTTGCGCTCTAGTCGTTGTCCAACCTGCTTCATATTCCTGAGTTCTACTGTATACCAAGGATTATGATTTGAAGCAGGCTGGAAAGGATGCTTGGGAGCAATCGTGTCGATAGCCCTAGTAAGATCACAATTCCAGGTATTAACTAGGGCTTCCACAGGATCACCGGCGATACCAACCATAAGACCCTCCAGGTCTTGGTTGGTGTATACGAACAAAAACACATCCTAGGAAACATCTTAAACACCCTTTCACATTCCTGGGGAGCAAAGGTAAAGAAACTAGTGGATATAGAGGGGAAAAACTCACTGTCGTTAAGGCAAACTCACCCCACTGATTTCCTTCTCAAAAAATCTGTTGTAGTCTTCCAAGGAATCCTGGAATTGGCCGAAACGTTTTTGGAAAGCTACCAGCCTTTAGTAAAACCAACTGAATTATTAGTCTCTAAGTCTGATATTTCATCTCCATTTCTTTCCAGGTTTGGCTACCCTGATCCTACATATCTTGCTCGGGTGCAAGAGGAACTTCGGGCCAAGGGTATCACCAATGACTGATCTAATATCCTTCTCACATATACCCAGGAATGGCTTGTTCTTTCTCCCAAGTCCAGCAATTGCGGATGGAGCATTCTCACCTGTTGGAACCAACCGTCTCATGATGTGATCTTGATACAGAATGCAGAGGCTTGGTCACTCAAGCTAAGATGACATTTAAAGTTGAATCAGTTACCTGAAGAATAAGGGAGCAGAGGCCTGTGGAAATCTGTGTGTATGTGTAAATGCGTGTGAGAGAGAAAAAAGAAAGAGAGAATGAATGAAAATTAATTGGTTGCCTTCCTTTGAATTGGTTCCAGTAAGAAAAAATTCTACCCACTGCACAGAATGAGACAGTAGATTTCTGGACTGCATAATTCAGACTATTTGGTGAGATGGGACCATTATTTCAAATGATACTCTCTATGGTCAAAAAGAAGCAGTACAGGCAACTTCCTCCATGTAGCAAACAAGCACATCAGGGAGAGGTCTCTACTGAATCTTGCTTCCTGATGTGCTAGACAACTGCATGCAGGAAGGATTTGAGTTTCAAAAAAAAAAAAAAAAGGCAGAAGCAGCATTCAAAAAGAAGACCATCCGCTATCTGTGGTCAGCCATCACTTAAGTCCAGGATTCTACCACATGTATAGTAATATGTTGACTCTTTGGCCCAGAAAGAAAGAAAGAAAGAAGGGGCAAGCTATTTTTGCTTGTTCAAATTTCTGCATCATTCACATTTCAAAATTGAAATGATAGAGGATTGTTTTGGTTTACCTCAAAACAGATGTGCTAGTGAGGGGAGTTTCCCCACATTACTTGCCTGTGCTCTTTCTCTTTGGTCTCCATTCTCTCAAGACAAGGAGACTTGTGAGGTTGACAGAAGGCTAAAAGGTGGGGGGCTGTTGGGATGTAAGAAGTAGAGGGAGAAGGAAGGTTCTGTTCTTCTCACTTGGGTTCTCTGTTTGATATTAAAATGAACCCTCCCTGTCAGTGCTGCTGTTGTTTGCGTATACATATCCCTTAGTGGGCATATACAAACAGGTGTGAATGGATTTTTTTTTCTGAGAGAAGTGAGCAGGGAATTTGTTATATCTGAGAGAAAGCACTGGCTTACCTAGGGTGTCTGGAGAAAAGGCTGAATTTCTGAAAGCTAGGTCTCCTAGTTATGATGCTGCTTCATATTCACTAGACCACCCTGTATCTTTTGTCCTGCGTCCTGAGTGAGGAAGTTCATATTCTGCTCAAAGGTGTGCCAAAGTGAGGGTGAAATTCCGTGTGCATTTTCATTGCATCCCATTCTTGCCCTCTAGCTTCCTTTAGTCATGCGCATAGGATTCTAAACACCTTGAGAACTAGTCTATTAGAAATAAAATTAAAGCTAAGTACACTTGTGAAGTTGCTGTCATTTGGGCACTGAAAGCTCAGCACTTGGGGTTTGCCTTAAACCACCTAGATGAAAACTGGGGTGGCTGCATGGATTTGTATGGAGTCACAGTGCCTGAATGGGAAAGAAAGAGTGAAGTATGTGAGGGTGTTCAGACCTTTATACACAGCCTCTTACCTTCTTTTCTTCTACCTTAACCCCTTTGCTGGTCACTTGGGGTGCCCAGACATCTGACACTACACTCATCCACAATGTTGCTAATCTTCAGGATTGGAATCATAAACAGGACTTTCCAGGACCATTGGACTGTCCCTCCAGGTCATCTTGGAAGGCAATGGCTTGTTGACTTTGGTCACGGACATCAGCACACCCAGCCGCCACGTCTGGTGAGGACGGTTGGCTATCCCATGGACCATGCCTTGTGTATATACCTTCTGTGCTGGCATATTGACCGTTGTGTAATTATTCCAGCCATGTCCCACGTGGAACACCTTTAGTGTCATTTTGGAACTTAGGCAGGCCTTGGCTGGTCTATATGCTCCTGACTCTGGCACCTATCTTATTTGTTGAGTGTTTGGGGGAGTTGGGGAGGGGGATGTCTCTTGGCTAACTGTTAAGCGTGTTGCCTCTGGCAAAGATGAATTCTGATATTCACTTGGTTTTGTGAGAGCTCCCCTCAGATGCACAGTTTGGATGAAGGGGATTTCTTTGCTGTTTTAAAAGAGTAACTGAAAATATGATATTTGTTCTCCTGATTTTTTTTTCTTTTTGATAAGTAAGTGTGGCAGGTGTGCTTGTGTGGTCTTGGTTTTTAATTTTGATCTAGATTAGTGGTTCTCAAACTTTGGCCCTCCAAGTGGTTTGTTGTTTTTTTTCTTTTGGATTTCAGCTCCCAGAAGCCTCAGACTTGGCCAACAGTCAGAAATTCTGGAAGCTGAAATCTAAAACATCAAGAGGACCAAAGTTTGGGAACCACTGAGCTAGGTGAAAGGAGGCAATGGGACATCTGTAGTGATTCTTGTGTCAGCCTTGCAAATAAGTCTGCAAAAATTATTTGCCCACGGCTGGTTTTAAGGCTATCCCTGCCTGCCTATACATAGTTACCATTTTATTTCACTATTAAGTTTACTAGCTGCCTTTCTGCCTGTGCATTCTAGGTGAGTAAGAAGAAAGTGAGAAAGTGAGTGAGAAAGGAGTAGAGGTGGTGGGAAAGAAAAGGGAATATGAACAATATGTGTACAAGTTGGCAAATAATATTATAGAATTACTAGAGTGGCCATATCATTGAAAGAGACAGCTTTGAGAGGAGGCAAAATGTAGATTCTTTTAGCCAAGATGATGGACACTTCCACACCTTCATATTTCAAGTATATCACTAGCCTTTTACTAAAAGAGAAGAACCAGTCCTCTCCAATATGCAAATCATTCATAGTTTGTCACTTGGAAGCTATTCTTACCCTTCACAGTTGCCCAGGTGAGAGTGGTTCTATATGAGCCACTTTTAAAGTATTGTATCCTAGCCAACAGTAGTTTTGTAGTAGTTTTTTGTTTTAAAGGCACTGATGTGCAGCTGCAATGAGTCTGGAACAGGTTTTCTGCTTCTGGGACCCTCATACCCTGAAATGGCCATATGTCCACTTCTGATTTTGATATATGGTATTTTTTTAATGTTAAAATGTGCATAAGAGTCTTCAGCTGATTTGGCCTGGAGGCTTCCAGAAGAGGCAGTTCACCCTTTGTTTGGGGGTTTTGATCAGAGGAAAGATAGTCTGGGGAGTCTAGAGGGATTGGGGGGCTACAAAAGCAGCCTGGACACATTCTGGCCAAGGGGGCATTTTATCCATCCATTTTGAAGTCACTAGTTTCCTGTGTATTATCCAGCTTTGTTTTGCCTAAGCCCATTAGGCTCCAAATTCAGCCTTTGAGTTGCCTTTATGTAAGGTTTCTGTAAAAGCCCTATGAGGAACAGCTTAGAGAGCTGGCTATGTTTACCCTGGAGATTAAAAGACTGAGAGGATATGTGACAGCCATCTTTATGGTCCATCTTTAAATATCTGAAGGTCCATCTTTAATTATCTGAAGGGATGTCATGTAGAACAGTGGTTCTCTACCTTTGGTCTTCCAGAAGTTCTAGACTTCAATTCCCAGAAGCCTCAGCTAGCTTGGCCAGTTGTTACGGGTTCTGGGAGCTGAAGTGCAAAACACCTGGAGGTCCAAAGATCAAACACCACTGACTTAGAAGATAAAAAGCTTGTTTTTCACTGCTCCAGAGACGACAACACAAACCCAATGGATTCAAATTACAAAAAAGGTATTTTACCTAATTATTATGAAAAATATCTTCACTGTAAAAGCTGTTTGACAGTGGAATAAACTGTCTCAGAAGGTGCTGGAGTTTCCATCCTTGTGGGTGTTAAACAGGTTGGATGGCCATCTGATATGATTCATTTCATTTATTTGCATAACAAGAGGTATTTCCTGAAATTAAAGAAGAAACCGGCTTACTTGTAACAAGGAGATGTCAATAAGAGGATCTTTGTGCCACAAAATTTTGAGGGCAGGAATTTTTGGGAAATTTCATCATTATTTTTTATACTTGATTATCTGAGAGAACTTTCCTCAATTTTCATTTTCCTTCATTCTCCACCAACTGCCTTCTCTGCATCAGTTTTTTTCAGCTTTTGAAGAAAAATGAGTCTAAGGTTGTAATCCTATATGCCTTTTCAAGAGAGTAAACAATGTTGAATTCAGTGGAATTTACTTCTGGATAGACAAGTATTGTAAGATAACAATACTGTAAATGCTAAAGTGTCACTGAAAATGTTGAGGCCTAATTCTGAGCAAATTAAGAATGACCCTCCCTGTTCCATGCTGGATGGAGTCCAGAAAAAACAGTTCTTCGTGGTCTTTCTGACTCACCAACATGGGAACATTCTGTTCCTGCACAGAAATCTTCAGAAGCTTCTAGAGCTGCATTTTTCACTTGCATACATATAAGTTGCATGCTCCTATGGAAACCCAGTACCTTTTCATCTGACATCATGGTAGCACTGTTAGGAAATCTCAGTGTTATGGAAGTTCACCACCAGTTCATCGTTTTGCTCTTCAGGGCTTATGGCCCTGAACTTTCCTCAAAAAGTGTCCAGGCTTTGAGGTGAAGATCCAGTTTTCAGACGATCATGCATATTGTCTCTTCTACTTGGGTGACAACCACATGGTTGATTCATGCCTGTTTTGCCAGAACTTTATGCAGCAAGTGAGGCATAATAGAGCTTCCATCTTAAGGCTCTTCATTGGGAAAGTGTCATCTATATACTGCAAGCCTTTCAGCTCAGAATAAGCCACTTCATACAGCTTCAGTGGCTATCTGCCCATGCTCACCTTTGGCCATGGAGTAACAGACAGAGCGTTCGGTGAGCCAGATCCCTTTGGCTCCCCTTCATCAAGACTCCTCGGAGAACAAATTGATGCTATTTTGTTCCAAGACCAAAGAAGCCTCCTAAGCCCTCTTCCTGAGCTCAAAAATCTAGAGATGTTCCACTTAAACCAAACAAGTTCCTAGAGAAGCAAATGGAAAAAGAGAAATGTCTGTCCTCTTTGACTTAGATGAGGCGGGGCTAGACTCTGACTGCCCCCCCTCCCGTTCAGTTATATTGGGTCCTTCCACTCAGGAGCCCCACTCATCCCATCTTGTATTCTTACTTCCTCATTGTCTCATCATTTCCCAAGCCTGATCTTGGAGAGAATCTATAGATATTTGGATTCGCAGTCCAACAAAGTTCAAGTATTTAGTTCCTACTTTGAAGGGAAGATAATTGACAAATTTTCCCTTTCCTGAAGCCCAGCTATTCATCATCACAAAGTGACTCTGCTTTTCCACTCTGAAGCACGTAACCTGGTACGCTCAGCAGATTACCACAATGAAGCATGTGGCAGGCTGTAGTGCAAAAGCTATGGCAAATCCCATTGCTCTTCAAAATCATCAAGGTTTTCTTGAAGGGCTCCATACACTTTCATCCAGTGAATTGTGGGCTGCTGACTATGTGGAGCCTGCCATCAGTCATTGCTAAGCTCATGGTGTGCCCCTTTGAGCCAATGATGTCACCTGCTCTCCTGAAACATAGAATTACTTGTGGCTATCACCTTTGTCCATAGAGCCAGTGAATTGGCAGCACCTTACTTGTCTTTTCATAAGGACAAGGTCAACCTGTCCACAGACATCGCTTTCTTCCTGGAAGTGGTCTCCACTTTCCATCTTAACCAGCTGCTCATGCTTCCTACCTTTATGCAATCCCCACTTTCCAATCTCAAGTGCACCCTTCACACTCTAAACATTAGACAGGCACTCCTGACTTATGTATCTCTGACAAAGCAATTTAGGAAATCTCCTTGGCTGTTTGTTGCCTGTGGCACACATAGGAAAGGGAAGGCAATCTCATCTCAATGTCTTTCTCACTGGGTGGTGAACACTATTCACCTCACCTGCTCTCTGGCTGGGGAACGTCCTTACTGAGAGGTTGAAGCTCACTTGACTCAGGTGGTAGCTACCTCATTGACTATCTCTCCCAGAACTCTGCTGAATGGGTACATGGTTGCAGCTATCTGCGTTCCTGTCTCATTGCAGACTGAATGCTTGGTCCTGAAATGATGCCACATTTGGTAGGGCGGTGCTGTCATTGATACTGGCATGACTCACGGTCCTTAGTGGGTTAGCTTTCTGTTCTCCAGTATGTGTCTCACAGAGACCACAAATAAGAATCACCTGTGATTGTGGTTCTTTGAGTGGTCACCTGTGAACTCACATAATCCCCCCCACCTCCCCTCTTCATGCCATCCCTTTCTCCAGGCCTCCTGATGGCTTTCAGCAGGAACGTCCATCTTATATGTGTGCCACTGATAGGGCAAGGATACCATCAAAAACGCAACTCTAGAAGCTTCCTAAGATCTCTGCGCAGGTACAGAATGACTCCATGTATCTGAGTTCCCAGGTGACTACTCAAAGAACCACAGTTACAGGTAGACAACCTGATCTTCTAAGATTATAGAAGTAAACAAGACTCAGATGAAAAGAATGGTGGGGAATTGTTTATTGTAGTTCCAAAACCAAAATACTCTGGAATTGTATAGTTGATTTTAGGCAATTTGAGATGTATTGGGCTTGAGATCATCAAAAACTGGGGGGAGGGTTGAATTATTCGGATATGAGAGATAAGGCTGTTAATTTTCTTTGTATATGGAAAATATTTGATACAATTTGGAATTCTACAAGTATCAGCTTATTGTCTTAAACAAAGGGTGAGCAACTCTGGCCTTCCACATATTATGGGACTTCATCTCCTATTGGCTGTCACCACTGGCTACTCTGGTGGATGAGAGTTTTAGGCCAATGAGTTTGGAAAGTCACAATTACTTATCCTTGACACAGACAAGTGCTTTTTAAGCTGCCCAATGTGGGGGACCAGAAATTTCCTCCCTTATCTGTCAGGGACTGGTAAATCCATTGCCTACAATAAGTTATTTCTTTTTCAGATGCTCTGCAGGAATTGACAGAAGATGGCTTGTGGTTCAGCAAGAGTCCACAGAAAACCACTTTGACTAGCACTACCATGAATAGAGCAGAACTCCCAGTTTCCAGATGTAATGGTTGAGGATATGATTTAATGTAGTTTCTCCACTGACTAGCAGTCCATTGCTGGCCTACTGTGTTCAGTTAACTGGCGTACACTTGAGGATGCTTTGCTGTCAAAAATTTGGCCAGTTCTAAAGCCTTCCTAGCTTGGCTGCTGCTACTGAATGGGTAGATTTCCGCAGGGCAAGAGGTGCACTCTCTGTATGCTTTGCTCCTTGATGACTCAAGCAGAGGAGTTCATGTTCTCTTGAATGGGGATCTTTAAAATCTTGGCACTGATCCTGCTACTTTAGCAGTAGTAGTTTGATATGCACTTCTCTTGAGGGTGGAACTACCTTGGAGAAGGCAAGCTCCAAAATTCGTGTTTACAGGAGTAGCATGAATGTGCAGGAGGACTATGCGCATCTCCTACTCCTTCATGCCGGTTCTCCTTTTCAAATAGGGCACTGCCACATTAGCTTTGCAAGGCAAGCACATTGAGCTGGAAGCTCTGATATTGCCTTTTATTTATGTCCTGAAAGGTAGTGTTGTATATTCTACTTAGCGCAAAGGACTATGGGATAATGTACATATTAATTCCTGGTCCTGGTCCAAAAACCAGCATTAATTTAATCCCCCTCTATTGGTACAGCCACTGCAATGTAAGATTGCAAATGTCTGGCAATGCACTTGGCACAAGATGAGACTTTTGTGCTTGGCCCAATTGCCATCTCCTTTCCCCCTACAAATGGTCACTGTCATCCTTTTCCCATACTTCACCTTTGTTCTTATCTCTTGCTGACACACACTGAGCGAGTCAGTGCAAGATAAGCAAATGTTTACATATTTTGTGTAACTTATTTTTAGCTTGGTATTTTGAACTTCCATGAAAAGGATTAAGGTAAGGGGTCTGCTTTTTTCGAATATGTCCAGTCCTGATACCAGTTGATCTAGTCTGGCTTATAGTCAGTGTGTTACATCAGCAGATTTGTGTTTGTGTCAAGACCAGAGCAGTGCAGACAGGACAATACAGAGCACTGAACCTGAGTGAGCTCCAACTTGATAAATAACATAAGGTCAGGCTGTGTTCTAAGCAGTGAGATAATCTTTTGTCAGTTGCATCTCCTATCCTGAACATGCATTCAGGATCTTCAAAGGTAGGATTTCCCTGGTTCTATACACTTCAAGACATGTGTGCTATATTACCTGTCTCTGAGGAGGTTTGCCCAAAGCTAAATTCCACTTTGTTCTCCTAGGTGAATCTAACACAGGATTAGTGGGGAGATGATGAAGATGACTGTTTTCTTCTTTCCTCTGTTGTCTGGCTCTACTATATCTAGATTTCTGAATGGGACCTTTTTGTTGCTAAAAACTATGTCCGGAGGTTCTGTTCCTTAGTTCCAGAGCCAGTCAGCAGCTAACCTATTATCAAGGAACTGTGTCAATCCCTGATTTTCCTGGAAGGCTCTGAAATGAGGGCCACGGGGACATTTGTCCCCCTGCCCTTAAAAGAACCTTTTGGGTACCCTTTTGAGTTCTTCCACTTCTATGCTGCCATGGGGTGTGGATAGATATTTGCCTGGGACCCTCCTGTGGCTGGAACCTTTACATATAATTAAAACTATCCACACTCTGCCTTTCAGATGGAGTCATGGAAGGCAGATTAACTCAGTGGGGAATAAAAGTAATAGGGGATGGAAGACAGTATCACTGATTTCAGCAGCCATGTAATTATAGAGGCGAGCTGGAAGGGACCACAAAGATCATCTAATTCAGGCCCTGGAGATTTAGCAAACCCACTGCTACAGAATCTCTCCTAGAAGGCTGCCCAGGCTTTGGTTAAAAACCTCTAATAAAAGAGAGCCCCTCACTTTTTAGAAATGGTTTTGTTCTATCAGTGAGCAACTCATACTGCCAGAAATTTCAGATCTTCAAATGAAATCCACTTTCTTGTAATTTGAACCTGTTGGTTGGGTTCTACTACCCTCTGGAGCAACTGGAAGTACATTTGTTGAGTATGGAGGCCTTTAAAATATTTGAAAATAGCCACCACATTGCCTTTGAATTGTCTCTTCTGCATGTGAAATTGGTTTCGTCCTCTTCATGCCCTCTGGTTTGATAAATGGGTTTCTCCTCTTACTGTCTCTGGTTTGCAGTCCTGAACAAGCAGTGTAAGCAGAAACATTTTGAGCAGTATAACAAAGGGATGGCTACTAACAAGAGGTGCCTAGCAACTGGGAGGTCAACCTCATAAAGGATGCTTAACAAAGGTCACTGGGCATGTGTTGACCAAGCTTTTCTGTAGTCTGGTCAGTCTGTCCACAAGTCTGGGAACATTTGATTTGAGGCATCTCCTCAGGAGACAGGATTTTCTTTTACATTGCACACCATGACCATAGGAAAGGGTGAAGCTACAACAAGCTGAGATGCTTGGAGGTAAGTACTCCAGTAGTCTTCAGCTTTCAGAGAACCTATTCTTAACCTGGGACCCGATTTAAAATGGGATTATTCTATATTTCTCATTTGATTGCCACATTTTTGGTTCCACAGCATTGACACTCATAAAACAGAAAACAATGGAAGCAGGGGAATAGTTTAAACGTAGCAGAAAGATATGTAAAACTGGTCTCCCATTAGTACCCCAAATTCTCTTGAAAAGCCACAGAAATGAGAGTGGTAAGCAACGGAACCTCACTTATAAAGAATCTTCCTATCTTTTCCTCTTCACCCTGCCCACCTCTCTTTCTTCCCTTGTTTTGGAAAGATGAACAGCAAAGATCTTGCATTATGTTTTAGGTTCTGCTTTTTCCTGGGGCAAGTTCTCACAAGATGACTTAAAGGAGAAATGCACTTTCTGAACAGTTGCCATGAGAAGGAAATTTAAGCAGGTGCAGCTTGCTGAGGAAAAGATAACACCCAATCATCTCCTACAATTTAGTCTGGTACAGCTGCTATTGCCATCTTCTGGCAATTTCGTTTGTTATAAATCAGTTTCTAGATGTTGTACCTCTAGAGCCTTATCACACAATGGTATTATGGCATCATAGCAAGGCATTAGTCCCACATTTGCCTCAGCCTTGTCGCATGACGTCATTGCTCTCCAGGCGCTCTTGCATTGCAGGGGTCATTGAAAAGGTGTTTACTTTTCACAGCGGAAGTAATTCGTTAACGACCCCCTTTCCCACAACAATTCTAACCAATTTGGGGGCGGATGTCTCATACCACTTTCTTCTGCCAATGATCCATTAATGGGTGTGGCCAGGTTATCTCTCCCTCATGAGTTGTAGTGTCATGATGTACCGTTGCGGTGCTGTTACAGCTAGAGGAACCACTCATGAAGTGAAGGGTGGAGTACAGGAATCGGTAATTACGCCTTAATGTGGACGAGCAAATCATGCTGTGAAAGCACAAATGCAGCAAGGGTGTGAGAAGAGTGTCAGCAATCAGCTACCCTCACGAGAGTGGCTGGAGCGGATTTCAAACAGAATAATGCAGCATAGAGAAGTGGGGTGATAAGCTAGAAAACAGGTTGCTTCCTCCTTACCACTGGCGTGACCAACCCACCTACAATAAAACAGGAAGGAGACATTGCTTTGTCTTGGCTGAGAACTTCCTAGCCAGACTAGATGGAGCTTTGCTGTAATCTGGATAGGGTAGCCATGTCTTCTTCCTGACAGTCCTCTGAGAGGCTGTCAGACAACTATTTGAAAGGCTGCCCAGGGAGAGGAGCAACACCGTGACCTTTCCCATCTGCACTTAGCCTCTGAACAGCAGAGTGAGCAGCCAGCCTAGAGGTGACCAGAGGCCCATTCACATTACACAATTATAGCATTATTATCGTATATACCTGGCGTTGCCCGGGATTTTATTTTCTCATAGGTGATACTTGTTAGAAAGATTTGAGATCCTGTGCCTCTAATTCCCCAAACTGTCTTGTCTAGTACCTGTAATTTTTCCCCATATTCCCCAATCCAATTTGTATTCAGAGTTATTAACATACAGAGTTCCTGAGGGAATATGCTGCCCTCCTCCTTGCTGCTTGGCCTCATCTCCACAGCAACTGGATGAGAATTCTAAAGGCCCCTTCCTAAATTGCCAATCCCAAGATTTCATAAAATCTTCACAGGCAGCCAATCATATGAAGTCTTCTCGCCTGACACAGCCAATCATATGAGGTCTTTGCCTGCCTAACACAGACAAACTTACAACCTTAGACTTTTATATGTTACATGAATCCACTTTAACTGCCATGGCTTCATGCTATGGGACCTTGAGATTAGCAGTGTAGGGAGGGTTGTTTAGAATTCCCAGCCAGAGAGAGTCCCCAAACTACAAATCTCAGGATTCAGTAGGATGGCACCATGGCAGCTAAAGTTGAAAAATAGTGTTATGATTGTTTAGTGTGAAAGGCCCTGGTCAGTCTCCAGTTCCTGCTCTCTTTGGGGGTACTGTGTTTCTGTTACAGTCATTCTTTTTAAATTTGCAGCAACTACACCTAAAAAGTAGCATATGAAAAACTGTATTCTTATTTGCCCTCCCTTGGGAAGGACAGTGACAAAAGACTGGCCGTGTTACGTCCGGCAAGGCTTGTTGAGTTCTTGATTTGGGCTGCCATCTCATCCAAGGTTTGTCAAAGTGGGATTTCTATGATTTGGCTTAAATGGAGTTGATGCTGTTCAGACCTGAATGGCGTGGTGTCACATTTAAACCAGGCTCTTAGACTTCCTGTGAAAGAACAGCAGGTGACACGCTCTCCATTAGCACAGCTGAGGGATGTGCCTAGAAATTTGACCTCCGTGGCAGTTCTTGTGTGCCCTCCTGCGGAAGGGGCAGGCAAAAGAGAAATAGAATATACAGGTATTATTACAGTGGTTCTTAAGCTGGGGCCCACAGACCCCTGGGCACCTGAGGAGCCCCTGTTGGTGCTGGACACCAACAGCAGTGACAACAACAGGGATTTGGGAGTGGGGGAGGGGTGTGCACAGGTGTTGAAACTGGTCGCTCGTTTGCAAATGAGGGAGCAGTTTCAGCACCTGCACAGGCACATCTGCTGCCGCAACCTTGATGAAAAGGACACAGTAGCAGCTGTGTGTGCGCACCCAAGCTATGGCTCCGGAGACCAGAGTCTGAATTCCCACTTGGCCATGGAAACCCACGGGCTGACTTCGGGCGGGTCACATTCTCTCAGCCTCAGTGAAAGGCAAAGGCAACAAATCTTGCCAAGAAAACCTACATAATAGGCTCACCTTAGGTGTCACCATACGGCAGTTTTTAAAGGGGAGAGACATGACAGCTAGAAAGAACCTCTGCCTCTCAGCGGCATTTTGTTGTTGCGTGCCTTCAAATCACTTCTGCATTATGGCAACCCTACCTATCACAGGGTTTTTTTGGCAAGATTTGTTCATGGGGGGGTGCCTTTGCCGTCCTCTGAGGCTGACAGACTCTGACTTGCCCAAGGGCACCCAGTGGGGATTTGAATCCTAGGCCATTTCTGCCCTTCACTGTTATAGTGTGATCATTTCACTTTCAACATCCTGTGGAATTAGGGAGTTTGTAGTTTACTGAGGCCAAAGAGCTCTCTGACTGAGAATTCTAAATGCTTCTCACTAAACTACAAACCCCAGAATTCCACAGGATGTTGAAAGTGAAATAATAGCACTACAACAGTGTAATGCGGAAATGGCCCTCGTTTCCAGAAGTTAAATAAATATTTGGAGATTTAAATCTAAATTCAAATATTAAAATCTTAAATTAAGTTTTAGGGGTCCTCAGCAACAAATTATATTTACTGGTAAAGAAAAGATTAAGAACCATTGGTAATTTCCAGGAGTCTTTCAGAGGATCATCCACTCTTTCTGAACCCCTACAACTATAAACATAGGCCATTTCTGCACTAGACTGTTATAGTGCTCTTATTCCACTTTCAACATCCTGTGGAATCTGGGGTTTGCAGTTTAGGGAGGGGCCTTTGAGGCATGGAATAATAGCACCACAATAGTCTAGTGTGGAAATGGCCATGTCGACATCCACTGGCCTTCCTAAACACCACCCTAAGGTAGCCTGCTGAAAACAAGAAAGCTTGGGGGTGTTTTGGGAAGATAAGAGTAGATTTTAATGTGAAAACATTTCTGTGTAAACTCCAGCTGGGGTACCAAAACAAAGTTCCAGCCTGAAGGCAAATTGCTCAGCAATTCAGTATCTATTTTGTACCGGGCTTCAGTTGGTCAGAGGGCTGGCCCTGCCATTAATTAAGCACCCAATTTAGGAAGCTATTTTCTTTCCCACCGATGTCATAGAATCACAGAGCTGGAGGGAGCTTCATAGGCCTTTGAATCCAACCCTGTTTTCAATGAAGGAATTAAAGTTAGAGCATCCCCAGCAGGCAGAGCTGTACAACTTCTTTTTGAAGACATCTGGAAAAAGAGATCCCAGCACCTTTCTAGTTAATTGGTTCCATTGCCAAACCACTCTTACTATCTTGAAGTTACTTCTAATATTCAGCCAAAACCTATCCTCCTGTAACTTAAACCATTAGATGTAGTCTTATCTCCTGGGATCACAGAGAACAAACCTGCAGCCCTTTAGATGTTTAAAAGGGCAATCATATCAGTCTTCTCTTCACCTGACTGGACATGCCCTTTCCTTCAAATTTTCCCCATGTTCCCCCCCCCAGCTTTTCTCATACTTCTCTGAAACTTCTCCAACTAGTCTACATCTTTCTTTAAAAAAGGGGCCCAGAACTGAATGCAGTATTCCAGATGAAGCCAGGCTAGCGCAGAATATAAAGAGACTATTAACTTCTCTTGTAAAGATACCATGAAGAGTTTTTTTTTTTAAAGTTACTATATTTTTGCTGCTAGGTACATGGAGAGGTGTATACCTTATGTGCCAAAATAACTTGGCTAGTTTAGTGTACTCTGTACCTTATCCTGTGAGTTGCCTGAACCCTTGCTGTGTGGATGGGTGATTCTTGTGATTCATCACTTTGAAATAGGAGTGTGATCTTGCGTATGTAGGAACATTAGGGATTCAGAAATGGCCTTGCTAAATCAGACAAGGATCTGTTTGTTCCTGAGCGTCAGTCTCTCACAGCGGGCAGCCAGGTTCTCCAAAGTAGCTCAGAAACAGAAGGTGACAGAAGGCTTTTTCTCACTGCACCGATATATAACTAGGATTCCACTTTAACTGCCATGGCTGCATCCTGTGGAATCCCAGGATCTGCAGTTTAGGAAGAAGGACTGAGAATTCCCTCCCAAAGAGCTCCTCTTGTGCCTCTGACCAAACTACAAACCCCATAGGAGGCAGCCATGGCAGTGAAAAGTGATATCACAGTGCTATAATTGTGTATTGTGAAAGGGTCCAGAAATGACTGTAACATTTGTTCAGATTATGTCAAAACTGGAGACCAGATGCCTCTGGCTGGGAAGTCTTGGTTTGGGCTGTTGTGTATCATAGTCTGGAATGTCCATGTCCATTTGTGGCTGCCACCACATCTTGAGTTAATGAATCTCCAAAGTAAATTCTGTCTTGAATGAAGGAGTACTTCCTTTTATTTGTCATGCTTTAGAAATGTTGCCTAGTTCTTTCCAGCCAAATGTCTGCTGAAAGTACCATGGGAGGTGCTGCTACTAATGTACTGCTTGGTTGTTGCCTGTGTAGGTTCGGTCCAATCGATTCTGCAATCATATACATATTTACATATTTACATAAACATATTTGAGCATATACCTAACTGAGTTCAGCATAGCATACACCTAGGGGATAATGCCTAGCCTTGGGATATGCATTCCTGCAGGGAAACGGAATATTGAGAACCTTTGAAATATTGCTGTGCTACAGAGGCTGTGTGTGCACTTCTGGAATCTGATGTAAACATTTTGGTTTCCCCCAAAATAAATACAGCAAAAATGTCTCTCTCCTTCCCCCCACCAATTTGTAATTTTTGAGCTATGCTGCCCTTTGTAAGAGAATATAACATAGTTGAAGCATTTAATTCTCTACAGAAAGGCATGGAGTGGAGAAACTGGAATGGTTGAATGAAATTATCTTGTGTATTAGTAAATTACATGAATTTTAGCATGGGGATTAAAAACAAGGTCATTTTCTTTAAAAAGATATTTGCAAACAGTATCTCTGTTCTCTTCTGGCACAGAGAAGGAGCTTTTTTTTACTTCTATACATTCTCGGGTTCTTCCAAACCGTTATGGATTGGGCTCTTGTTTTCTTTTCTGAGTGCAAGGGAATATGATTCTCTTGAGGCATGGTGGATTCTGGGCCAAAACCAGCTGTCCTGGCATTTTGCCATCCTGCTCTTGAGAATAAGGCCCAGAAATCAAGCAAGAATGAGCAGGAGGGGGTGGGACTGTCAAAGCTTACAAAACCTTACTTTTGCCTTCCACAGAAGATCAGACCTCCTAAAGTCTGGCTCTGAAGCACTCTTGCTCCTATTGCTGGGTTTCAGAATACCAAGGTAAGAGCCATGCATCCAAAAGGGCTCTTTTGGGGAGGGGGAGTCACAGAATAAATTGCCCTCTGGTCCACCTTTAGATTTTTGGCTAAACGTTGGAGATCTGTGCAGTCTATAAAGCTAAGCACTTTCTGTGACGTAAAACAGGAGCTGGTAAGATACGGTTTGTACAGTCTGTGTGTGTTTCTTTTTCCCATTAGATGTGGCTGCTTTAAATGTCTCTGTGTTTGTCTTGGGTGAAAAATTAAGAGGCCCTTAAAATACTCTGCTGCCTATGGTGAAGGGACAAGAGCCCCCCACTCCTTTCTTCCTCTAAAATCCAACTGGACTGGCAGTTGAATTTTGAAACCTGATGATGGGACAAAAGTCTTCCAGTGCACTCGAAGGTAGCAACCGACCTCACCTTGGTGGAGTGAGGCACAGATGAGCTTTTTGAAATTCTGCATTCATTCTTTGAAAAAGGAAAGAGAGGGCTCATTTCATCAACCATCTCAAAAGAGGAAGAGAAAGTCTCCCACAGTTGCTTGTGTGGGTGGGGTTATTATTAGCATTGGCAGTACCACTGCTTTATTTCCCCCCCATCACCACCACCCTCAATCTACAAGTGACAACCGTGGCCGACTGTATTGGCCTCCTGGTTCCATCCTTCACAATGTCTTAGAACTACCATCATTGTGAGGAGGCATGGGTGGTGGTGGGTGAATAAAGACTGGCACAAAAAAAAAATAATATGGAGGACAATTAAAGTGCAGTCATCCCTCCATATTCACTAGGTTTAGGGGTGCAGGACTCCTGCAGAAATGGAAAAGTTGTAGATATCAAAATGTGTGTATCTGCAAGAAGGGGTATGAGGCATAGTTGAGACAGTGTATACTCAAGGTCCAAACCAGATCAGACAAAAAAAGGGGAAAGGGGTGGATTGGCATGCTAGCCCAGTACCTCCTCTCTCTCACCCATTTCCTTCCTTGGGAGTGTAGGGGGCATTGGGAGAGGGTTTCTGGTGCTGAGAAATCGGGCTACGAGCTGTCCTTAGGTGGACAGGCAGTGGCTAGTGGTGGGAGGGGGAGGACCAGAGGCAGATTTCTAAAGGACTGCATGGCCTGATTGGTGTGGCCAGGAATGAACGTTCCCCTAGAAAAGAGGTGCTGGGGGAGGACAGGTTGGAGAAACTTCCAAAAAATCAAATCTATGAAAATTAAACCCACAAATGTGAAGATCTGACTAAATTCTGTAGAGTGACCTTCTTTTATGTCTAGGGGGTTGGCAAGTATGAGGAAAATAGTTTCAGGAAAAAGAAAAAAGAATATTCTGGCCAGTTTTCAGATTTAGTTAAGCAGGCCATGTGGCAAGGGCAACTCTTTCTGCCAGTTGCCCCCTCAGCTTCTGCTGCCTGGAGGCTCCAACCTCACCGTGACAGAGAGTAGCTCTGCCCTTTGAGCTCTATTCTGTCTGAGGCCATGACAGGAAGCTGGGCAATCTGCGCATTGTGCATTGATCCGTTGTGGCATTTTTCTGCCAGCAGATGGAGCCATGTAGTCACACAATCCTAACCGCGGTGCAGGAGGTACAGGTCTAGCAGGGAGGTTGGGGCCCAGTGGCAAAACAGGGTACTGGCTTCCCTCCCTGTTCCTATCTTTCCCCTTCCCCTGTCCATCTAAAAGTATAGATGCAATAATGTGAAAAAAAGGAGCAGCAGACAGGATGGGCTATAGAAGTACAATCTACTGAGTTCCCAAGGATTGACAAATGGTAACACATGGTAAAAATTAGAAGGAATCCTCTTTTCTGGCTCCCAGAATCCTGGGCTGAGAGCCTTGGCTTGCCAGCCCGGCCTGATGTTTTCGTAGCACTGTGGAATCTAAATCCCAGGCCCAAGGATCTGCCACTGAAGGCAGGAATGCTCCCTCTGAGCAGGGTCTCTGTGCCCTGAGTTCTTCCGGGCCTTCATTTGCTTGCATGTCCCTCGTTTATCCTTCTCCCCGTCCCTCCTCCCAAAAAGACCATTCCAGTATCTTGCCATTGCCTTACAAATAATGTGTCTAGTCAGGTTATTTTTAACCTTCAGATGTGTCTATTTTTAATCTCTGCTCCCTTTTTGTGCCAGGGGCTCGTCTTGATGGGCAGCACTGTTCCAGAGCACTACATTGCAGAGAGGTGGTGGGGTGGTGGCACAAATGTGGACTTGCCTCTGTTTTCCCAATCCAACTGTTTAGTATAGATTGGCAGTGGGGAAGAGGGGAGGATCTCGGTGGATATATCTTGGAAAAGGGAACAGTGATTTCTTTCTCCCTCCATCTTTCTTTCTCTGCTGCTGGCTCAGTCAAGTCCCTTTCCTTTGGGGAGGGGGTGCCAATTCTTGTGCTTTCCCCATATTTGGCAATTTCTCTTCTGGAAGATAGCCCAGGTTGGCTCTTTGGTCTGGTACTGACCACATCAGCTAAGTCTGCAGGTCAAGATTTCTGCTGGCAACAAAGCTGAATGAAAGGGCAGCTGTGGGGTGGCAATGAGGAATCATTCCCCCAAGTGCCCTCACTTTAACGTGTTTATATGCCACTCAGGTTGGCCTGAGTAGGGATGGCCTCTCACTTTTATCCTATCACTTCTTTCTGCCCTATTGGCAAAGATGTTCTTCCATGTAAAAAAAAATTGGTCTCTCATCTCTTCTGCAATCTATAATAGATTGCAGAGATATGATGATTAAAAGTTATACTACAAGGAATTGGCAGGAGGAAGTCAAGGTGTGTCAGAAGAAGAATGTTGGAATGAGAATTGGATAAGTATGTTCACTTAAAATTGTATATATTGTACAAATTGTAAAATTGTGTGTGTGTGTGTGTAGAGAGAGAGACACAGAGAAAGAGAGAGAGAGAGAGAGAGTGGTCTGCATACTATTTAGAGTACTGTACATGTCAGAGCCACCATAGTGTACTGGGCTTGAGTATTGGACTGGGATTCAAGGGAGGGAACAGGGTTCAAATCCCCACTCAGTCATAGCAAACCACTGGATGACCTTGGGCAAGTCACACTCTCTCAGCCTCAGGGGACGGCAGTGGCAAAGCTTCTCTAAGTAAATGTTGTCAAGACAACCCTCTGAGTCAGACACCACAAACCAGCACCGACTTGAAGCAATATAGCAGCTACAACCACAGTTACTGTCAGTTGTCTGAGAACATGGCAGTTGCTTCCCTGGTTTAAGATAAGAGGGAACCAAAGTGTGTTTCAGAGCTCCACGGGCTCTCCCCCGCTGCCTGAAGTCTGTTTGTCTTGTTCCCCTGCAGTGAGGACTGGAGCCTTCTTTATGGGGCCTGAGTCAGAAGCGGCCTCTCACTCCTTATCCTCTCACTCCATTCTGCCCTATTGACAAAGAAGTTCTTCCATGTAATAAATATTGGCCTTCAAGAAGTTGTTAATCTGGCCCTATCAATAGAAAAACTCTGTTTTCAAGGAGAGCTAGACCAAGTATGTGTCACCGCCTCTGCTGCGTAACTTGGCTGGGGTTAAAAACCAGGCGATCTGTAAAAAAAGAGAAATCACTAATCTCACTAAATTATTTTCTTTGAAAGAAAACCCCAACATTGTTGACTAGTGGGATGCCTCAGAGTTCTGTCTTGGGCTCGGTGTTATTTAACATCTTTATAAATGACTTCTGTATGACAAGGATCTAGAAATCTTAGTAGGCTACAAGCTAAACATGAGTCAGCAGCGTGATGCAGAAGCCAAAAAAGCCAATGCGATTCTGAGTTGCGTCAACAAGAGTGTAGTGTCCAGATCAAGGGAAGTAGTAGTCCCACTCTGTACTGCTTTGGTTAGACCTCATCTGGAATACTGTGTCCAGTTCTGTGTACCACAGTTCAAGAAGGTTATCAATAAGCTGGAAGGTGTGCAGAGAAGGATGACCAAGACCTTCAAAGGTCTGGAAACCCAGCCTTATGAGGAATGGGGTTAGGAAGCTGGGTATGTTTAGCTTGGAGAAGAAAAGACTGAGAGGTGACAGGATAGCCATCTATAAATATCTGAAGGGATGTCATGTGGAAGATGGAGCCAGCTTGTTTCTTGCTGCTCCAGAGACTAGAACATGAATCAGTGGATTCAAATTACAAGGAAAGAGATGGCCCTTGTGGCCGCTTCCAACCCAGTAATTATACTGCTTTAATCAAAGTACAAGTTAGCTTATAACAATATTTGCCTGTATATTAAGTAAAACACCAAAGATTAAAAATACATAAAATATCATTTAAAGGGAGAAGAACTATCCAGAGGCCTATCTAATTCCAGCATCTGAGGTTCAGTGCCTGAATATGGAGGTACCATTCATAACTGTCATGGCTAACAAGCAAGTACAGTATACCATACTCCTGTCCAGGGATAAAGCCAGCCAGATATAGCCTCTCACAATCTCCTCCTTCCATAAAGACCCACCCAGATGTTCTGATTTTACTGGCCCATTTTCTGCTGCATTTCAAGGACAGAGAGCAAGTGGTCCTCCAGTTTTGGACTTCAACTTCTATTCTTCTTTATTGTTGGCTATGCTGATGAGTGCTGAAGGGAGCTATAGGCCAAAAATATTGTGAAGGACCACACATTTCCTCCTTCTAGTCAAAGTTAAATCTTTGTGTTCAGCCGCACTTTGTCACTGGATAGGAAAGGCCTGGGACAAGTAGGCAAATGGCAAGTTCTGTCCCCTTACTGGATGTGAAGGCTGCTTCTGTGTTCTGTGTTTTCTTTTCTGGCAGTAAGTTCCAGTGAGAGACAGTAAAAAGGTGAGATGGGGGCCTGACAGTGACTTCACTGGAATAGGAGAATGAGCATGACAAGCCGTGCCATTTTGGCCTGTGTTAATGATAAAAGCATCTACAGATACACCTCTTTCAATGAAGCAGGGCATTATTCCAGGGCATTACTTTTTTAGCAGTACAGTCAGCCTTCCACACTTGCGGGTTTCACTTTTGAGGATTTGATTATTCATGGATTATTTGCTATCTGCTGCCTCACTATGCCATTTTTAATAGGGACTGCAAGCTTTGTGAGACTGAGAAACTATGAACGAAGCTTGTACATGCCTATTAAAAATGGTGTGGGGCAGCAGTGGAGGTGGCAGTAAGTCCCACCAGCCACCCACTTCTGCCTTGTGAAGGAATCCTGATGCCTCAGAGGAATCCATGGTGGGTTGAATATGGTGATCATACTTTTTGTGTGTGTTAAATATGGTTTGGGAGGGCCTAGAGTTATTCACGCTTTTTCTACTTTCACAGGGTCCTGTGCCCCTAACTCTAACAAATGTGGAGGGATGGCTGCAATTTGATACCAGAGGCAGAAATAACATGGAAAGAATAGGGGTAGGTGCCTATATCACAAAAAAGAGCAGCTCAACAGGCTTCAGGAAACCTTTAGCTTTTGTGTTCATATATACCTAATTAGAGATTGAGGAGGCAGCTACTGTTCACGTTAGCTGATGTAGGTAAGCACGCATAGCAAGAGTAGAGTTGGCTATAGTAGGACCCCATTCATTCCTAGCTCAAGTTTTTATTGCACTGTTTACTGCAAATGTACCACTGCTACCATCTGACACTGAAAGTCCAGCCCTCCTTCACCCTCTCCTAATGCAGATACTGCTAAACTCCTTTCAGCTACACATAGGACAAGGAGGAAAACAGAGGGAGTCTGAAGGTGGTTTTAAAAACTTTGTAAAAGGAAGCTTCTTTATTCATGACTCTGACAGGAAGGCTGAGAAACTCTGCCTGTTCAAACACTTGTAAAATGCTTGGCAATACAGTAGAAAATTGTGGTACAGATCAGCCATTAGCTTGATTCAACAGAAGGCAACTTCTTAATGGAATTTTCATATCTGAGTAACTCATCATATTTTTCCAGTGCCCAGCTGGAGATGCTTCACTGGTAGCCATAGCTTAATTGTTATTCAAGACCAGAGCATGTTTATGCAGAGATGTGTATTTCAGAATAAAATGCTACATTACAATGAAATTCCTTGCCACTTGCACTATCACTCTGGGAGACTCAGAGTCCTTCCATCCCATCCTGAAAGATACAGACAGTGGCAGCTGGAAAAGTGAATCTGTTCTGGGTTATAGTCCATACTTTAAATGAGCTCTCCAAGGTGCCAAAGGATTGCTATACCTTAAGTAGCTCCTTTAAAATTTAGACTCAAGAGCAGACTCATCACCCCACTGACATGGAAGCCCCCAATAGCCACTGGATACAGATATTCCCCTGTTACCTGAGGGGGTCAACCAGGTGTTGCTGCCAGATGAGCTTTTTGATTTGAACTGGCTTTCCAAGCACCCAAGGCAGCCTTTCCCAAGCTGTTGCCCTGCTGCTGTGCTGGACTACAACACACTGGCAAGCAAAGAGGCTGAGGATGGTTGTGAATGTAACCTCAACAAACCAGAAGGATGCAAGATTTAGGCAGTGTTGACCCAATGCAGGGAAAGAGATGAGGCATTCTTCCACTCCAGACCTTTTCAGACCATCCAGTCAGATAGCTGGAGGGGGAAGGAGCAACATGAGGAAGAACATTATTCCTTGCAAACTTGATCATGGGTTTGGTTTAAGCTGAGCACTAGGATATGTAATAAGCCATACACACACAGACCCCTGTGGGTTTCACAGGCTTGCTGAGTGTGCACCATTAGTGTGCTAACTCCAGAGGTTGTAGATCCCTGGTTTCTTGGTGGTGCTTGTTTTTTTTATACCTGAAGTTGAGTGAACAACAGGAAAGGGTGGGGGGAGCTTACTGCTATTCTTGAGCTGGGTGGTGTGAGCAAGGCGGCCAGAGTCACAGATGCCACTTTTGTGCACACAAACAGTAATAAGTGAGGGGAAACAAGAGGGGTAAAACAGCTTGAGAGAGAGTGTTATTTGCCTGAGAAATTACACCAGGGGTGAAAATGTACACCAGGGGAGAAAAACTATTGTTGGACTACAACTCCCAACATTCCTCACTATTGGCTATGCTGTCTAAGGCTGCTAGAACTGGCAGTCCAACATTTGGAAGGCCACATGTTTTCCATCCCTGTGTATACACTGAACTTGGTGGGCAAGCTGAGTTCTGAATTCAGATCTACCTCCTCCAAGTCAAACACTGGATTCTTCTCACAAAAAAGAGAAAAGGAACTAGTGTCTTCTCTCTCTTGTCTCCTCTTTTATCATGTATGCATTGGCTGTGCCATTCTGCATTAGCTGAAGTGAATTGAGCTCCAGACAAATTCCATTAGAACAGATAATATGAGCCTCTCACAAGCTACTACTTACTGCTGGCTGGAAAATTCAGGAAACTGTCTTCTAGAAAGCAACTTATTCCAAGCTCTGTGAGAATACATCTCACTTAATTCCCCAGAAAGTCTTTACATAGCTCAGCCTTTTGCCTCTTACAGAAGGTGGATTTGTCCCCCTCTGCCCCATTCTTTCAAACTTTTCTCTAGACACCAGAAAGATTCCTTGAGTCTTTTTTGAGGGATGTCCAAACAGCTGTTTGCAGAAGCACCTGCGCTTGCTACTGGCTGGCTGGCTGGCGGGCTGGCGGGCTATTCCTCCCAGCTGCCTGGATATTCTCACTTCCCTTGTGCTCAGTTCAGGAGCTGAATCATGAATGAACAAGGGGAAAGAGTCAGCAAAGCTAGAAGTGAATTGGATTGCTGTGGATCTATTTAATTTAGCTGGTTACCTGAGGACATTTGGAGGTGCAAAACTAAAGCAGGTTTTTCCACTGAGGCAGAGAATCAATTATCACAGACATACAGGTCTAGAAGCCTGGCATTCAGCTTTGAAGAAAGAGATTGAAGTGAGCGAGGGGCTACAGCATGAAATGTTAAGCAATGAAAGAGCTTTTCACTCTAGTGTGGCAAATATGGGTCAGCTTGCCATTTCATCTGGAACAACATCCCACACTGAGAGGTCTAGGAGCTAATGTGTTACCACTAGCCCACCAGAACATGAGTCTGAATGAGCAGAGATTTATGTACAATTTGAAATGTGTGTGTATGGGGACAGGGTAGAATCTAGGTACTGATGTCCTTTTTAATAAAAAGGACAGAGATCTTGAAGCAAAACAGAAATATGCCTTGCATTCCTACCAAATCTAAATTGACCTTCCTGCTGAGAGAACATAAAAAGTGATCCTGTGCATATTTGTTGGGAAACAAACACATTGGATGCAACCTAAGAAGCTATCTGGCATGGGCCATCATTTGCCTATCCAATCCAGTTTTGTCTATTCTAATTGGCAGCAGTTCTCCTGGGGCTCTGTCAGAGAGAAAAAATAATATTATCTGGACTTAGAAAGAGTATGGTAAACTTTGGCATTGCCTTGCAGAAATGGAAGCAATCACATTTTGGGGGAAAGACTGACCAACTAATTTCTGTATGATACAACTAAGCAGCAGCAATACATTTGGATATTCAACTAAGTTTTACAACTGAAATAGGAACTGTGCAGCCCTCCAGATGTTGTTGAGCTGCAACTCGTAGCAGCCCTAGCAAGCAGAGCCAATTGTGAGGAATGCTGGGAGCTGCGGTTCAACATTCTCCAGAGGGCTGCATAGTTCTCACCTGTGCTTTACAATAATTTCAGAATCTTCCATTTTGTATGTGGTGAGGCTGCTCTGCTGGAGAGTTAAGTCCAAGGAACTCAGTGGGCCTTGCTTCTGGGTAAATATGCCTAGGATCAAGTTGAACAGTAACTATAGGGAAGATTTAAATTCTGACTCATACTAACAAATTGTTTTTGTGCGTCTTCAAGTCATTTCTGACTTCTGCCAATCTTAGGCAAACCTATCATGCTGCTTTCTAGGCAACATTTGTTCAGAGTGGGTTTGCTGTTGCTCTCCTCTGAAGCTGAGATAGTATGACTTGCTCAAGGTCACCTAGTGGGTTTCCATGGCTGAGCAGGAATTTGAACTCTGATCTTCTAGAGTCCAACAATCAAACCACCACACCATGCTGGCTCTGTCCAACATATATTTTTTAAAAATGTAATTTCCTCAAAAATGGAACCAGTGAATGAAAGATCTATGTTTTATTATTATAAACTTTGACCCCAAGCTTTCATGGGCTCCAGACAATGGAAGATCTGCATGAGTCAAAACAAGTATCTTTCCTATGTAAGTTTGGTCTTTGATTGAGGGTTATCGTGTGTGACCAAAATTCAGTAGTTTGTTTCATTTGAGTGAGAAGGCAAAGGATGCTGCAACTGTGAAAGAAAAAAGGGCCCAGAGCCTCTGTACAGAGTCCTCATTCACCCTTGAGTTACAGGAAGCAGTATGTTTGGCACACCTGGGGGATGGAACAAAAACATGGCAACGTTCAATGTTCTGTAATATTTGAAAGCACTTTTTCCTCAGTAATAATGTCAAGTGCAGCTCATTTCATATGCAGCTACAGTGTGATTATTAATATGCTTTTATCCAAAAGATAATGCAAGCAGGGTATATCTGTTCTAATAATGTTCTTTAGAAACACTGATTTAAAAAGCATTTCAAACACCTTACTACAAGAGAAATATTTTAGATTTCCCATTCCCCCCGCCAAGCTTTCATATTTTCTTACTTCAGGCCTAAAGTTTTCTGGGGTTTGGAAATCAGCAGTTTCCAGGCTTCTGGGAGTGTGAAGCTACAGCCCTACAAGGCATTAGGCTTGTTTAAAGAGGAAAACTACATTTTTAAAAAAAAATCTCCGTTTTGCTGAACTTCAGTATCAAAATAGGTTGCAGCAGCAGCAGGAGAGAGACAGCTTGGTGTAGCTGTTTGAGCATAGGGCTAGGACACTGGGAGCCCAGTTTCACTGCTCAGCCGTGGAAACCTACTTTGTGACCCTGAACAGGTCACACTCTGTCAGCCTCAGGGGAAGGCAACCCTCTAAACAAATCTTGCCAAGAAAACCTAGCAATAGGGTTGTCAAAGGGTTGCCATAAATCAGAAATGACTTGAAGGATCATAACAACAACAACAAGCAGCAGCAGGTTTTAACGGAGAGAGATCCTGTACAAATGGACAGAGTTCATGTTGCCTAACCTCAGTACTGTCTCATCTGACACCAGTTGCCCAGGATTATGGAGAGATAAGCTTTCCTATCAACAACTACCTGGTCTTTTTAAAGTAAATTGAAAATGCCAGGGACTGGACCTGAGACTATCTGCATGCAAAGCGGGTGCCAATATGCTGAAGGGTCGTCTGTTTTGTTGATGAGGGCCGCAATCCTAGTGGTTAGCTCCAACTAGAGCAGTTCTAGTGAATCAGTGGGCAAATGGCGAGTCAACTTGTAGATAAATCCCATTGATTCATTTGGGTCAGGACTGAATAGGAATCAGGTCAGCATCATGTATGTATGTACTTTCAAGTTGCCTGTTGACTTATGGCAACCACGTTAATTTTCATAGGGTTTTCTTAGGCAAAGAATACTTGAGATAGTTTTGCCAGTTCCTTTTTCTGAAATATATACAGCACTCACTATTTGTTTGAGGCCTCCCATCCAAGTACTAAACATGGCTGACCTTGTTTAGCTTCCAAAATCAAATGGGATCGGATGCCTTTAGAGTATTTAGACTGTATAGCCTGCATTATGTTGGTCAAAAGGTGTCAATGTCTGCAAACCAGCAGTGGTTCTGGATGGAGCCAGGGGCAGGTGGGAGTGCCGTCAAAGCAGGTAGCCTTTACAGATACGATGACCATACTTTCGCTCATGATGTAGTGGAGGAAAGACATTTGAACTGTAGCCAGGCTTCCTCCAACCTATGTGAGACTATGTGAGTAAAAAGATACACAGAGTACTTTTAACCCCAGAACAAGGCTAGTGAGGGGATACAGTTTGGCAGTGTACATTTGACCTGTGGACCAAACATCTCTCTACCCTCTCTACTCTGGAGCTACTTTGTTGTTGTTGTGTGCCTTTAAGTCAATTCCGACTTATGGTGACCCTATTCTAGGGTTTTGGTTTTTTTTACAAGATTTATATAGACGAAGGTTGCTATTGCTTTCAGCTTTAGAAGGCTGGTAGGTGACCATGATTGAGCATGGATTTGAACTTGGTCTCCTGGAGTCCTAATCCAACCGCTACAACTTGCTGGAACTTTACCAGGTCTGGAAGAAATAAAGAAATAAAAACAATATAGTGATAGGAGTTTACTACAGGCCACCAAATCGAGATGAAGAGGTAAACGATACATTCTGAAACACATCTCAGAAATAGCCAACAAGCAGGAACTGATAATTGTGAGAGAGAAAAATTATCCTGTTATCTACTGTGAGACTAACTCTGCTAAACATAGGCTCTCTGACAAATTCTTGATGTGCCTTGCAGATAATTTCCTCTTTCAAAAGATGGAGGAAGGAACTAGGGGATCAGCAATTCTGGATTTGATCCTAAGCAACAGGAGAAGTGGGTCACTGGAATAAAAGCAGTTGGTTCTTTAGGGGAAAGTGGCTAGAATTTGTGATTGTGGGACAGGCCAAAGAAAAGAATAAGAGAACACAAACGCTGGATTTCAGGAAGCTGATTTTATCAAGCTCGGGGAAAAACTGGACAGAATCCGACGGCTAGAGGTGCTAAAGAGAAAAGGACATTCAGCATGGGTGGGATTTCATGAAAGAGAAGTTGCTAAAAGCATAATTGCAAACAATTCCATGAAAGAAGAAAAATTAAAAGCATCTGGAAAAGCCTATGTGGGTGGCATGGTAAACCTGAGTGGGAAATGAAACAAGAGTATGCATCAAGAATGGAAGGATGGACAATTTATCAAGGAAGAATACAGATGTGTGGATTAAGCTTGCAAGAATAGCGTGGGAAGGCTGAAGGTCAAAATGAGCTGAGACTGGATAAGGAAGCAGCAAACAAAAGAAGGGGTTCTTCAAATATGTTTGAAGCAGGAGAATATGGGGCCGCTGCTCAAAAAGGATGAAGCAGAACTGTTCAAAACCTATTTTGCATCTGTTTCCCCCCAAAAGAGAGATTGTGTACTTCCATACATCAGCAGAAACCTTGGCAAAGAATCCAGATCCAAATCAAGATTAATAAGAAGTTAGTCAGGAATCAACTAGTTAACCAAAATGAGTTCAAATCCACAGGGCCAGATGAACTGCATCCCAGAGTAACTTGCTGACAATACTCACAGAACCACTCGCCATTATTTTTGAGAAATCTTGGAGGATGGGTGAGTTGCCAGAGGACTGGAAACGAGCAAACATTGTCCCTTTCTTCAAAAAAACACAAAGATCCAGGAAACCACAGACCAGGCAGCCTCACTTCAATACTAAGAAAAATATTAGATCAAATTATACAGGGGTTTTAATGCAGTGATTATCAGGAGCCAGCAAGGATTTGTCAAGAACAAATTCTGCCAAACTAACCTCAGGCAAGTCACATGCTCTCAGAAGGCAAAGGTGACTCTCTTCTGAAAAAATCTTGACCAGAAAACGCTGTGATACGTTCCCCTTAGGGCTGTCATAAGTTGATAATTACTTGAAGGCACACAACAACTTCACTAATTTAGCTGGTGGTGGGAATGCTATAAATGTCATTTGTCTGAATTTCAGCAAAGCATTTGATAAAGTTCCGTATGATATTTTGATTAGCAAACTGATTAACTATGGAATAGAAGGAAACACCATCAGAGGGATCCATAATTGTTCGGAAAACCATGCTCAGAGAGTTACTATCAGTGACTGTGGATCAAATTGGAACAAGATCTCAAGTGAAGTGCTGCTGGGTTCTCTCCTGGGCCGACACTCTTATATTTATCAGTGATTTAGAAGATGGGAGGGATGGAATCCTTATCAAATTTGCAAATGATACAAACCTGGAGGGTAGCTAACACAGTGGAACATAGGAACAGAATTCAAAAGGATCTGGATGAACTACAAAACTGGGCTGAGGTTAAAATGAAACTCATCAGAGAGAAATGCAAAATTCTACATGTAGACCACAAAAACCAACTGTGCAGGTATAGGATGAGGGCTACTTGGCTCAGCAGCCCTACATGTTAAAAGGACTTTGGGACTATTGTTGATCATAAATTGAAGATGACCTCTGCAGTGTGATGCTGCAGCAAATAAGGCAAAAGCTATCTTAGCCTGCATTAATAGAAGCATAGTTTGCAAGCTGGGGAAAATAATATTCTCCCTATATCCTGTGCTGCTCAGGCTTCATCTGGAGTACTGCCTTCAGTTCTGGGCACCTCACTTTAAAAAGAATATGGACAAACTATAGTGATTTCAGAGGTCAGCAAAGATAAGAGGTACGGAAAACAAAACGTGTGAGGAGAGGTTGAAGGAGCTGAGTGTGTTCAGCCTGGTGAAGAGAAGACTCAGCGGTAATGTGACTACACTCTTTAAATACCTCAAAAGCTGCCACAGAGGAGAGTGTGCAGGTTTGTTCTCTGCTGCCTGAGAGGGTAGAATAAAGTCTCATCCTTTTAAGTTACAGGAGGGCAGATTGCAATAGCACATTAGAAGAAACTTCTTGACAGCAAGAATGGTTTGGCAATGGAACCAATTGCCTAGAGACGTGGTCAGGTCTGCTTTTCTGGATGTCTTCAAAAGAGGCTGGACAGCTACTTGCTGGAGATGGTCTAGCTGAAGATTCCGAATTAATTTGGGGTTGGACCAGATGGCCTATTGGACCCCTTCCAACTCTGAGATTCCATACCCATCCAGCAAAGGACTCTTCCCACTTTGTGGGGAAATGAAAACAAGACCTGTGTGGGCAGTCCCTGGATGATGCCAGAGCTCAAGTCTCCACTGAAAGTTTGTCCAGATGATGGATGGGTAGATTACATTGTAGGGGTGGCACCCACCCTTGGCTGTCACTCAATGGGTGTCAGAAGTCTTCTGTCCATAGTGAGTGGGCCAGTTGAATGCAGACACTTGGGTTCTTCTTGACCTGTTCACATAAGGCATAGGAGTTAGCAGTCAGTGGGGTGCAGCTGAGCCGTAGCTCACAAGGTCCCAATGCTGGGAATTTTTGACATCTGCTGCCACTCCCCTCAGGTTTCCTTGTGTCCTCTCCACTTTAGATGCCATGTTCACAGTAGCTGGGCAGAATGGGTTTTCCCAGCAGCAGCAATACAGTCGCTTGACCAAACAGTCAGCAGCTGGCAGAGATGAAAGTGTTAGGGCTGTTGTTTTTAATATATATATGGATCAATTCGACTTTTTTTAAAAAAAATCTGGGGACGATCTCGATGAGCGTCTGCGCTTTGAAAATTAACCAGGGGCATATATAAAGAAGGCGGAGGAGACTGAACTAGGCAGTCGTGGGTTCGAATGTCTCCTTCCCATCGTAAGCTCACTTGCTGGCCTTTGGCGAGCTACAACCTCTCACAGGAGGAAAAGATCCAATTTATTTCAGGGCTGTTATGAAGATTACAAATGGAAACGGGACATGGTATTAGCTGTGGGCAGTTTAGAACAAGCACTCTTTAAGAGAACCAAAGAAAGCCGGCCCCATTGTTCTTTCTCTCCCCTCCTTCCATCGCCTCAACGAGAGCGGCTTTTTGCGCCGCGCCTAACTTAAATTCCCAACCTTTTCTTCCCCTGCTTTGGGAGAGAGAGTGTGTGTGTGTGTTTGTGTTGAACTTCAGGCGCCCGCTCAGCGCCGCAAGCAGCCCCATCCCATCTTGCGGAGCCGCATCTTTACTAGGCCGACCAGGCCAGCCGGGCTGCTTTCCCGTAGTTATCAGATTTCTGCTTTCCTGCCTTCCTCCTCCTCTTCCTCCTCCTCCCCCCCTGCGGCGGGAGCGGCGTTCTCCGCGGCGGCGCCTGGCTCCTTTGCAAGCAGCTCTCCGTGGCGTGGGAGAGGGCGAGGACACGCACGCACAGCGTATGTCTGATTTCCACGGCAGCCGCGGCCGCAGCAGACATGCGAAGGGACAAGAGAGCTCTCCGTCCGTCAGGCCTCGGAAGGAAGACGGGCGAAGGGGGGAGGATAAGGGTGGAAAGGAGAGCTGCAGCCAATTTGGCGAGCCCAGGATGGAGGCTGCTCGAAAGACGAATCCGCCAACGAGGCAGAGATCACCGAGCGTTTCGGCGAGGTCTTAGAAGCGCCTTCGGAGAGGGCTGCTGCAAAACAAATCCAAAACTGAATGCTCGGCGGGGGGGGGGGAACGCCCAGGCCTCCCCTGGCCTAGAATCACGCTCTAAGAGGCGGGAAAGATTTTTCTTTTTTAATTAGATACAGAACGAAGCCGTCCCAGGGCGGGGTTGCCGCTGCTGGTCCTTGCAAGCCGAGCGGGGCCGAAGCTTCTCGAGGTTTCGCTTCTTGTGAAGCTTTCAGTTTAGTTTGGGTCCAAGCGCTCCTTCAGTGCCTCAGACGTAGTGCAAACTTTGCATCACCTTTTATTCCGGGAATATGTAGATTGGTTTCAAAGAAAAAAGCACAAACAGTGGATTTCTGTGGCAAAGACCAGCCCAGTGCTCCCTCATGTATAAGCATAAAGGGCCTCGGTTCCCGCGCGGATATATAGCCTGCCTTCCCAGAGGTTTCAGCCTTGGCTGGCATATTTATTTATTTGTTTATGGAGTTTTAATGCTTCAGGGTAAAGTCACCCATTTTTTTAAAAAAACGGGAGACGTGGAAGAGAGATTTTCAATGTGTGAACGCCATTTTCTTTTCACTGCCCATAGCCGCAATTGTCTGCTTCCCTTCACGAAAAGAAGGTGTTAAAGTCTAAATGGTCTGAGTGAAAAGATATGTTTTCCCTACTCTGTCCGGATACGATCCCTAGGAGTTCTCTCCTGAGGAATTAACTACATCTTTCCTTCCCCTGAGGAGAAGGGAATTCCTCCCTCCAGACATAAGTTATAATCCCGAATTTCCCTGAGTGGCCTAATGGGAGAGAATGTCCTCACAGAAGAAGTTAGAAGTAACCCTGTACTCCTTAGCGGATTCCCCCCTCTGCAAGGCAAGGGGGAAATAAGGAAGGGAAGGCCCCCTAAAATTCAGTGAATGAGGGAAGGCGATGCTGTAATAAAAAGCCTAACCTGGAAGTTTAGGAAAAACTGCTTCCCTCAGACAGAGCTGCTGTAGTTATAGTTAAAGGACATGATGACCCTTTTCGCACTGCTGATAGCGCTATTATTCCACTTTCAACATCGCGTAGAATCCTGGGGTTTGCAGTTTGGGGGGGCTTTAGAATTACCTGCCAGGGAGTTCTTTGGCCTCAGTAAACTACAAAGCCCAGAATTCCACAGGATCTTGAAAGTGGAATAATAGCACTGTAACAGGTAGGGCAAAAATGGCCGTTGTTCTTTGCCTTCAAGGCAACTTCAATTTAAAATGGGATCCACTGGAGGAACCAAGACACCTGGTTGTCAGCTAGTCAGCTCAGGTCCTGAAAACTTGAAGACAGTAGCTTCCTTGAAGGAACCAATTATCTTGTAGTGCATTTCCTATTGCCTTCCATTTTCACCAAAGCGTATTGTCTTTCCTCATGATATGATGAAATTGGGACAGCCTCGGTGTAATTATTTTGACTTCTGGTGAGCGTTCAGGTCTGATTTGCTGTAAGACCCATTCAGTTTGTCTTTGTAGTGGTCCATGGTATCTGCAGAACTCTTTTCCAGCACCACTTTTCAAATGTGTCAGTTTTCTTCATGTCAGCTTTCTGCAGAGTCCAGCCTTCACAACCATACAGTACATAGAATGATGGATTTCCTCAGGTAGGAAAGTCAGAAGTAACAATGGACAAACTGGGAATGCTTGCCAGTTTCCTATAACTCTTTGTAAACTTACCCAAAGGAGGGGGCAGTGCAACTGCACACGAAATGTGTTAGGAGGCACTGTAGGTATCTAAACAGGTTGAATGGCCTTTTGTCACAGGTACTTTAGTGTGTGTACCTGCATGGCACTGGATGGGACTAGATGGCCCTTGGGGTATTTTCCAACTCTGTGACTCAGTACTCATGCCTTCAAATCTCACAGCATCTAGGCTAGATAGGACTGATGGAATTGGATTTCTGAAGGACCACAGCCCCAGCTTAGGAAAAAAAAAATAGAAAGTGAGGAATTTAGCTGTTGGGAATGGCACATAGGACAGACATGTAGTGTAATGTTTTGAGCTTTGCATTCTGACCCTGGAGGCCAGGATTTGATTCTCCACTAGGCCATGGAAACCTGGAAACCACTGGATGATTGTGGGCACATTACACACTCTAGCCCCAGAAAACCCCATGATAGGATCACCTTAGGGTCTCCATAAATTGGAAAGAACTTGAAGGCATACAGCAACAACAAGGGGACATACAATAGGGATGCGGGGGAAAGCAAGAGTCCTGTGCTCTAACATTCTGCTAGCACTGCCCCGCTGTCTTCTATATGCATACTCTCCAACATTTCACAGATGAAAACTGGGACACACAACATCAGAGTGTGGTCAAAATGGTGTGCCTAGGTGACAAGAGGGCAAAAGTTATTAATGAGGAAGAACACATGAAACTTTTGTTTTAAACAGAGAAACTCAGTTTATGTAATGAGTCTAGGAGAGCCTCAAAAAAAAACCAAACCCCACAAATGAGCCTCCTAGGAAGGGCAAGACTTCACCTCTCCTGCTGAGTTATCTGAATATAAACTGCTTTTGCAATTTGAACTGCTTTTCTGACAACTGAAGTAAGCTAAGGATGAAAGCAGAAAGTGGTGGGAGGAGAAAGTGGGACATTTTAGAAACAGCTGAGAAAGTGGAGTGTGTGTATGTGTGATGTGCGCCTTCAAGCGATTCTGACCAGTGACCCTACGTTGAACTTAGTATGCAGTTTTCTGGGGCTGAGAGTGTGATGCACCCAAGATCACCAGTGGGTTTCCATGGCCAAGTGGTGAATCGAACCCTGGTCTCCAGGATCACGGTCCAATGCTCAAACCTCTACACCATGTTGGCTGGCAGAAGATTAATGGGACTCTCCCTTCATAACTGCATATACTGCCTGGAGCTAGTTCAGTGTAACTCACAGAGACATATTGTCTCATCCGTGCCTGAAATCTGAAAACAGGGTAGGCAATGGTTAGTTCTCTTTATTCATAGAAGCAAACTTTTAAAGAATTTCCTCCAGCTGAAACACTGCCATTATTTAATCTTCTGTCAAATCTCAGCTCTGAAGAATGTCAAAGAAACTCTTCTATAGCAAGTCTCCCAGCCTGTAGTTGCAAAATATATTCTGTAAAATATTTAGCATAATCATGAATTTATTATTGGCAAATGTGCCCAGGTTTTGAGGGTTTGTTTCTTTGCTTGTTTTGCTGCTGGCAGTTTTCTCAGGGATACCATTGGGTTCAGGGCCCCAGTCTGCATACCTAGCAGGAGGGCTCCTTCCCTTCCCATGCAACACAGCTGGCTTACTACATTTTGAAACAAGTAGAGCCTAAATACCCTAAAGGCATCAGATCCTGTCTGATCATGGATGCTAAGCAGGGCCAGCCCTGGTTAGTAGTTGGATGGGAGACATCTAGCAACTACCAGGTGCTGTAGGTTATATTTCAGAGGAAGGAGTTGGCAAAACCTTCTGTGAGTATTCCTTGCCTAAGAAGACTGTGAAATACATGGGGTCACCATAAGTTGACAAGCGACTTGAAGGCACATACACAGACAGACACAAAGTAATACGTACACCATTACCATCATCTGACCTTTCACTCAGCATTCAGATTACCTTCCTGCTGTGTAATATATTTTTACCAAAGACGTAGCTCGGAGAGAAAGTTCCTACAAGCAGATAAGATACCCCCAACTCATTTGAAAACCTTTTTGGAAATGGGTAGTTCCTGTTTGCACCCTGTACTGGCCTTTGGGTGGACTGCACCCCAGAGACCAGAGGTCGTTTATTCATACCCATTAACATCTTTCCCAGCTGGGCTTCTTTCAGATTTTTTTTTTTTTTTTTGGTACAATCCCCGCTACCCGTACATATTAGCCAGAGGTGGCTGAGCTTGGTAGGAGCTGTAGTCTAAAAGATCTGGAAGGTATCAAGGCTCTGTGTGGGTGATGGATGCTTTTGTGTCACAGCCATGAGAAATATTATGGGCAGGGGCAACAAGAATGAGTGATGTCTGAATCATACCTCTCTCCATCTCTTGAAATTGCTGTGTATCTTGTCTCCCTGCCTGTGACCAGCTGGTCATATGTAAACCACTGTACGCAAGGTTGAGCAATCTGTATTCTGCCCACCTTCACAAGTGGCCCAATGAATGCATGCATGGCATGCAGTTGGCTATATCTCGCAGAAGCTATGGTTTACTAACTCTTGAAGTTTAAAAGAGAACAAGAAATCCTGGAGCAACATTGGAGGCAAGACCTTCTGGTCTGGAGTTTGGAAAGAGACACAGAAATTTTAATGCAGCCTAGTGAAAAATCAGTATCTTTGCCTAAGGTATACACCATTGTTTTTCTAATAAATTATGAATGATAGGAGAAAGCCTTGCTTCTTGCTCTTTTAGCAAGTAATCAGAAAGCAAAAACACCGGGTATGCCTTTTCTCCCCTCCCTCCAGCTGCTGCCCAGCTTGTTGGTAACACAATATGGTGAGTGTGGAAATAGTTTCACTGGTTCCTCAGTTTTTCAGCTCGGAGAAGGCAAGTAGACTTTGCCAGTCCTTTGATCCACTAGCTGAGTATACAGCCAGTGTCACTCCTCTTTCATCTTTGGCGTGGGGAAAAGGCAAGAAAGGATCAGAGCAACCAAACCACGGCCTCAAGAGCAGAGATCAGTTACTCTTCTCTCTCTTCGCCTTCTCAGGGGTGAAATTCAGGGAAGAGGACCTCTCCCACAATGCTGTAGGTTGGAAAGGCCTATCTGAGATACCAAATCTGGCCTGTGGGCATGTCCTCCAGCATTTCATAGATGAAAGCTGGGACACTTGTTTCCAAGTAACAGCAGACTCTGGTCAAGATGCCAAAAGTTAAGAGGAGGAACACACAGGCTAGGAGAAGCTGCAGTAGTTTTCTTTTGTCTGAGCCTCCTGGGAAGGGCAAGATTCTACCCTCTTTCTCCCCCACCTCCCTGCTGATTTAATTGAGTGCAAACTATCTCTGCACTTTGAACTCAGTTTGCAGCCACTGAAGTAAGCGGAAGGCAAAGGGAGAAAGGAGGAGGAGAAGAAAGAAAGTTGGACATTTTAAAAGCAGCTGAAAAGGTAGGATGACAGAGGAGAAATCAGGATTGTTCCTGCCGAATCAGGATAGTTGGCGAGTATGCTGGGGTTGGGAGGTTCCACCATTTCGGGTGCAGTGGGAAGAGTACAGGGCAAAAACCTGAGAGGTCTGGGAAAATACCTGTCCTGCCATGATGCTGGCTAGGTCGCATTGGGCTGATCGCTATCTCTCAACCTCACCTCTTTCTCAGGATTGTTGTGAGGATAAAGTGGTGGTGGTGGTGGAAGGAAAATTCTGTGTGATGCCATGAGCTCTGTCGGGGAAGGATAAATCCCATATGATGCAGGATCTGCAAAAACGCAGCCTGCAACTTTAGCAGACTCAAGGAGTGGTGGTTTCAATTAGCCTGCAAAAGAGCCAATCTTAAAATTTTTACAGGGCCTAAGGAGCAGGTTAAATTGGGCTGAAGCAGACGAGGGACACTGGGGGTTCTGTACTGCTGATTCCTGATAAAGGACAGCAGGAGAGCAGCCTCTGTGTATTTAGCAGAAGAACCACCTATGGGGCCCAGAATAGGAATGGGAACTTTTAAGTATGGTACTGAAACTATGCAGGGAAGGGGAGTTGCATACAGGGACAGCCTTGCTTTATTTGCTGGAGTGAGACTAGCTCAAGTTGTCGGAATCGCTGCGTGGAGTGAGAGATGAGAGGTACTGGCTGCTCCCCCCACGCCTCTCCCCCTTCCTCCCCCCTCCCCATGGCTCGCACTCAACATTTTGGCTCCAGAAATGTGTTTTGTCTCTTTGGAAAGTCAGAATGAAAAACTACAGGAAATCAGCTTCCCAAAGGAGCCTCTCCTACCATATTTGCCAGACTATAGCGGCCAGCATAGGAAAATAGCCAGGTTCTGGTTCTCATGCCATAATTACTGTGGTCAAATTTTGGAGCTCCCTTCTGAAAGAACTCTCTCCCTGTGGTAGCCCCCCACTCATCATCCTCTTGGTGGCAGGCAAACACTGTTCAGGTAGAGAACTGGCAAAATCATTTCTGCGTATTCCTTGCCTAAGAAAACGCCATGAAATTCATTTGGTCGCCATAAATCGACAAGTGCGCACATGAGCCTTCTGTTACTGACCCATACGGACATAACTTTTAATTGTCTTTATTATTATTATTGAAGAGTTTTAAACTTGCTTTGTGTTTTAATAGTATGACCAATTTAATTTGTATTGTAATTTGTGTAATTTATTGTGGTTTTCTTCTGGTAGATATTTTTTAGTTATGTTTGGAAGCCTCTTTTCCTCTCTGCCCTGAAAGAAGGACAAGGTTTGACTCGTAAGAAATAAATAAATGGTGACAGAGAGAACAGAAGAGCTTTTCATTAGGGTTACAGTTACCCCTTCTTTTAAATGTTTTGTATTCGATAATATCAGGAGCAATTTTGTACAGTGATGAGAGTCCACAAGAGTCAAGAGAGCAGAGGGGAGGGGGAGCTGGCCTTGCCAAACTGCAACAGAGGGATCACTGTCATGACTCAAAGGCTACAAAGGAACAATGCATGGTGAACAATGCATGGTGACGCCATTTCAGAATGACAGAACCACTTGAGGCAGTGTGGCTTAATTATATTCCTCCTCTCTGAATATAACAACACTGAGAGGAAGCCTCGCAGCACCTGCTGCCCTAGGGTTGCCAGATTGAAAACTGGAGACCATCCTTGTACCTTTAGTGGTTGTAGAAGAAGTGAATTCAACAAGTGTTGCTTGTCGCCTGGCTGAATGACAAGCAATACCTGCTGAAGTTCCCTCTTCTGCACAATCGCTGAAGATACAGGAGCCCTCTCCAGTTTTCACTCTGGCTACCCTGCTCCACCTGTGCTTGACTACAATGCTCACCACCCCATAACCATTGTAGGGGGTGGATTGTAGAAGTCATAGTCCATCACATCTGGAGGGTGCCAAGCTGGCTAGGGACCCAAGCTAGCTGGAAGGTAACGGAAATTGGAGTTGACTACTTCTACTGGGAACCAATTTGAGCAAGCTTTTCTATCCTTACTTAGCTTGGAATTTCCATTGATGCCAGTTAGTTGTCTGAGAAACTATGCATAGAGTCAGGCTATAGACAGGGAGTGGGCCACCTGTGGCCTTTCTAATATTGCTGACCTGCAACTCCCATCATCCCCTGACCACTGACCATACTGGACAAGAGTGATGGAAGCTGGGAAATCAACCTCACCTGAAAGAAGAGAGGTTCTTCACCCTTGTTGTGCCTGGATAGCCGGAGTTCTCCTCATGAAAATAAGTCCAAGGGACCCAGGCTTAGCTTTTCAGATGGTGCCACAAATTGCCCTGCCTCTTGAAAGTTTAAATTAATTGTCCCCTGGTGAGGGATGACGTGGGTAGCAGACAGAAGCATTATGGGTAGGTGTTTGCTAGGGGTGGGCACAGCTCTTCCTGCTCCTGCTTTGCCCCCTCAGCTTCTCCTACCTTTTCTGTTCCCTGATCCTTGGAAGGCCACCATGACGCTGCCTGATTGGCCCATCCTACAAGAATGGGAGGAGGAAGCATTTGATGGTTGCCAGGCAACCATAGTATAGAGTACAGCAGTCCGGCTGTGTTTGTGGAGAGTATGTAATATTAATGTTTATTAGGCAGCAGCCACTCTGTGCTCCTCCTTGTTTGACTTCCCACTCAGTGCTCCTTCCTGCCTGGATCTTTCCCGCAAATAATTAAAATGGCTGTCTGGGGCCCAAATGTAGTACTCCTTGGGAAAGGCATGGAACAAAGCGGAGGAATCTGAGAAGTGTGGCTCCTTTTCCTTCTGGGCCTGCGAGAAACACTCTACTGTATGGGGCAACTGGATACACTGGCACCCTAGAGGCTCGTTGTCCTGGCCACATGCTCCTTCTGCCTAATGACAAGAACGGGTAGCAGCAGGACCCGTGTTGCTGTCAGGATCAGAGTGCTCTGATTTCCCCATCATACTGACTGGGCCAAAAAATTAAACACTGGAGTTTACCTCCCAGTTCCGCTCCATCCCCTTACACTCTCCCCCATCCCCAGTTTGTTTAAATTAGTCTAATTCTTAACACCAACAAGCCTTGCTGTCCTTTGGGAGTAGCTGGTTCACTCCTCCTGCTGCTGCTGCTCCCTTTTTGACTTGTGCTATCTGTTTTTTCCCATATATAGACTGAGCTCCCAGCCAGGGCTTGATTACTTGGCTTTGTCTGTAGTGTCACGGCTGCCCCTCCCTGTCCCTAATCCATGGATATCTACGAGGTTGGAGATCCTTCCACTGTAAATAAGGGGGATGTTAAAAAGATAAAGGGCTTAGGATCCAGGCACGGAGAGGGTGCGGCTGGGTGAGGGGAGAAGAAGGCAGCAACTTGTAGCAGGGGAGTTATGGTAGCTGGAACGCTCCAGCTGGGAACTGGGCTTGACTTGGCTGTCCCGGCACCAAGCAGACAGGCAGGGCGCCCAGTCTCCTCCTCCCGCTTTCTCCCAGATGCCTCCGGCTCTGAAGCTGAAGGCAGTGGGAGAAGGTGAGCAGGACTCTTGCTGCATCATGAAAGCCCCACAACGGGCAGGGGGGCGCACCGACCAGATGCTGGGGGCTATGGGGGATATCCTGACGTCGCTGGCCCTACCCAGCCAACAGTGGGTAAGGCAACAGAGAGAAAGGGAGTGGTATCAAAGCAATTGGGCAGAAAACTGTGCAAAGGAAGAGGCAGGCGGGGGGGGGGGAATGCAATATTTCATTTATAGCGAGAGCAGAGAAGAGCACTTGGAGCATTGTGGAGGGGCATTTCTGTCCCAACACAGTTGCTGATTGCGGCTTGCCGTGGAGGGAATGAGGTCGCCTAAGAAAGGCAGATGGGTTCTGGGAAGGGACTAGTTGTGCCATAGCTGGCTGTTTGGGTTGTGGATTTGAGGAGGGGAGGGCAGGGGGGAGAGGGTGGTTGAGAATTTCCCCAGGAAAGCAAATGAGTCTTTTAGAGCCCTTTTCCCTGCAGAAGTGGGGTAGCTATGTAGTAGTTGTGTTGTTGTCTTGGTTGTTTCCGACTCTACTGTGACCTCAAAGCCATCACTGTCTTTTGGGGGCTGAGAGTGTGTGACGCGCTCAAGATAACCCAGTTGATTTCCATGGCAGAGTGGGGATTTGAACCCTAGTCTGCAGAGTCATAGTCCAGTGCTCAAACCACTACAGCACACTGGCTTTCTGGTGCTTAGTATCTGGGCATAATTTTAATTTGTAATAATCTGCATAGCCATTACGAGAACTTACTACCCTTGTGCTTCTCCCAGAAAAGCAGATGAGTCTGGTCAAAAATCTTTGCCATCCAGCATGTTAACCACTTTGTTTGTGTACAACTCCCAAACCTGGGAGTATATATAAAGTTTTATGTGTGTGTGCACGCATGTTTTTTAAAAGTATCTTCCCTGAATTCCAGACGTGGTGTTGCTGCTCATTTGTTGGTACAGCACCTGGCACATAAATGGCCAGAAATAATAGAAGCCAGTAATAATCCATGGTTGGTGCTGACAAGGCTTTTGCAAGAGTGCCTCTACCACTAGAAAGGGCAGTGTGTGTGTGTGTGTCAGTGTGTGTGTTTCTAAAGGTCTGTGTTGGCCCCAGGTCAGAGGTGTCATCATCCCCTGAGAGCTAGGACACTCCCAGTCTTTCAGGCCCCTCTGACAACGTGGAGGTTGAGGGAGAAGGGGAGGGGGGAATGTCCTGTCCTCTTTCCTATTGATGCAGTTCCATTCCTTCAGACTAAGTGGAAATCCTTAGAGGCTGTGGTGAGTTTGAGATTCCCCAACTCTTGTTTTGTTTTTTAACTGGCTCTGTGAGTGCAGGGATGTGGCAAAGGGGCCTAACAGGATTTCTGCTCCAGTCTTTTATATGCTCCAGGGTGGGCCTGGACCCTTCTTGGCCTCCCTCCCCTCTCCACGCTGATTTCCTCAGACCAGGGATGGAAAAGTGAGTTTGTGGAGGTTACCAAAGAAGAGTATGCTGAAGGGTGGGGCGGGCATATCTCCAATGGAAAAGTAAAGATTAGGTGTTTTTCCTCCCTTTGCCCTTCATATTGTTAGGAAATCTTCAGTCTTTGCAGAACTAAACATGCTGTGTTCAACAAGGCTGGTAAGTTCTCGGAAGCCCACGATGATATGGCTGCTGAGGTTGGGGCGGAGGGAGCTGTGCAATGGAGGGAAGAATTGTAAGCTTGCCCTAAATTATTTTTAGTTATATTGTTGTTATTGTTTGTTTGTTTTATTTGTAAATTGTGCAGTCTCGAGCCTTTCAAGAGCTGCATAGGGGAACCATTGTAACACTCTCATTTGGGGAAAAATATTTTTTTCCACCTGAAATCTTCTTGATTCGTTTTTTCCCCAAGAAAAAATGACTGTTGTTTAAAGGTCATCTCTGCATTGACTGCAACAGCCTCCCAGTGCACCCCAGGAGCGCTGGACTTTTCACTCTCATCATCAGGTAGTGGGGGATGACAGCAGTCATAGTCAAACCCTTCTGGAAGGTACAAAGTTTTGGGGAACACTGGACTTGGATATATTATCATTTTTAAAATTGACTCCCTTTTAAAATTGGCTCCTTTTCACTTTCTGGAGTGTGTTAATAACTTTCACCATTGTACACAAAATATGTGAAAGAGCTTGTTGTTGTTGTTGTTGTTGTGTGCCTTCAAGTTGTTTTTGACTTATGGCAACCCTGAGGTGAACTTATCATGAGGTTTTCTGGGACTGAGACTACCAAGGCAATTATCTACTAATTTGCTTTCCAGTTAATGGATGGGGTGTAGCTTCCCTATGTTATCCTGATTATCCTTCCTGGAGTAGTGCACTTTAGCGATTTAGACCTCAACTCCCAGAAGCGTCAGTCAGCATGGCCAATGCTGAGGGATGCTGGGAGTGATAGTCCAAAACATCTGGAGGGCAGAATGTTCCCAACTCTCACATAAAAATTACAGGCTCACTTATGTTCTTACTAGCCTGTTCCCTCAGAACACTGCAACACAAACACAAAATCTAGGTTTTGTGGCCTCATAAAGATGTTGTTTTATAATGGTTTACCCATGTTCTTGTGGCCCTAAATACTCAAGTACTTATCCTGAAACAAGTCTTTAAGGTGTTTTTTTTAAAAATTAAGACGCTTGCAATAAATCAGTATGGCTGTCCTTCTGCATTGTACTGCCACAGAAGTTATGTATGTTTGTAGTTGGTAAAAGTTTGCCAGGCTGAAAGAGAAAAGGAGCCTAGCCTTGTTACCCCAGGGGTGAGAGTTACATGGCCCTCCAGATGTTGTTGAGCTGCAGCTGCTATCAATGGTCCTCCTTGCAGTGTTGGCTAGGGGTTTGGAGGGAGTTATAGCCTGACAACATCTGGAGGCTCCTATAGTACCCACACCTACAGTACTTACTAGTCTGAAGAAAACCTCTGCTCACTGAAGGAAGTTAGGCAGATGACTCTTTGCGAGCTCAATGCAGACATCTTTTTCCTCCACTGATTTTCTGTACATGCAGTCTTACTGTATAGGTTGTTGACCCTTCTCAGTGTGGGTTCTCTAAGGTCAGGGTGTGGTTCTCTAAGGTCAGTATTGATTCATATAGGCTTGCTCACACATAGCTTAGAGAATGCCTGCTTTACTGACTCCCATACCTGACCAACTAATCTGACTGGGCTTGATTTTCTCATCACACAGACAGGGCCATCCCTACATTAGGCAGAGTGGGGCAGCTGCTTCAGGTGGCATATGTTGCGGAAAGACAAGTTGGGCTGGCCATTGTGGGGATAATTCAGATAGGAACCCAAAGTTGTCTTTGAATATCCCCCGCCTTTACTGCAGCTTCTGATGTGTGCCCCACTTGTGTACTTGGCCAAAAATAAGTTGTGTTCACTTCTCCCCTGTTTCTGCTCCCCTCAGTTGTACTAGTGTAAGCTCATGTCTTTCTTGTAGAATTCCCAGTAGCCGTGTATTTTCTTCTAGCTGCTTGCTCAAAAATCTGTTCCTGGTGTTCAGATACATACAGCCCTTCACTCTAAAAAGCATCATAAAGTAACTGGATCCAGTAACTGGATTTCAGATCAGTGCTTACCAGGGCTGCCCTCCCATGAGGGCTGCTATGAGGCAGCCACCTCAGATGACAGATGCTGGAGGCTGGAGAGAGGCAGCAAGGAGGACAGAACTGTGTTTACTATGTTGACTGCAGTCTGTCCTTCAGGTGGGGTAAAGGACATGTCTCATCATCAGTGATGAAGAAAGATTCAACTGCCGATCCCATAGGCTTTTCAACATGGAATTGCAGGGATGGGAAGCACCATTTTGTCTTTCACCTCATCTCAGAAAGCCAAGTGATTTGGGCCAACCCTGATCTTTTATAAATGTTTCCTGCTGGCTGAGACCAAAAGGCCATTTACTCTGGTGCTCCACTGTCTACAGTGACAAGATTGATGCCTTTGGGAAGTTTAAAAGAAGGGTAGAAAAGCTTTCCTTTCTTTTCCATTCTTAGGTTTTAGTGTTCAGAGGTACATTTCCCCATAAAATAGAGGTTCCATTATACTGTCAAGTTAATAGCTACTCAGTTCAGAGGAAAGGAAGATCTCATTCCAATCTCTCTTCTGTGTGATCTGTTTCTTCTATTGTCTTCTCTTTTCCTTCCTTCCCCAATTAGGTGGTCAGTTCTTATGCTCAGGATCCTATAAACTACCTCAGAAGGTGGTAAGTTCACATTCGTTGGAGGTTTTTAAACAGAAGTTAGATGACCACCCATCTGGGGTGTTCTAGCAGTGCATCCCTGCGTTGGTGCGGAGGTTGGACTGCATAGCCCTGGGAGTACCTTCCAACTCTGGTTCTGTAATTCAGTTGGGTAATATGGAGTATGGAAGTGGCTTCCTCCTGTAATTTAGTTTTCCTTAAGACTTCCAGCTTTTTAAAATCCATTTTGTTTCTATTATAAGTATGTTTCTAGTCTGCGTGGTGCAAAAACTTGAAAATAGGTTGGTATAAATTTTTAAGCAGCTAAAATGGAGGAAATAGAAAAGAAGTGACACTTTGGTGTTGCTGGGTTGGTTTTTTTAGTGCCACCATTTTTAAAGCTGTAGGCTAAAGTGTCTTCCCCCTACGCACGTGTGTACACACGCACAACACAGACTCACGTACAGGCTCTCTGAAATTTCCCATTTGAGAGAAACATCTACTTGCAGAAAAATATGGTGTGATAAGTACAGTATGCCTGCCAACTCTGGTTCTGGCATCCTCGTTGTTCATGAAAATGATCTGCAAATGATGCTAATTGCGTGCATCTAAAATATGCCCATGAACTGTTCTTCAGCTTATAATCTATTTCTGACGCTGATCCTCTTTGTACCAAACAGGTTCCCCGCATCCGGCCCTAAAAATGAAACTTGTTTTTCCATGCTTAATTGCAGCTGCCAGACCTGTGTTCCCAGGAGCAGGGAGCTGAGATGCAACCTGAGGCAAGCAGCAGTGCCGAGGCTTTTGAGGTCACCAGGGAACAGCATCAAGTGGTGGAACCCACCCACGAAGCTATGGCATCTGGACCCCCAGAGATCCAGACAACATTGGAAGGTGAGTGTTTTTGTCCACTTCATGTCAAGCTTTTGCTCCTTTGCCTTTCTAGGTCTGCTGTTGTCAGGCTGTTGGGTGTGGCCTTCACCACTGGTTTTTAACCTTCTAACTGAACAATCTGTGTTTCCTCACCAAAAGCATCAGCAATCTGGCTTCCCTGCAGAATTTTCGTCAGTAGCTGGCAACTACTGATACCTTATACTGACTTGGTCAAGCATTGGTCTATCTGAACCACTGCCACTGGTTTGCAGTGGATCTCCAGAGTTGACAAAGCTCCAAGACTCCGAGAGTCTTTCCAGTTCTGTCACCTGGGTTCCATTAATTCAGGAATGGGAAACTTCTAGCCCTCCAGATGTTTTAGACTTGAACCCCAGAAATCCAAACCAACACGCCTAATGCTAAAAAACTATGGGAGTTGTAATCTAAAGAGTGCTTCTCTGGCTATCTGATGTTGAGGATCAGCAATTAATGAGTCAAGGCCCAGTGCTATCTTAGTGTCCATTGGATACAATTGTTTCTTTTTTTCCTTGACACTTGCTGCAGAGAGACAGCCAATGGTGTGTGGACTGATGCTAGTCCATGGACCATTTGTTTTTCTTTTTGTACCACTGCTATAAAGCATCTGGAGAGCCAAGAGGAGGTGTTGTGATCTCAGCCTAAAGATCTATTATATGCAAGAAATGTGCTACGTCACTGAGCTACATCTTATTCCAAATGGGCAGCATGTGGTAGAATAAATCTACTGCTGATGTTAGAACAGTAATCTCAAGTTCGCGCCCCCTCCCCAGCTGACCTTTGCTCTCTTTCCAGCTGTTGCATACTCATGACCTTAGCAGTTCTCCACTACTCATGCTGCATTATCACTATGTTTGGAGTACAGCTGGGGAATGTATGGCTCTCCAGATATTACTACTCTGAAGTTCCCATGAGCCCTAGCCAGCATTCCAGTTGTGAGGAATGATGGGAGTTGCAGTACAATAAATCTGGCAGGACTACACATGCCTCATTTCTGGATTAGGTTCTGAAATGAAAAATTACTCTGTCTGCTGCTGCTGTGATCTGCTATGGAAAAAGCTCTGTGAAATTGCTAGTGTAGTCACTTGGCAAGCACCCTATTTTCCTATCATTTCTGCAGAATCTAGTAGGAAACTGTGCCTGCATATTCCTTCCAGTTCCCCCAAGTGGGAATGCTACCTGACCAGTTCTGATTATTCTAGTCTTTCTTTCTTCCTTTTTCTTTTACAAGCAGGTGTAGGTCGAATGTATTTTTATGACCTGTCCTTTAGGGCTTATTCAGAAACAAAGAGGGCTTTCTTTGAAGGTGGGTAGAAGTGAGAGAGGAGAAAGAAAAGCAGGTAAGACAGGTTGGACCCACTATAGACCATGGTGAATGAGGGCAGGCCCAGGTTAGCTGATTGTTCTAGCCACTCATATGGCCAGCAGGGGCTACCCCTCCAGACTCCACTGAAAAATGGATGCCGCCTTTGATACTTCCCTCATTAATCACTTTGCTGTTCTGTGCGTTCATGTAGTTTCTGACTTACGGTGACCCAAAGATGAGCCTGTCATGGGGTTTCTGGGGCTGAGAGTGCAGAAGGTCACCCGGCAGAGAATTGAACCCTGGTCTCTAGAGTCATAGTCCAGTGCTCAAACCACTACATCGTGCAGAAATGGCCTTAGTGCCCTCAGGATGTTTTGGACTGCAACTCCTATCAGCTCTAGTGAACACATTCAATGATTAGAGATGATGAGAACTGAAATCCAAAACATCTGGAGGGCATTGGGAAGAGTGCCTTGAATGTTTTTGCCTTGAGATCAATGTCTGCCTTGCTTTAGAATTCTCAAATGTCTGTCACACAGATGCAAAACAAAATGGCCAAGAAAACCTGAGAGTAGCTGCAGTTCCAGCTGCCAGTTATGGAAGTGAAGCTGATGCCATACTTAACCAGGCCCCCAATGTCAGGATGTTTTTTAAAAGCTGAATGGCAGCCACAGAGGCAGGCAGTCCAGGTCCAATTTGGACCACAGCACAGGATGGAGTTTCAAGTGGACCTTGGGAAGGTTATTTCTTACAATTCCTGGAATCCTCCAGCCAGCACAATACTTTCCCAAGCATTCTCTTTCTCTCTCTCTTTTAAATTTCCTCCTCCTCCTTTTCCCACTGTAATGGCATCTTCTCTGAAAGTGATTGTTTGCGCCATAGTCTAATGGTATACTAAATGGCTCAGGAATGGTTGCAATATGTTGGTTTCTCTGCCAAGCCATGATTTCACTGATTGGCTTCCAGGCATTTCCCTGTGTGTGTATTTTGATGGCCTAAAAGCTGCTTGGCATGCTGCACACCTTTCCCATGCATCTTTGCTACTTTGTAATGCCTATTCACTCCTGATAATAGCACATGTTGTAATAGAAATCACCTATGCTTCTCAAGCTGCCCCCAGGCCAAAGCAGATCCAAGTGAACTGGCTGGTTGTCCTATCAGTTCAAATAAATAACTCCAGCAATGTAACAGCCATCTTTAATAGTGGCAAGACTGAGCATCCTGCATTACTCTTGTTAAAATCTTAACTGCTGTGGTCGTTTCTACGCATGTTATATTCTGTATGCCACTCTGGACTGCAGAAAGGAAGAATTAGCAATGTGGAAGTCAGGAAGGAAATGTGAAGAGCGGAGGGTGTGAGTGTGCAGAGTCCCTCAAGGAGTAAGTATTTAGTGCAGGTGTGAGGAACTTGTACTCCCAAGTGATGTCATACTCTGACTCCAGTCAGCCCCAGCAAATGTAGCCAATAGTCAATAATAATGGGATTTATAATTGAATGACATCTGGAAGACCACAGATTCTCCCTCATAATCCATGAGAAAATCACATGCTCTCACTCTTCTCTCTCCTATTGCTCGTGTTTAGCTCCCTTATTGTTTTGATGGTCATTCTACACTTTTGTGAAGAATTAAGACCCTTTCTTATTATACAATTGTAGCAGTGATTGCACTTTAACTGTCATGGCTGCGTCCTGTGGAATCTGGGAGTTTGTAGTTCCCTAGCTGAGGATTCCAATCCCAGGATTCCCTAAGAAGGCAGCTGTGGTAGTTAAACTGGAATGATAGTGTTATAATTATGTAGTTTGAAAAGGTTGGAGAACCTCAGATGTGTGGAAATACATGAGGTAATCTCTGGCAAATCTCTGTTCTTCAGTGTTTTGACATGTATGGAAGCAAACAGCACTCATACCATTAGAGACTGTTTATTTTTCTTTATTTTTCTAACTAGCAGGTGCAAGAGTAAGACTGGAACAGAGCTAAAGTTGGGAACAAAAGATTAAAGCCCCCTTATCCCAAACTAGGGTTTTGATCCTGATCAAGGTCCCTAGACTTATTATTATATATAAAACAGTAATAATCAGCAACTATTTGAAGGGTATTTTTCTTCTTTATTTCCAACAGAATGGGAAAAGTATGAGCAATTTTGTAGGGTGATTTTGTATGAATATGGGGAGTGGGAATAAACATTATAGAGAACCTAGTAGTGCTAAAACTGTAGCAGCAAAAAGTTATTCCTGTTTCTAATGGGTGTTATTTCAAAAGAACCCAAATAGACTGAATGCTGTACAAAAAAGAAACTAAGAGACGTACAAAGCAGGCTTTTCCCTCAGGGTGACATTCTGGGTAAGATGAGAAACATAAGGCGAATGCCAGTAAAAAGGCAAGATCAGAGAAAGATGAAGTAAGTTTGGGCTCTCCCCTCTTCTCAGGTATCATGCAGAGCTAGAAAGCAAAATTTCTTTTACTTTTCTGGTGTAGCAAGCTGCAGGGGGAATGGGCACAGAGAGGGGATCGATGATTGAATGTTGGGTTTTAGGTGCAGAAAGGCACTGAACGATTGAAAATGGGCACAGAAAGAGGGAGAGATTTAGAGCAGATAGACTAGTGGGAAGAGAAGACATTTGAAGGTCAACAAAGTTTAAATAAGAGAGAGTGAGCCAATGTAGGGAAAATAAGAGATAAGTAACATGATCATAGTGCTGGGAATAATAAATGTAGTGAAAGGACAAGATCAAAACAGACGTGAAAGGTCTGACGGAAAGAGCAGGAAAGCTACACAGGAGCCCAGAGCAAAAAAGAGGAGAACAGGCGCTTGATCCTTCCGGGTGGATGGGCGGGAGGGATAGTGTGTTACAATGTGTTAGAACTAGAAAGACCCAGGTTCAAACCTTCATTTGTCCAAGAAGCTCACTGGGTGGCCTTGAACCGCTCACTGTACAGTAGCCTAACCTTCTTCACAGGATGAAAATATAGAGGAAGACCTTATACACTGCTTCAAGCTCTTTGGAGGAAAGGACGATATTAATAATCTTTTTTTAAAGACTGTGGATTTTCAAGATCTTATTATATCATTTCAGTGATGTACAATTGGGTGGAGACAGGCACCCTGCGGTTCAATCTGTTTGCCAGTCACAAGAGGTACTGTAGCAGGGTCCAAAGGTTCCACTTCCCTCACTTGTCCAGTAAGCCTAATCCTTGTTAAGTTCACAGTTCAAATAAATTGCTGATCAGAGATAGTGAGACTTCAGACAGTTGGAGTCTACAATGACGCTGGTGGTCTCCATCGCTATTAGGGCTAGCATATCTAGGCATCAGGGGAAATGCTGTGTCCTACCAAGTGTTTGGTCAGTAGCAGTGGCCCCTCATCTTACCTGGAAACAGGCTTAATTGGCCATAAGCTTGCTGAGGCCTAGATGGCAAAGTTTTTCCGAATTGTGCATAAGGAATCAGCTTTCTAATGAACTTGTTATCTGAGAGCTTCTTCAACCCCCTCAGGAGGGTGTTTGTGAAGTGGAATAGCTACCTATTTAAGGGTGAAGGAGAAATTCTAATTCACTCAACAGACTGTGAGTGTGGAAGCTGTGGGTGGCTGTATTTTCACAGCTAAGAGGAACACAGAATATAAGAGTATTATGATGCTGCAGATGTAGTAACTGACCTATAGTGGTGTATCTTAACATCTTTTGTCTCTGGCATTCCTAGGCTAATTCATGTTCCCCTGTAATTCCAAACTTGTTTACTGATTGGGCAATTATTATTGTTTTTCTTTTTTGTACCTCCCAGACACTGATTCTGGTCACTAATTATTTAAAAGATAAAAAGCGTCAATATATGAAACTGAAAAATGGCCGTTCTCCTTCCTGTACCACCTCTATAGAAAAATTATCACACACACACACAGCAGCCCCAGCAACTCATCTATAGGTGGTTCATAGCATATATGATTAGAATCTTAGGCCCTTTCTACGCCCTACTTTTAGCGGAGTCCTCTGGTGGGGATCCTGACATTGTTTCTGCCAGGAGGGGAGTGCAACAAGAGCACTCCCCTCCGCACCTGCTGGCTCCATCAAGAAGGAAGTGCCATGGCCATGCCTCTTTCTTCTGCAGCTGGGACAGGAAGCATAGCCGTTGTGTTTCCTGGGCTTCCTCAAGACAGGTAAGTCTGAGATGGTAGTGTCATGAGTCATTCGTGGGGAAAAATCTGTCAGTGATTTAATCTGTGATTGCGTTGCCTGAGGACGGGAGAAGGACGGGACCAGAACAACATCATGCAGAATTGTCGTTGCGGTCCCGTCCTTCTCCCGTCCCTGTGACGGGTTGGGAGGGTGGTGCGGAAGGGGCCATAGAGTTGAAACTGGCCTTGAGGGCCGTCAAGTCCAATCTCCCGCGCAGTGTAGGCTGTCCTGCTAAAGAATCCCCGGCAAGTAGCTGCCTAGCCTCTTTCCGAAGACTTCCAGAGAATGAGATTCCACTACCTCTTTGGGCAATTGGTTCCATCAATCAAAATCAGCCTTCCTGTAACTTAAAACTATTAGACTTGGCCCTACCATCTGGGGCAGCAAAGAACATATGTGCACCGTCCTCTCTGTGACAGCCCTTGAGATATTTAAAGAGTGCAATCTTGTCACCACTATTCACCAGGTCTGAAGTTTTCTCTTCACCTGAACAAGTCCAGCTTCATACCTTGTTCTCCATATCATCCTTGTTGTCTGTCTCTGAACTCAGTCCAACATGTGTGTTTCTTTCTTAAAATGAGGCATCCAGAACTGAACACAATATTCCATGTGAGGCCTGACCAGTGCAGAGTATAGTGGGACTATTACTTCCTTCAGCTTAGAAACTATGTTTCTATTGGTGCTGGGTGAAATAGCATTCACCTTCTTTGCTGTAGCATCACACTGCTGGCTCATAGTCAACTTACAATCAACAATAATCCCAAGGTCTTTTTGTATGTGCTACTGCCGAGCTATGTACCTTCCGTCTTATACTTGTGCATTTGGTTTCTATGACCTAAATGTTGAATTTTGCATTTGTTCCTATTGAATTTTATTTTATTAATTTCTACTCAGTTTTGTAGTTTATCAGGGTGCTTTTGAAATCTGTTTTTATCTTCCAGTGTCATAGCCACCTCTCCCAGTTTTGTATCATTTACAAACTGAATAAGGATTCACTCTACTCTGTTATCTAAGTCATTGATTACGATGTGGAAGAGTAATGGCCCTAGGACAGAGCTTTGCAGCACTCTACTCAAGACCTCTTTCCAGTTTGAAGCACAGCCATTGATGACCATTGTCTGAACACGGTTTTCCAACCAATTATGGATCCATCTGATGGCTTTTTTCTTTTATTCCATATTTAATCAGTTTGCTAATCAAAATATTATGAGAGACCTTGAAATCTAGACGAATGACATCAATAGCGTTCCCGCCATTTAATGGCCTGATTAAAAAAAGATATGAAATTACTTTGGTATGATTTGTTCTTGACAAACCCATGCTGGCTCCTACTGATCACTGTATTGTCACCAAGATAGTTGCAAATGTATTCCTGTCCAATCTGTTTTAATATTCTTGTCCCACCGTTTCCTTGGTTATTCTCTTGCTCTGAACATATTTGAAGAACCCCATCTTTGTTTCCCTAGCAGATCTCAGCTGATTTTGACTTTGGCTTTCCTTACACTATTCCTGCAAGCTTGACCCACACATCTGTATTTTTCCTTGGTGATTCGTCCTTCCTTCTATTCTTCATAATGTTCTTTTTTTCTTCTTATTTCCTCCTCAAGTTTACTGTGCCAACCATATTGGCTTTTTTAGATGTTTCCAATTGTTCTTCTTCCATGGCATTGTTTGTGATTGTGCTTTTAGCAACTCCTTCTTCGTGAAATCCCACTCATGCTGAGTGTCTTTCTCCTTTAGTATCTCTAGCCATGGGACACTGTCCAATATTTCCCTGAGCTTGATAAAATAAGCTTTCCTGAAATCCAAGGTTAATGGTTTAGTATACTCTAATTTGTCCTATCCCATAATCATGAATTCTAGCATTACATGGTCACTTCCTGTTAAAGCACCAACTGCTTTTATTCCAGTGACTCACTTTTCCCTGTTGGTTAGAATCGAATCGAACATTGCTAATCCCCTTATTCTTTCCTCTTCCTTTTAAAAGAGGAAATTATCTGCAAGGCACATCAGGAATTTGCTGGAGAGCCTTAGTAAAGTTAATCTCCCAGCAGATATCAGGATAATTGAACTCCCCATAATTACCAGTACTTGTGTCTTGGAGATTTTTGAGACTTGTTTGAGAAAAGTATCATCCACCACCTCATATTGGTTTGGTGGCTATAGTAAACTCGTTCCACCGTGTTGTTTTTATTTCTTTTTCCATTTATCTTTACTCAAATGCTCTCTGCTGATCCAGTCTGATCTTTCATGTGGATTTCTATACACGTGAATTTTTCTTTGAATAATGCTACTTCCCCTCCTTTTCTCCTTTTGCTGTTTGTTTGTTGTTGTTGTTTTTTTACAAATTATTTTCTTCAATTGCTCTATTCCAATCATGGGAATCATCCCACCAAATCTGTGTTATATCTGTAAAGTCCTATTTACCTTCCTGCGCTAGGACTTCAAGCTCATCTTGTTTATTTCCTAAACTGACATATGCTAGCTATTGTTTTTGTTGTTAGCTGTCTTCAAGTTGTTTCCAACTTATGGTGACCCTAAGACGACCCTATCATGGAGTTTTCTGGGGCTGGGAGTATGTGGTTCACCCAAGGTCCCCCAGTGAGTTTCCACGGCTGAGTGGGATACCAAATCTGGTTTCCAGGATTGTACTCCAAATGCCCAGTCCACTACACCATGCTGGCTCTCATGTTATTTATTACATCATGTAATAAATATTACCTCATTTAATTAAAATAAGAACCCCTGTAGGTAAAATGCTAGTGTTATTTTTTCTGTTACTGAGTTCATTCAGCAGCAATGTGGTCTTCCTCTTTTCTTATTGCCATCTTCTTTGCCAAGTGTTACTATGTTTTCCAAGGAGTTATGTTTTCTCATGATCTGTTCAAAGTATGATAGCCTCAGATTAGTAATTTTGTCTTTTGGTGATAGATATAGCATCTCAGGGCTAGCTAGAAATACTATGTACAAAGATGAAAAAATTCTAGCTAATTGATTTGCTAATTATGTTTCAGGGAGATGTTTTTTCTTTATCTAGGAGAGCATCAATTTTTTCTTTCTTTCACCAGTTCTGCCACCCATGAATTCTGCCAACTCATTCCCATCTTATTTTGTGGCTTGAGTAAAGCAATCCAAAGAGTCACTGTCTATTTGTTCCAAGTGCTCCTGGGTGAAGGATTTTGATCCTGGGTTTTGCAGTCTTTCAAGGCCAGTACTCCAGCCACTGTCTCTGGGAAGGCAGTGTCTTCATGTGAGGTCAGATAGACTGTTACAGCAAGAGAAATAATGATATAATGGCTGGAATTAATCCTGTCCAGCTTCATAGGGCTGTATGGTTCAGTGGGAGACCCCAAAATAGATGTGGGTAACCGGTGGCCTTTCAGATAGTGTTGGCTAGCAGTTCCCATCAGCCCTGGCCAGCAAAGCCAGTAGTGTGAGATGATGGGAGTTGCAGTTCAACAGCATTTGGGAGGATTTTGGTAGGTGCAAGAGCAAAGCTTTACCTTCTAAAGAAGCGGGGGTACAATAACACCGTTAAGCTGAAGTCTAAAATTACTTTAGATGGCCTGCTTGCTCCTCATGGCAACAAAGTAGGCTGTCTCACTTTGTAAGAAAAAAACAGCAATGTAGTGGTGATAAGGATGAATTAGATGTGGGATTAATTTTTTAATATAAGAAAGAGAAAAATCAATAAATGGCAATAACGTAATATGCTGAGGGCTGTGACATATTCAGCATGTCACAGAAACACATACAAGTATTTTTGTGTCATTGTTATTTATTTATTAGATTTATGTCCTGTTTTCCTTCCAACAAGATCAAGGTGGTATATACTACCCTCATATTACCTTCACAACACTTTTGTGTAGTAGGATGAGAATTAATGTCTGCCTCAAGGTCACCTGGTAAGCTTGATGGGTAAATAAGCATTTGCATCTGGGTTTCTCAGTCCTGGTGTAATGCTCTAACCACTGTCCTTTGTCATGACTGCCTTGAGGTCACTTGGTAAGCATGATAGGTAACTGAGCATTTTGCAGCCCTAGTGAAATCCTCTAGCCACTATCCTTTGTCATGACACATCACAAGGGAGCCCATGTTATATGTCTGCAAAGAAATGGATATTCATGAAATTATCATGCAACTGTTGCTACGTGTGAATTTCCAGGTGTTGTTGTTGTTATTTTACCTGTTGCTTTCTGTGTAGGAAATATGTAACAATTTGAAGCACCATTCATCTCTCTTCCACCTATCACGGTGTCAGGTGGGCAATGAGGGAGGGGGGAAAGAGTTGTGAACAACCATCACGATATGGGATGGATCCTAAAGGTCCCTTGCCTTGGGTAGGTGAGTGGCTGCCCCCTCCTGCTTCTGGAGGATTGTAGGGGAAGAAGCAACCATAATGCTGAGACACCAGAAGGAGTTCAATCCTAGCAACCTGCAGATGTCAGTTGCCCACTCATTCCTGGGCATTCCATCAGCTGATACCTCTAAGATTCCCAACTTTATACATTAAGGATATTCACCTCCTTTTGCGTATGTTGATGAGCGTAGACACTGGTACACACAACTACATTGCTCCCTTTTCTTTGTTCCTTTTGATTTTTTCTAACATCCAAGGATCCTCACTCCGTAGATCAAGTTTTTCTTTGTCTTTGCAGCCCCTTTCTTCTCTCTCCTATTTCCCTACCTTCTGCTCACCTCTGGGATAGAGTGGGGGACATAGAGATCTGCCTGCCTCGTTACCTATGCCTGCTGCAGGCTTCGCTGCTGCAGAGCTGGCTGCAATGGCTCAGCACGAATGAGGAGGGAGGGAAGGAGTGAGAGAGGGAAGGAGGGGGGTCTGGCTCTGGGAAGCTCTGGAGATGGATGTGTGTGTGTGTGTGTGTGTGTGTGAGAGAGAGAGAGAGAGAAATATGTTGGGGGGGCAGCTGCAGAGGCTCCTCCTCCCCACGGGCAGCACCAGCCCAGCCCTGTTGTTCTGTCACTGAGCAAACGGCTGCGGTGGCAGGAGTCCCCCTCCTTCTTCCCTCTGGCGGGCCCCTTTCACCGCCTGGGCCGGTGCCGTCTCCTTGCTAGATGGCTGGCACAGTGGATGACGGAGCCCAGCGCGGCCGGGCGGCACCATGAGGGGTGGGAGCCAAGAAGGCTGTGCCTGCCACCACTTGTTCCGCAAAGTCCTGGCCAAGTGCAGCTGCTGCCCCTCCCGGGCACGAGGTGAGTGAGTGGCATTCCCAGGACGGGTACTGTTTCTTCCCTCCCCTCCCCTCCCCTCCCCTCCCCTTCTGTCCCCACTTGCCTTGCATGAGTATGACCCTCTATCTGCAAGGTACACTGATCTTCTTTTGCCCATCCCTTTGCCAGCATCATTGCTTAAAGTGGGCATCACCCTCTCAGCATGGCATGGGCGTTGTCCTTCTGCTGGACAGCACCACCTGCCCTGGTGTACCTTCCTTGGGCATCATTCCTACTGCTTGAGTATTAACATCCTTTTACTTAGGCACCATAGTGTACAGTAGAATCCTCCCTGGCACCCGGGTACCACGCCGGCATCAAACAGCATTGCTTTCCATTCGTGGCACTTTCTGCTGTTCATATCTGACTGGGTTTCTGTGGATGGGCTTGACTTTACTGTCAGGGTGTTGGCACTTGGAAAACAATCTGTTCTCATTTCCCCCATTCTTACACTAGCCTGGGACTTTTTGCTTGCAAGAGAGTTTCTTCCAGGCAAGAAAGGGCACTGTATAGGATGGAGGCATGCCAAGCTTCACTTAAGAGATGCCACTCCTTTGTGGCCACAGTAGACGGGGCACTAACAAGGGGACTAAATGAGGAGTGGGTGGATGGAATGGTAGGAAAAGTTTGTGGTGAAAAGCATAGACACACTTGAAGAATGGATGGTCCAGCATTTTCATTGCTAGACAGGTAGGGACAGAGGGTGAAGGAGTAGGGTGCTTGGGAGTTCAGTGGATCATTTTTTTGTATATGAGGATATATTTTAACAGTGTGAGAGCATGTATAAATGTGGAAGAGTGTGTCTCTGCTTGTGTTTGTTATTGCTTTAGTCTTATGTGGGTGAATATGTACTTCTTTCTCTCACAGATGTACATTTCAAAGCAGTGCATTTAAGACTGCAGATGTAGAATTGTCTCTTGGAAATCCGTGTGCTCATCTCTGTGTGCGTAGATCTGTCTCTGCATTCAGGCAATGCCTAGGCGTGTGGGGGTGCACTGTTTATGGGCAGCTGTGTATACAGGAAGTATGTGTGTGTGAAAAAGAGAGAGGGAGGATGAGAGAGACTGTCTGTAGAAGGCTTTTTGTGTGTCTTTGAATGTTTGTAGTAGTATCTCACTGTATATATAACTGTCTCCTATGTGCTTGTAAGTGCTTATTTTGCAGGTAGTGAATGCCACTAGTCGTATGTTGCTGCAACTTGCTGATGGATCACGCTCTGTGCACAGGCTTGGGAGTATATATATAGTGAGCTGTGCATAAGTGTAGTATAAAAAAATTGTAAAATTCTTGGATATATGGAATGCTGAGCAGTACTGGAGTGGAATGCTTCAGGACCTGGCTGTTTCCTGCCCTGTCTTTCTAAGGTCTATTCACCACTCTTGTCCCTTTTTCCCCAGCTCATCTTCATTGCCCCCATGTCTAGGTTAGGGTGAAAAGAAAAGTAACAAATTGGGCTGGTGATGAAAGGGTGAGGAATGGAAGAACTATAGAGATATAGCTGAATGTGGGGACTGAGGTGATGTGGAACCAGCACTCTGCTGTGGGGCTCTGAAAAGCTGATAGTAGCCTTGTGGGGGTAGGTAGAGGAGAAACACCATGTTTTCATACATACCCTTTTCTGACACTTATGCCTATAACTTCTTCCCAGGATAGGTGCACCTTGCTACCTGTTGGTCCGTTTTCCAAATTTCATTTTAAAACTTCCTTTTCTATTAGTTCTTCAGGTACCTAAACTCATCAGCCTGAAAAGAAGCCTAGGCAATGTACAACTGTTCTTACTAGTTGCTTGCTATCTATGCCTTTTCTTTCTCTCCACATCCCTGGACGTTCTTTTGAAACATAGATTGTAGGCTTCTCAGGGCAAAGACGTATATAGTGTTGTTTCAACATCGCTCAAGAAAACAGTATTTACAGACATCATTGTATGTCAGTGGCAACAATATCTTCATACAGGTAGCAGGCTGAATCAGATCTTCTGTCTTCAAGACATCTTTTCTCTGTTGACTTTCCACTACTGAGGAACATACGAATGCCCACCATGGAACTCCCAATTGGTTGTAAAGGATTCTGGAACCATGCCTTTAGGCTTCACTGTCTGGTCGTGTAGGGTGCAGTCCAGGCCTGTAGGATTTCATTGTGTCCCCTCCAGAGCTTGGCTGTGCTGGCTGTGGAATTCTAGGAGTTGTAATCTAAAACAAAAAGTATATTTTCCAAACTCTGAGCCCTTTTTGATGAAAAGGAATCCTAAAACACACCCAGCAGTTCCTTGTAGCTGCATGTTAAGGAGAAACTTGGTAGTAACGGGGAAGCTGTCTTTTAGGAAAAGTTTATCCTCCTTTTTTTGACTCTCATTGAAAATTCCACAATCAGTTCCCAAGAAACTCCAGTAGGTTTGAAGATCATGGCCTGGGGCAGTATGTATGTATCTGTGTGTGTGTTTATCCAAACAAAAATATAAAAGTTGGCATAAGAAGAAATCTTTGTACGCTGAAACAGACTACCATGGCTGTGTCTTAGAATGTAATATCTAAATATCTGTATAAAGAAATATAAAGATATGTGGCTTTCACTGCTGTGTTTGGCTCTTGATTCGTTCCTTCCAGAGCCATCAACTATTTTATAACAGACTACTTGTGACTATCTTGTGTTTTATTCAAAGACATAGCCATGTTAGTCTGGATAATTATGCAAAGGGATATTGTAGCACCTTTGAGACTGAGAGAAAGAGGTTTATAGCAAAAGCTTTTGTAGACTGAGTCAGATGAAGTAGACTATGACAGCTTATGCTACAGACTTCTTGCTCTCAGTTAGTCTCAGAGGTGCTACAGTATGTCTCCTGTGTTTGATGTGCCCATCTGATTCTGCCCAGCCTGGTGGCTGTGTTCTTTCCATACTGGAGCAGCCCTGTTCTTTTACCCTCCATTGGTGTACAAGTGATGACTGCACATTCTCATCTTTGCAAGTAGAACTCATGGGGAAAGAAGACAGGAGTTGTGGGGTTGCCAACATGCAATCAAAGTGGACACGACTGCAATTCAAAGTTTGCGGAAAATGTTGAGAATAGAGTCTGGGTGTCCCATTCCCTGGATGTTGGACTGGTGGCCATATTAACAGTGTTGGTGCACATGTCTATGGGGTGGAGTGGCGGTTTGTCTGCTTCTGGCAGTGCCTTCTGAGGTGACGTATCTCAGTGCACTGTTGCACTGAGACAGCAAGAAATGACCAGTAAGTAGACCTATTTCTAGAAAGTTTTATACAGTACAGAAGTAGCCAGGAGAGTATCTGCACTAGAGGACTATACCAGTTTGATCCCACATCAACTGTCACGGCTCGCTTTCGTGGAATCTTGAGATTTGGTGAGGCACTTCGAATTCAGTGCAAGAGAGTTCTTTTCTGCTCCCCTAAACTATAATTCTGAGAATTCTATACTTCTCCCCAAACTACAGATCGCAGGAGCCATGACTGTTAAAGTGGGCTCCAACTGTTCTGTGTATTACAGACAGAAGAAGCTCTCTTACAGGAAGGAACAGTTACAAACTGTTTAAAAGTAATTTAAAGAGCCTGGATTCCATGCAAGAACATGCAAGAACTGCCTGGAGCTGTAGTTGGTGTGTGTTTGATGTATTTATAGAGGTTCTGTGGTTTCCCTGACAGGATACTATAATTCAGAACTGGGCAACATAGACCTGCAAATGTTGCTGGACTGCAATTCCCATCTGCCCTAGCTAGCACAACTAGTGCTGAAAGACAGTGGGAATTTCAATGCAACAACTTCTGGAGACATGTTCTCCGTCCCTGCCGACCAGTGATTCCTATAACAGTTAAAAGAGGTTGAAGACTGCTTTAAAATGAAAGTGCAGACAGTATTAAATAACAGATACTTCCAGACAGGAGATAGTTGAGGCTGTTTGGCACACTGATGCAGTGCTCCTGACAATAAGATTGTTCTTACTGTACTGTGATGGAGTGTGTATATTTTTTTTCAGACTCATACCTTCTATAGCTTCTCCAGCTGTTTGTAAAGCAGAGCTGGTCCTGCTATTAGAGGGAGGTTACTGCCTGAAGCAGCAGATCTTGGATATGAAAGGTAGCAAACTGTTGTTTAGTTCATTTACTATTTAGAGTTGCCAGAGTGAAAACTGGAGAGGGCTCTTGGTAGTCTAGAAACAGGTATTTCAGCAACTGTTACCTATTACTTGGTTGCATGACAGGCCTCATCTGCTGAAAATCCCACCCTGCACAGCCATTAAAGGTACAGGAGTTCTCTCCAGTTTACAGTCTGGCAAGCTTAGCTATTATTGTTTTTGTACTGCCAAAATAGTGTGGCTGGCTTTGGCATCCATGCACTTGAAACTGGAGGAAAAGGTGGGCATCACCTTTGGTCTTCCTCCTGAGGTACCAAATATCTTGGGCTGACAATTTTGCAGAGTTGCAAGACTTGCACTTATAGTTCCAATGAGTTTCTTGTTCAGTCCTCAGTCTCTGCTCCATTTGGGTGCTGGTCTTCCTCTGGGGTATTAGCTTTATTTCACTGGGCTTGATGGGATTGGACTCAAGTCTCTTGAGATCTATAAACATCTATAGTAGTAGTCATGGTTCCCTCTGAATTTGGAACACAGGATGTGAGAGGCTAAGATAATTGGCTTCTGTTCCCATCACTGGGATGACTGTTGGTACTTATGTGATATAGAAGGAATTGTGAGGAACAGGAGGAACCCATATTAATTCCCTCTCCCTGTGCTAATGGATCTAACATAGTTGTTAATGCCCCTTTCCCTCAATCAGCGGGAAGTCTGGAAGTGCTCATGATGGCTTCTACATTGACAATTTCCCTCGCTAGAGACATGCCAGATCCCTGGGGTGGGGGGACACTGTAGGGCCTTCTCTCTGGATCAGCCCTTTTTTTATAACATATGGAGGGAAGCTCTATGTAGCATTAAATCTGAGACAAGTTTCAGGAAAAGAGTATTTTTAATCATGTGCAGAGTGCCTTGTCTCATGACCTACTTAATCACAACGTATTCTGGTGTGTTAATGGGATTTGGGCAAAGATTTTCAGAGTGAAGAATATAGCTTGCATACAAACTGGTGAAATGCAGCATCTCTTAGTTTAAAAATCCAGGCTTAGGGAAGGGTCAGGATCAATAGAGGGGGAAAGAGCAAATTTTCTTTCCTGCTCTGCAGGATGTTCCTTGAGAATCTGACCCTAGAATAAGTGCTGGCCAAAACCCAGGCTTCTCTGAGTCACCATCCATGATACAGCTGGCTGCTCTGGTTACCAACAACTCCTCCAGTTCAGATAGGACTGGAACTGGTCCCAGATTTGGGGGTGGGGGAGTGTTGCTGTACTCTACCCCCGCCTCCCTGCTCCCTTGCCCGGCCTCAACAAACAAGGCATGGAAGCATTGCCTTTGGTGAATGTTACAAAATGAGTGGGAAAATTTGTGAGGAGCTTTGGGGCTCATTTGAAGCTTGGTGTCCCTGGGGATGCAGATCGTGGAATTGCTTTCAACCTTAAGAGAATAGAAATATTATTAAGAAGGGAGCGCCTCTGAGTTTATGCAGAATATTTTCCCCATCCACATTGGGTAAAAACAGCTACTGCCCTTGAACTGAAAGAAGTGTTTCTGACCAGGCAAGATTGAGCTATGGCACTTTTCATTTTAGGAATTCAGTTCTCAGCAGCCTATGTGTGCATGCATATCTCAAAATTAAATGGAAAAGGAAGGGGAACAATATGGCATTAGTCACTGCTTGGAATGGAGCAAATGAGTTGTGAACCAAGACATTTCAGTCTGCAAAGTATTATGCAATTAGAATATGGGGTGCAGTGGTACCATTGCTTCTCAGAGGGACTTCTCTCTGGACAAGGAGAATTGACTTCCTGTAGTGTCAATGGGTAGGAAAAAATCCCTGGGCAGGTCATTTTTGCCTGTGAGGAGCAGCTCAGCAAAGATGTGCCTGTTGGAATGGGGTGTTTACTCATGGACTGAGTAGCTAGGGACAGCTTAATGGCAATGACAGGAATACCTTGTGTTTTATACCCTAAATCACTCCTTTGTAATCTGTATTAGCAAACCCAGAATATCACTGCCACCCCTTGCTCTGTACTTGGCTTGGAATCCTCACTTTGTCCATACACATGGACTGGGAATCTTGAAGGATGTTCAGCCCTTCCAAACATTCTTTTAACTACCTTGAAGATGGATGGTAACACCACAGAGTGGTTACAAGGTTGTGATACAGGTACATTAACCAAGCTTAAGTCAGTGACATTGCTCAGAGTCTTTAAGTTTTAAGTATGTGGGGGTCAAACCATCTCTCTGGAATGATTCATACTTGCCCTCTCCCTTGCACCTGTTTCTCAGGTGTTTGTATAATCCATACCAGCTGTTTCTCATGGCCACCTTTAGGCTGTTGCCCGTTTTAGACTGTCCTTGCTTTGTCTCCTTGTCTGTGCTCCAGTGTGTGCCCTCCTGCATATTGATATCTGAAACAGCCAGGGCCTAGAAGCCTGTACAAATACTGTCCCAGACAGCAGTGGACTTGGATGCTGTTAGCAGTCTCAGGTGGACATGGAAACACCTCTCATTACCCACACATTCCATCCCTCCAGAATTATTGCAGTAAACTATTGTAAATGAGTTTCCTTACCACTGACTATGCTGGCTGGGGCTGCTGGAAGTTGCAGTCCAACAATATTGGGGGAGAAGCACAGTTCCCTCTTCTGCTTTGTATCATTATGATTGACAGTCTAACATAAATTGCAGTATGAGGATTAATGCTGAAGTGGAAAGGAGTAAGAAAAGAGGAAGACTGCATTACAGATGGAGCAATTCATGAAGGGAAGCCACATATCTGATTTTGCAAGATCTGAGCCTGTCTGTTAACAAAAGAATCTTTTGCAGATCTTTCATTCATAGGGTTACCAGAACTTGAAGCCAATTTGACTGAACATAACAAACAGCACAACCCCTCTATTTGCAGCAGCCATTTGTCTCCACTTTCCCTCAGTTTAGGTCATCTCACTGATTGTGAGAAATAATTTGCCTGGTTGACTTCTTGTGAGTAGATGTTTTGTCACAGTGAGCATAGAACTGCTATAAGTTGTGGAAAGTATCAGGCAGAAGCAAAGCAGTTGTGCAACACTGACCCTGAAAAACAAAACAGGTTACCTTTTAATACCATTTTGTTTTGTTGCTGTTGAGCTCCTTGTCACGTGCACTGGAAAAGTTACTTGTGTTGTAGGAGGTAACTTCTTGCATTTCTCCTCCTAATTGTTTTCTGAAGATTTGTGTGGGAACAGTACAAAGGTGAGTAGGGTTTTTACAGAGCTGTGCTCATGTTGGCTGGCAGATCCTGGGAACTGTAGTCCAAAAAAGTTTCTTTCCTTAGCTCTGGGCTTTAAAGTTGTAAATAATATGTGAATGTGATACATATCTGCCCACCGCTATTCTGGTGGTTTGTGATGCATAAGAACTGCCCTCTCAGCTGAGGCCAAGATTCATCTAGTCCAGCATTTTTATCAGTCCCTCATGATGCTTGGCACATAGATTGGTTGTAAAGCTCTGGATTTTCCAGTTGCTTTTCTTCCTTAAGTGCATCCTGAAAAGTAATGTGAAATGTGATACTAATGTTTCTCTGGAACATTATAGGAAAAAGAAACAACCACAAAGGTTTTTTACTGAAGGAAATTCTGGTAGTCATTTCAAGTAGAGTGGGCCTGCTGAAGCTGTTCCAACTTCAGATAACTTATCTAGGGAGATAATGGCCATGCAAGAGGAGGAGGAGAGCAGTGATCTACTTAAGACTGTGTGATCAACTGTGCCCATATTGACAGGGGAGATGTCATTCCTTCACCTTAAGAACATGATAGCAACTGAGATCTGGGGAATCATACTTTGTATGTGGGGTGTAGTATTGAATATGAAAGTAAGTCTAGTGCCCTGTATTGCTCTAGTAGCCATAAACAAGCATGGTTTAGGTTTGTCATCTTCTTCTTCTTCTCCTTCTCCTTTTTCTTCTTCTTTCTTTTCTTTTCTTTCTTTCTTTCTTTTTTTTGACGTTCACCCCTGTGCCATTAACACCAATCCAGTGCCTAGAAATAGAGCAGGTAGGGCTTCTTTGCTATAAAAATGACTTAAGCAAGGGGTTGACAACCTACATAACTCATGTATACCCTGACTGTCATAGAGTTCAAGTCCTGCCAATTTCTGACAGATCACTCTTTCCTCACTGCTGCAGTCTGTATCAGGAAAGAGTAGTGGTGGAGAGGAGATTCTCCAGTCCCTTGCAGTTAGAAAAGAAGATCACTAGGAAATGTGTGTATGCATGTTAGCGATGGAAATAATATTCTCAATTATTTTTCTCTGATTGAAAAATGGGGTTTCCCAACAGCCAGGAAGCCCCAGTGGGAATAATAACAGAGCAGCGAGACTTTCATGCAGATTTTTCCTGGTCTTCAAACCTTCTGAAATATTCTGGGAAAACTATTCTGTGGAGGAATTCACATGGATGGAGGGTTGGTACAAAACCAACCCTTCTCCTAAATTATAACAGCTGTGGGTGGTGGAAATCATGGTCAGGGTTATGGCAGAGGATGAAATATTTTTTAAAAACTTTTCCTGTCACAGTCCCAATAAAGGTATTTCCTCTCCTTCCATTGGCATCAATGAAGGAAGGAAGTCCTTTAGGATTAGGAAATCACTGCATCAAATCTCAGCTCTGTTGTGAACAAATTAGGTGGCCTTCAGTAACACACTCTCTCAGCCTCACCTCTTCATCTGCAATCATGTGTTGTTATTGTTCCTGATATCAAATACATATAAGTAATCCACAAGTTCCAACCGTTGTTCACATCTATAACAATAAAAGAGCATGTCTGTGTGTACAAGTCCTAACTATTGAGTCATTATGCTAGATGCCTCAGACTCTGAGAGAGCATTTTTAATTGCTATTTTGTTGCAGTTCCCAGACTCAAATCTGAAAAAGTCAAAGGCCATTCCCACGCTAGACTGTTGTATTGCTATTATTCCACTTTCAACATCCTATGGAATCCTAGGGTTAGCAGTTTAGGGAGGGGCCTTTGTTGAAAGTGGAATAATAGCACTATAACAATGCAGTGTGGAAAAGCAGGGAGTTAGCCAGAAAAAGGAAAAATGGGAGTCACTCATAACTCAGTGGGAAATTGTAGTAAATATCTCAAAATTTCATGGAGTATTTTTGATTGTCCAAATTGTGGTGCTCAGTTTCAAGCTGAAAAGTTGACATCATAAACAGGAGTGTTCCTATAAAAGAAGAAGGAGGGAGGCCTGCCATAACTCATCAGAAAATACTTTTGGAAGGGGTTTAAATACTGAGATGCTGCTGCTAACATTTCTGGCCCAGGAGGAAGAACACTGCGGGAAAACAGGCAAGGGCTAGGGTGCTGCGGCTGTCATTGGTGTGGTTTGAAAAGGATGGGAAAATGGGAGATGACTTTCTGAAGTACTGTAGTTAAGATTTCTGGTGTTGAAAAATGGATGAACTGGAAAACAGGACACCCCACAACCTCCCTTTGCAGTATTAGGTACAGACCCAGGCAAGTATGTCATAAGGAATTTTCTGCTCCCTCCTCACACAAAATAATAATAATGATAATGATAATGATAATGACGATGATAAAATAGGAAACAAAAAGGGGAAAGAAAACATTTGTAGTAGCAGCTTCTTTTCTGAACAATTAATAGGGCCAGGCTGGTCTCCCTTTTTTCCTGAGAGGCAATTTCGCAGTGACCCTGAGTCTTTTGGCTGATGGAGTCACGTGCTGCCTGTCAGCTCTCCAGTCCCACAACAACAAAATTCTAGGTAAGCTGCACTGAAAATCTGGATCACTATATAGTTGAAGGAGGAGAGAGGAAGATGGGAGGTAAAGATGATCCTGCCAGGTGATTATTTCACGGAGTGCTAGTAAATCAGGTGGCGACTGTGTTGCCTTTTGCTGTGGGATTGCATGTGGCTAGCCCTCTTTGTTTTCCCAGATGCCCAGAGATGACTCTCCATCTGACAGATCAGTTCACATGTTTTCTGGACCAATCAATAATCTGCACAGTGGGGATGATGGTTCATGGTTCCCTAAACTTAAGATTTCTCTGAATTGATCCCAGTGCAGCATCTGCTGACTGGAGCAGCTGCAGAGCATGACAAAGTAGTGTGTGAGGGTGTATGTGTGGGTGCCTGAGAGAGAGATGAGGCCTCAAGTCCATCTACAAGAGAGATATGACTTGGAAGAAGAGGAGGGCCTAAAAAAGCATGAGCAATTTTTCAGGGAGATACATCTCAAAAAATGATTTTGATTTGCAACTCCCAGAAATGTATTGGTTGTGTGGGGCGGGGGTTGGAGGTTAGGTCACTTCTTTGCTGATCACAACTTATAGATTGCAGAAATGTTACTCTGTGCCTTAATGTTTTGCCTCATGGCTAAAGGTTCAAGAGGATATTTCAGAGTGTTCTGTGTAGGAAGGGTTGGCTCAGCTGAAGCTTACAGATTGGACATCTTTCCCAACACACGCACGTGTGTGTGTGCATGTGTGATGCACACGTACATGGCTTAAAAGAGCTCTTGCTTTGCTTGTGATTTGTAATGTGAATGGAATGCTTACATTGACTAAGATGCTTATTCTCATTAAATATGTCTCTCATTCACTTTTGGTTCTGTGTGTGGTGGACCATATGGTAACATAAAAAAGTGCAAGAGATCTATGTATCTAGCTAATTAGATGGTAACTAAGAATCTAGTTGTCTAGGTTCGGTTCTCCTCCTCCTCCACCCAGTCTCCTTTCCTTTTGTGTTATGTTATTTAGTAAAAGGGTAGGGTAGAGTATTTGTTATTTCTGATGTTTGGAAGCTATTCTGAAAGCCTTTCCCCCTGAATATCAGGTTCATAGTGATTTGAATAAACCCACGAGAGAGTCCAGAAGTAAATGATTGAGGCCGCTTGCCCCACGCAAGCTGACCATGAAGTAGTGTGAATTTCTCACCAACAGTAGAATAAAGAGCAGCAAGTTGAGGAGGATCTCATACCTGTTCCGGAGTAGAGGAGAGGGACTTTTTTTGGACTGCTGCTTATGTAGGCCCTAGCCATGATGGAACCATTTTTAAGATGAGGCCTTCAAGACTCATAGATAAGTCTTTGTGATTTTTCAATAATTCCATTTATGTTCTTGTAAAATGGTAAAAACATAGCAGACAATGAATAATAATAATAATGCCACCACAAATTAAAGCAGTTAACGATGTGACTACCATGAAGATAGTGACAAAACAATACATGAAACATCATTAAATGGTTTAAAGCATAAAATTAATATATCAAAGAATAGGGAAGATATATAAAAGCCTGTTAAACGAATGCAAAAATGGCTATAAACAAGGATACTTCTGAATGGTAGTTCCTCAGGGAGCAAACTGCACAGTTTCTTGATAGCTGGTGCCTGATCATTTCATGGGAGAGCTAAGCCCTGCCATCCTAGCCTTGGAAGGACCTTGAGCCCCCCGTCTCCAGTCTTGTGGACCCTGGCAGTGAAAAAGGAAGTCCCACGAATTTTGGACAGTAAGAAAACAGCCTTCTGCTTCTCTCTCCTAGAATTGTCTCTGAAATCAGCCTTAGAGAAAGTGTGATCTGACCTTCCACAGTGTCTGCGTCTTCTCAGATGTTGCTGGGTTACAACTCCCATCAGCTCTAGACAGCATAGCTAGTAGCAAGGAATGCTGGGAGCCAAAGTCTAGTGACATCTGGAGGGCCACATTTTGTCTTCCCACTCCCCATATCCTAATGTGTGTGTCCACTACTAGTCCAAATCCATTTGCTTGTCCCAACTAAAATAGTCCCATTGAATCAACATAACTTATACAAATGTTGAGTTACTTGGGGGGGGGCACGGTGTTTAATTGTGTTTCCTGGTCAGATGTGTTTTGTGTGCAGGAAATGTATTATGCATAAACAGTCCTGGAAAGCGCTGAGGGGGATGAATCACATAGCCATTGTTTGAGGAGGCAGCTTCTTCGTTCCTTCCTTCTTTCCTTGCCTGTCTGGATCCAGATTGATTCCTGGTGAAATGGGTTTTCTTAACATGATCAGAAGGCACAAGTGGGAGATAGTGCTTCAAGCCATTGTTTGAGACAAGAATTGGTGTGGAGAAGGCATCTAACCCTCACTTACTCCACCTTCAACAGTCTTAAACATGATTCCTTCACATAGTATGTGTTAATACTATATACCAATAGTGACTCCATTTTCCATGTTTCCCATTCTCATGCATACAAAATGACTCCATCCCTGCACGAGAAAGAGACATGAGTAGGCTTGGGAGAGCTCCTGAAGCAAAACCTTTATGTTTAGGCAATAAGCCTTTCAGGGGATGTGTAAGGGAATACTAAAGTGGGCCAGAGAAGACTGAGCATGCTCCAAGAATACAATGCTGCATGACTGAGGGAGATGGAAAACTGGAGAAAGCATTAAATGGGGCATCCAGGAAGAGAAACTGAGCTAGTTGAAATGCAAGACCAGATCATTCTACACTGCTGCAACTATCTTTTTTGGGGAGGTTCCATTGTTCCAGACTTTTTCTCACTCACTGTCATTCAACAATTTAAAAGCCAGCATGGAATAGTGGTTTGTGCGTTCAACTTGGACTTGGAGAGACCAGGCTTTAAATCCTTGCTCAGCCATGAAAACCCATTGGGTGACCTCCCATCCTCCAAGAGGGCAATGGCAAACTCCTTCTGAATAAAATTTACCAAGAAAACCCTATGGTAGCTTCACCATGACTCAGAGTCAACTTGGAGGAACATTGTTGTTGTCGTTGTAGTAGCAGTAGAAGAAATCTACTTCAGTGAAAAAGTGGGATTCAGAAACTGAGTTCTTTACTGCCCTAACATTCCAAATTATAATCATAAGACGATTGCTAAAGGCTGCCTGAATAAATAATCAGCATCCTACGGTCCTTCATAGAAGCTCTGATTCTCATTTGCTTGTGTGCTGTTTCTGTTTTTCCTGCCCTCTGGCCCTCTTGATTATGGCGCTCAGTTGTATTTTTGTTGTGGTTGGTTAAAGATGCGTTTGATGTGTGGGACATCTGTTGTGGCATTCCATGGGGCTGTAGCATGTTTTGTGTCTTCTGAGGTTTGTGGCAGTACGGACACCCTGGTGAGCTTTGACGGAATGGTCAGAGGGTTATTTCTTTCATCTGCAGAGTCTGGCCTAAGAAGCTTTGGTGTATATATTCTCTGTGCTGCTCTGCAGAACTAGGGATACCTCCTATTCACTCTTAAAGTGAAGAAGGGCATGTGTTGCTGGTCCTTGTAATCCAAAAGCACACAATGAACTGGCATTTAAGTTTTCCTTATTCCTTGTTACAATAGCAAAAGGGCAAAAAGATATATTAAATTCATGGTGTGTCACACCTTTGTTGCTGACCAGTTAGGTAGCTCTTTTTAACGTGCAAAGCATGTTAACAGTTATTAGCTTTTCAGTCCTCTCGGCATACATAACTTTTGTAGTGCATTGAAAATTGGTCCCAAATGGGGAAACTGTGGATGAATGAGGGAATGTCTTTCTTAAAGACTAGTGCAGCTGTGACCGAGAAAGGATTTTAATCTGTGTCTTTCTTCCACTGTCCTATCTTCTAGACCAGTACATCTGATGTGGGGGCAGCCATTTTTTTCTCCAGAGGCTGGCACTGTATTTGTATCCACTGGCGCCAACTATTTCTTTCCTGGAAACTATTTGCAGATTGGCAGCTGATGGCTCATGGACTGGCACTGGTTTAGGAACCACCTATTTCAGTAGTACTGGGCTGATATATTCTAGTGAGGACTTATGGTTCCTTTGGTTTACAGTTGTATGAGAGTGTTGCTAAAGGTACAATAAATCATTCCTAGAATATACTAGCCCAGTGCTACTCAAATTGCTGGTCCCTAGACCAGTGCCGGTCCAGAAGCCACCAGCTTGTGAATTATTCTTCAACTTTTCCAGGATCTTGTCCTGATCCTCATCAGGACATCTTCTTTTATGTTTATTTTGTAGTCTTATTTTCAGTTCAGCTGGCTCTGTCTAGATCTTTCTGTTTCCCTCTCTCCCCCACACCCTTTTTTCCCCACTCCTGCATCACTCTCCCTTTCCTTCCTCCATGTCTTTATGTTTCCTCTTCTTCTTTCTATGGTGGATGGTCATGGCACTCCTGCTGCAACTCACATTGTGCAGGTCACAATCCACAAGTTGAAGACCAAAGTCCTCTGAGGATTGTGCGTACCCAGAGGGCTTCTATACTGTGTAAATGTGCCGAGTTGTCATTTCAGTTTGAGGAGGAAAAAGAAAGGACAACTATTCATTATGTACGATAATTCATTTAAATGTATGCAGATTATAAATGACACTCTGCTTTGAAATGAAGCAGAGCTAAGAAGATTTAAAGAGGAAAAAAAACATGCCAAAAATCCCTTGCTTAACAAATACTGACTTCCTAAATCTGCGTGAAGGTTGTCTGCTCTTGTAGTTCAATAGATTTGGGGCAATTCTGAGACAGAGAGCACAGATAATCTCACTATGAGATTTATCTTAGAAAGTGAAGACAGATGCAATATGAAAATAAGATTGGAGGTGAATTTTTCAGTTTTGGGACAAGCCCAGTTTTCTCCTGGCTTTGCAGTTTGAATGACAGGCATACATTCAGCCATCAGTCTTCCCTGACTTCCCTCCTCCATGACTTCACGTAAACACTTATCCATTCAGCCTAGCTTGGGGAACTTGTTCGTCTCCAGACACTATTCCAGTCCCACTCCCATTTGCCCTTAAACAGCAGCAGTGCTGGCTAGGACTAACAGGAGTTGCCATCCAACAAAATCTGAAGTGGTACCAGTCCATTATCATTTTCTTTTTTTACTATTATATTCACATTTTTAATAGGATGAGTTTTTGAAAAATTAAAACTTTTTTTTCTCTTAGATCCCATCAAAGCCACTCCGCAGGCTGAAAATAGGGAATGTTTAATGCAGGAGTAGGAAAAGTGCAGTGTTCCAGCTGAACACAGTCCCCCTCCCCAGGCATTTTTGCGCATTGTATCTTCCCTTCTGTGGCTCCCTTGAGCTCCCTTAAAAAAAAAAAATCCCTTAATCAACATCTGAAAAAATGTTCACTTCGTCATGGTTATGCCAGTGTAAGTCACCAAGGGGATTCCAGATAATGTTCTTTTTCCTCTAACATTGCTGCGCTTCATTCATATCAGTTTCTACTCCCTTGTTTCTCCTTTCTTCATACCTTTTTCTCACCTTCCTGAATATTCCCATAGCCACTGATATAGTCCTTAGTTGCAGACTTAGAAACATTATTTCTTTGACTTACAACTCCCAGAATTTCCCAGCAATCCTGGATGGTGGTCACACTGGCCAGAGGGCTCAGGGACTTGTAGTCCAAAAAAGGAATATTTCCACACTGTTAACAGAAAGAATCCCCCAAGATTAGTCATGGGCATCTGGGTTGGCCATGTGTCCAGCATTACATAAGATAGGCCTCTGTTATCTGAAGGGCTGTCCAGCACAAGTTTTCTTTAAGGATCAGGAAGAGCAGAGAAGAACCTTGGCATTGCCCACCAGCATTTCCCTTCTGGACAGAATACTGAGCAGGCACACAATTTAACCATATTCATTATGGTGTAAACTATTATACACATTTCTATTTAAATTTTAGTAATCATTTTATAAATTAGCATGTATATATATATTTGCAAAATTGTTTCCTTTTTGTCCCTAAATACCATAAAAGCACCAGATCCTGTCTGATCTGGAAGCTAAGCAGGGTCAGCCCCGTCTAGTACTTGAATGGGGGACTGCCAAGGAATACTAGGTGGTGTAGGCTATATTTCAGAGGAAGGAACTGGCAAAGCCACCTCTGAATATTCCTTGCCCATGAAATTCATAGGGTCGCCATAGGTTGACAGGCAACTTGAAGGCAAATGCACTCATACACACACACACACACACACACATACGGGGCCAAGCTACTGGTGTCTCTCCCTGAGAGGATTTCAGGGTAGAGAAGTAGGGTTGTGAAATCTCAAGGCCTAGCCCCTCTTCTCCAGGCAACAGAAAAAGGGGAAGAATGCAGAGACAAGAGAGCTGCCTTGAAAAGTGTGCGCATGTGTATTTCCCCATATAAACGATGCTTTTGAATAGCACATTCTGAGCGACTGTGGTGCGCTTACACAGGCTGCTCCGTGTAACATCAGACTTGTAATGTCACCGGGGCCTACCTCCTATGTCATCACAAGTCTCACAATCTCGGGTTCTCAAGGCCTGGGATAGTCCTGACTGGGCAATCCTACAAACGACTGAGATATGTCTCATCATCCTGAGGCTTTGGAGAACCATTGCTTTTCAGACAGTACTGTGCTAGATTGATAATCTGATTTTGTCTAAGAAAGCTTCATACGTATATGTCTGTCTCACTGGAGATCCAACTGTCAGACTGTTTCTGCAGATTTCTGCCCCCAACCCCATCAAGCTGCTCTGTCCTCTTGCAATCAGGGAAGATTTTTCCACAGCCTCATTAAGGTAAATACACATCTAATGGAGCAGATGTTAGCTAGGCCTTGCTGGCTGTGGGAGGAAACCTGTGTTAATCTCTTCACTGCTTTCCCTGAGGTAACATTTTAAGACTTAGAATTCCATTTTATGCTCCTCTTCTCCTGGCTTTAGAATGCGATCTTGCCATTCGTCATAGCCAGATCAGGAAAGCAGGCCTTGGTACTCCTGATGTCCCTGTCTATCTCTTCCTTTCCCTCAGGCTCCATCAAACATATTGTTGTCTACAGAGGTGGTGCAAGAATACCAAATAGAGCCCGGTTACTGCAAGAATTCCTTGCTTTTACCCAATGTGCTTTTTTACTACTGGACTATAAGTACTGTTTCTTTTCTGGCCATATTCTATGTGGAAGGAAGAACTGACTCTCTTTACAGCATTGTCCAGTAGAGCTATAGGTGGTGGTAAATTTTGAAGTGCAGGCTCTCAGTATAAAAGTCCCTATAGTACCATCTCCAGAGAGAACCCAAAATGTAGACATCTGTGTTGATCATCATAAAAGAGATGTTTTTTCCAGTTTTCATTGCCGGCTAGGGGCTGGTCTTTTGTAAAGGTCAGGAGTCTTGCCAAAATTAAGCTGCCACCCCCAAATACTTTGAATTACAACAGAGGTACTCATGATATTTCACCTCCAGCTTCTTTGGGGATTGCCAATAGACTCAGATGGAATGAGAGAGGAGCTGATGTCACCAACCTTTCAAATTAAAAAGTGCTGGATATTTGACCTTGTGAGCCTTGCCACAACTGTACCGGTATCTATGGGATTTTTATGTGTGTAGCTGCATAGGAAAAGCAGTTTCTGGAGTGTTAGACTGGTTGATGCCCATGATAGCAATGAAATAGAAAACCCAAACTTCATTCCCTTGGTGGTAAAACTTTGACAATAAACCACATAATTTATAGTTTGTCATCCATTTCTGTTACTGTAGAACAGTGGTTCTCAATCTGTGGGTCCCCAGATGTTTGTGGACTTCAGCTCCCAGAAGCCCCAGCCACTATGGTCAATGCTCAGGGCTTCTGGGAGCTGAAGTCCACAAACATCTGGGGACCCACAGGTTGAGAACCACTGCTGTAGAATCTTCTGCCTAAGGCAGGTTGCCTCATCTTGTCTAATGAGTATAGTTGCTCAATCTGCCTTTTTTTTTTTGAAAAAAAATTTTTTGGTGTGGTGGTTTGGTTTGACTTGTGCTGGCTCTGTCACAGTACAAATCCTATACCACGTTGATTTCAGTAAGATTTACTCATGAGCAAATGCTGATAAGGTTGCTGTCTGATTAACTGGATGTTTTCCACTGTTCCTGTTCAGCCACAATGCTGACATAGCCTTTTAGAAGTGCTGGCCCCAAATGAAGCAATCACTTCAAGCAACAGGGTAGGGATGTCATGAAAGGGCAGCAAATTATGAATTGTTTTGTTTGTTGTTATTCTACTTTGACTGCCAGGGATGCGGACAAGTACTTGTGAGATTGTCTGCTTTATTTGCCAAAGCAACTTGGATGGTTTAGATCTTTTAAAGATATTAGAAGGGAAAACTGTGAAATTAGCAACTGTACAACTTCTTAGTAGTTCCAACAGCCCCCCCCCATTTTGTGAATCTCCTCCTTTTACATCTTAGGTGCACGTACCTTTTCCCCTTGCGTAATTAAAGAAATAAAAGAAAAGGGAGGGAATTTGCAGGCAATTTTTTCTCCCTAACCTGGCAACATAACCCTTCTAAAAAGACAGTCGTCTCCCCAGCTGTTGTGTAGCACTGGATCTGAGGATCAGTGGTTGTGTGTTTCTCTCATGGTCTGAGGGGAAATGCCTAATGGACAGGAGATGAATCAGTTTTAAAGCCAGTCTCATAGCCCCCCCAACTGTCCTGATTTGGCAGGAATAGTCTTTTCAGCTGATTTTTAAATGTCCCAGTTTCTGTCTCCTCTTCTTACTTTTCCCCATTATCTGAAGTTAACTTTTAATTGCTACAAACTGAGTTCAAAGTGCAAAAAGTAGTCTACACTGAATTGATTCATCTGTGGGAAGGGGAGAGGAGAGGCAGTGTCTTGTACTTCCCAGTTGGCTCAGGCAAAACCAAACTGCTGCAGCCTCTCCTACCTTTTCTGTTCTTCCTAATTAATAAAGTTGCCATCTTGACCACATTCAGATGTTACTTGGCCGCATGTGTCTCAGTTTTTGTCTGTGAAATGTTGGGGGGTACACAGTCTGCATGGTCTGTTCTGGAGAACACACATCTTCAAGAGAAAAACGAAGAATTTAGTGGGAAGGGACTAGAACTAATTGATAAAATAATGAGAATATAGTTGTTTATGCTGTGTGTGGAAGGAGGCACAATCCACAAGGATTGTTTGCTGGAAGACAGCCCTAAATTAATTGTGCTTGGGATGGGGTACCATCATTTTAAAGTTTAACTCTGTCTGCTCTGAATGCTGCAGTCACCCAATGGCAAATAAAAAGAAGCTGACTTGTATATTTTAAAACTTTAAAGATAAGAGCTTTATGACTAATAATCTCTTATTTTCAAAGTCTTACTATATTTGCAGCAATGTGGGATTGGTGATGTAGGAGCTGGCTGGACACCTATACTTGTATTGCCAGATGTCTCTTATATTAGATAATTGCCACTTATTCCTGAATGTTATAATCTGAGAGAACCTACTAATATGTGCTTGAACATGTGCCCAGATGGTGATGAGGCAACCCCTATCTACCAGTCTCACCCTGTGCCCCAGTTGATTCGCATGTCTTACAGCTGTAAAGAAGGCACATTTTCTCCTTGGGAATCTCCCAGTTCTGTGCTGTGCCTTACAATGTTGCCATCTCTTTTATGCACAGAGTCTGCTGAGCCCTTTACCCCTGCACTAGGCCAGCTCAAGACATTTCTCTGCCTAAGGTCAAGGTGACATGCTTCTCTCATTGTGTATGACCATTTTATATTCTAGCATTGAATCTTGCATCAGTACTGGTGACAGAGCTGTGTGTTCCATTATATCTGAGCCCAGCAGGCTAGGTTAGGGGCACAGGGCAGGGCCATACAACACAGACACGCACATACAAACAAGCATGCACATACCTCTGTTCTCTTAATAGCTATGCCGCTATGCCCCATCTGCTAGCACTTGCCACCTGAGATAACCACTTCATTCTGACCAATGATAGGGCTGGGTCTGGCTTTGCAGGTCAAACTGTTCCCATCATCAAGGTACAATAACTGGAACAGTTTCATCTTTCAGTGAGTGCTGCTCATAAAGTAGTAGAGCAGAAGGGAGTAAAGTCCTACCCCTCCAGTTAATATTTGCTTGCAGCTGTTGTCAGCCCTCACCCCTGGCTGTGCTGATTAGGGCTGATGAGACTTGCAGTACAGCAACTGGCAGTGCGGGGCATAAGAGTCCCACTCCTATTGTAAAGACACCTGCCCTTCTCTTCATCTAATGTAGTAACCCTAGGAGCCACAAAAAGCAGGGGGCAAACAACAAAGAGGGGGGTTCCCCCTCCCATAAAATAACCCTAGTAAGCAAACCAGAGCTTGGAAAAGTTATTTTGAGCTAATACTCCTAGAGTCCCCTAGTTGTGAGATTCCAGGAGTTGTAGTCCACAAACATAACTTTCCTGAGCTCTGAGCGAGATGCAGACATTGCAAGCTTAGGATGGTCTGTGTGTCTCCCTCACAAAGGTGTGAGCACCAGTTTGCATCAGTCTGGCCTAAATCAGTGTTCTTGTGCTACATGTGCTTATTTGTAGTAGTACATGACATCCCAATCAGTGAAATGGGAGCCAGTTGACCAAACTCTTATTTCCACATGAATGTGCATTTTTAAAGGATTTTTTTTTTAATATATGTGCTCCATTTCGGACTGTGCTAGTTTTGACCACCAGCTGTGTTCTGTAGCCTGACCTGTTTTAACACTCCCTTTGCCTAACCCACACTTCAGTACTTCCAGGTAAGACTGATGGCAGGTGGCAGATGCAAGGTGTAGCTCAGCAGCCCTCAGCCACCCACCATTTCCTCTGTGTCTCCTAAGCTATGCTGCTGTATTTACCCTAATTTAGCCAACTGCCCTCAGGTGCAGTGAAGGAAGCTGCCCCTTGCCCCATCTACTCTACTCAGAAAGGTGAAGTCGCAGCATTCAGGCAGCCACCATGAGAAGTAGTTTCTGAGCACTGAAAAAAATCCTGATGTGACATAATGACTGGAAGAGCTCTGTCGATATCAGAACTGTCCTCCAGTGAAACTGGGAAAAGTTACTTTTTTATTCTCAGTGTTTAGAAAAGTTACTTTTAGGGATTACACCTCTCAGAATTGCTCAACAAGAATGGGGCAGAGGCTATGCCAGCTGTCATATACTGGGAAGTGTAATCCAAAAAGGTAATTTCTCCTGACTTTTTTTAAAAAAAGCCCTTACTGAGCTGCTACCCATGGCTGGTACACTGTCTTCTACAGGTTTGCCCCAGGCTCCAAAGCCTTCTTTTATTTCTGCCAGTTTCCTTTTGGCAATCTGTTTGTCAAAACACAAACAGGTCCTGGAGGCATTTTATTTTACAAAACAGAAGCCACGGGCTTTTGCTCAGTCTTCCTTTGAAATCACATCCCCTAAATGTCTGATTCCAGTTTTTGTGGAAAGAAAGGTCTTCTCTACATGCTTAAATGTCCTCTTTTATTTTTCTTTCATATGTTCTAGAATTGAATCTTGACACTGCAAAACAAGCTCTGGAGCCCTGCCATCACTAGCTCTGGGGCTCAGATAAAGCTCTTCTCAGATGCAGTTTTTAATATTGACTGAAAATGGAGCGCTAAAGTTTTGCTTACTGGCTGGTAATACAGCCTGCGAGCTGCCACCTTTAAAAAGCCCTGACAAATAAATTGGTGATGAATAGAGGGAAAAATGTGTAAAGTCCTCTCTCTCCAAGTTCTTCTGAGCTGCTCCTTCCCCCACACGGCTCCACCCACCACTAGCACACTGAACGCCTGAAAAACAGATGGTGGAAGGCGCAGCCAGAGCTGCACACAAGCCGTGCCAAGGAACGTGCCGTGCACATTCCTCCTCCTCCCCCCATATTCTTGGCTTTTGCCCTATCACCCATAGAAGCGGGGGTGAGGAAGCCAAGGAAGACATGAGTTTGATTTTCATACGGCTTAGGAGGGCGCCTCTCTTTGTGCTTCTCAGGTTGCTTGCTGTATTCTGCCTCTTGTGAATGGTTCTTCTAGGGAGCTTTTCATAAAACCATTTGGGCAGTCTTCCCCAGCCTTCCAGATGTATTGGATTGCAGCTTCCAGAACCCTTTAAGCCAGCTGTGCTTTGATGTGCAGGTCTGAGAGTTTGCACCCAGATATATCTGGAATGTATCATGTTGGGGAAGATGGTATTAGAAGCAAGAAGGAATGACTCAGAGAGGTTGTCTAAGTACAGCAGACTTGCACAAGTATTTGCGATCCACTGAACGTGCCACCAAGCCAGGTGCTCAGCAGCCCCTCCTTCCCCAAGGAAGGTGGCAAAAAACAGGAGGTTTATTCATAGTGCCAGTGCTATCTTTAGATGGAGTGAAGGAAGCCACCTGAGGTGGCACATCGTGGGGTTGTAAAAAAGCTACAGGTTGATGATTTAGTGGATGAATTTATTATAGTGCAAAGTGACCTTTTGAATTTTTTCTTCTGGCACCAAAATAATTTACATCTGCTTATTGAGCTCCTGGCAGACTGTGTGTGGCCTGGTGTATGTGTAAGTTATGCAGGTGGTCGAAAGTGTAGCTCGTAATGAACAACGTGCTAACTCTATGTGTGTCCTTGTGCAAAGTTCTGTTACAGTTGCTGGGGTGGGAATGTGCATGCGTGAACACTTTTGTGCACATAGAGAATGGAGTGTAAAATCAGATTGGCAGGTGTGTTGTTGTTGTTGTTTCTGCTTTCAAGTTGTTTTCAACTTATGGTGACCCTAAGGCAACCCTATCGTGGGGTATTGTGGGGCTGAGAGTGTGTGACACACCCAGGATTGCCTAGTTTTAAAGGTAAATTATAAGATTGACAAAGGGATGCAACAGAATATCTGAATAAGCTGTTGAGGCTGGTTCACACATACATGGCTGTCACTTCATTTTTTTTTATTCTTGAAGTAGTAGTAGTAGTAGTAGCTATTGCTGTTGTTGTGTGCCCTCAAGTTATTTCTGGGAAACCTATCATGATGTTTTCTTGGCAAGATTTATTCAGAGGGGTTTGTCTTTGCCTTCCTCTGAAGCTGAAAGTGTGTGACTTTCCTAAGGTCACCCAAGAGGTGTCCATGGCTGAGCAGGATTTGAACCCTGGTCTCCAGAGCTGTAGTCCAACACTTAAATCACTACACCACACTGGCTTCTGGAAGACTGATAGTCAAATGTCTGAAAGGATTCTATCCAGGGAAAGGTTTCTGTTTGAGAATATGAGAGAACTGTCTCTTAGGGGTACAATCTTGCAATGATTGATTCACACATACAGGCTGCAAATGCTTCAGTTATCAGGTGATCAGCCTGCATGTATGAACTGAGACACTTGTGTGATTTTAGATATCGTGCTTGCAAACTGGGGGCTTTTTTTCTGTGATTGAGGCTAAACGGCCATCTCCTCCAAAATGCTACTCACCAACTTGAGATATGAATTAAGTTTATTTTGAAGAGGGGGAATGAAGTAGTGAAATGTGATGCTGCAGTTGGCTGGTCAGGAAACAGATGTTTGCATTATTTTTAGATGTTGTTCTATGCTGCCTATGTGATTTGGTCTCACGTCTGGTTGTCTTTCTGAATATTTCAGAGTTTCCCTAAAACTTGTCTTCCTGACACAACAGTTGTATGTGGTGGGAATTTTTAGTTGGAGAGATTTTGTTTGTTTGTTTGTTTTTGGGAGGAGTATTCAGTCAACATAAGCTCCCATTCATAACCAGAAGCCGTACAGCCAAGAAAAACGGTTTGTCACCTGAGTAAGGAGCTGTACGTGTACAACTAGAGAGAATGAAGCCACAGGTTGGAGGTGTTGTTTCTTACACTCAGTGGGTGCAAATTGGTTCTTTCTAAGCCTTGGTCCCAACTAGGCCATGGACATATTTCATACAGTTGGTCAGTTGCCATAGCAACACACCTCATGCTGCCATGACAGTTTCCAAGTCATGGCTTGACACATCGCAGGTTCCTGATGCAGACAAAGTTATTTAAGGAGCAGGTGCCATGCCACTGCATTGCATTATTATCTCCTGCTGGGCACCTGCTACACTGCTGTTGCGTTCTGCTCCTTTGTGGGAACGTGGCATGCCCTTATCTCCCCGTAAACCATCAGCAGGACTGGACCAACATGGCTTACCTAGAGTGATTTTTACAGGTGTCCATTTTCATACATTTATACACAAAGGCCATTTCCACACTACACTGTTATAGTGCTATTATTCCATTTTCAACATCCTGTGAAATTCTGGGGTTTGTAGTTTCCTGAGGCCAAAGAACTCTCTGGCAGAGAATTCTAAAGGCCTCTCCCTAAACTTGAAATCCTAGGATGCCATAGGATGTTGAAAGTGGAATAATAATGTAGTGTAGTGTGTAAATGGCCATAGTCCCCCAAGTTTGGGGCCAGCTCACAAGACTCATAGAATCATAGAAATGTAGAGTTGGGAGAGACCACGCGGACCATCCAGTCCAACCCCCTGCAGTGCAGGAACACCCTCAAAGCACTCCCGGACTGAACAGCAATAGGCTGAAAAAGACATATAATGTATTTCCAGTATTGAAAATAAACAAGTCTGGCCCTCTGAGAATATATATGTGTTTAAAACATTTTTATACCACCTTTCATCACCTTCTGTTAAGCTGCAACACTGAATGAGAATTATGTGCTGTTGCATAAATAGAAGGTTTAGATGTAGGTTACTCAGAATGAAAATAACAGGCATAATTTAATTGCTACAAAAATCAAATACATCCAGATTTACTAGGGGGCACAGGACCCCTGCAAAAGTGGAAACACCACAAATATCAAAATGTGTGTGTGTATCTGTGAGAAGGGTGCTGAGGCGTGAAGGGGAGAGTGGGCATCTAAGGACTAAACCAGGTCAGGGAAAGTAGAGAGAAAGCGAGTGCGTCAGCATGGTGGCCCAGTATTTTCTGTCTTGCCCAAAATTGTCCTTGGCTGGGGGTGGGCATAGGGAGCGGGTTTGTGGTGCTGAGAAATTGGGCCACAAGCTGTCCTTAGTTGGCTAGGCAGCAGCTGGTAGAGGAGGAAGAAGACCAGAGGTGGTTTTTAAAAGGGCTACATGGCCAGATTGGAGTCACCAAGAGGGAAGGTTCCCCAGAAAATAAGCACTTGATTAAGGGGGACAAGTATTGGAGAGACATGGAAATAATCAAATCTGTGAAACTTGTAAATGTGGAGGGCCGACTATAGCTGATCTGCATGCATGAATGGGGCTATCACATGCCCTGTATAGCAGTTCCTTTAAAACTTAGAATCATAGAGCTGGAAGAGACCACAAGGTCCATCCAGTCTAATTCCCTGCCACTTAGGAATACACAATCAAAGCATTTCTGACAGATGGCCATCCACACTTTGCTTAAAAACGTCCAAAGAAGAAGACTCCACCACACTCTGAGGCAGCATATTCCACTGTTGAACTGCTCTTGCTGTCAGGAAGTTCTTCCTAATGTTTAGATGGAATTGCTTTTTCCTGTAACTTTAAGCCATTGCTCTGTGGCCTAGTTTGTAGAGCAGCAAAAAACAAGCTTGCTCCATCCTCCATCAGGATGGATGTTTAAATCTGGCTATCATGTCACCTCTTAACCTTCTCTTTTCCAGTAGGTGTCAGTCATGTTACTCATTAAGCATGGCTTACCTATGAGACAGTTGAACTAGAAAGACTGAGATCCAGCTTCACATCCAGACTTGGTTGAAAATTGCTGGGTAATATTCTTTTTCAACCTACGGTAATCTATTTAGTACAATTTCAAGGATAAAATAGGAGGGAGATAACTATATGTGTGTGTATGTGTCTATGTGCCTTCAAGTCTCCTGTTGGCTTATGATGACTCCATGAATCTCATAGGGCTTTATTAGGCAAAGAATACCCAAAAGTGGTTTCCCCGGTTCTTCCTTTGAAATATAGTCTACGGCACCTGGTGTTTGTTGGCAGTGTCCCATCCAAGTACTAAACAGGACTGACCCTGCTTAGTTCCAAGATTGGGCGGGATCTGATATTTAACTATATAGGTACCTCAAAGGAAAGGTGAGGTTAAAATGTAATAAATAAAAATAAATATATTCAGCTTCCATTCATGAAGACCTGCCTGATTTGTATGTGATTTGATTTGCCTGCACTTGAAAATCTGGTAGCTGATTGTATGAACTGATTTTGGAGCGGACTTGTGCTTTGAGGCGGTGCAAAATAAAATGCAAACCTGATCTGTGATGAGCTATCTGTGGTGGCCCCATTTGCCTGTGTGGATAATCTCTTGATGCTGCAGTCAACAGAAAAATTAATAACTTAATCAGATTGTGATCAAGTAGAAAAATCAAGTGGTGCACCTATGTATGTAAAGCAGGCTTGAGCCCTTTGGAGGAAGAGTGGAATGTAAATAGTGAATAATAATAGGCAGATATTCTGAGGTGTGTGATGTGTGGATCTATTATCTTGGATCTACGTGTCACCATGTTACTATCTGTCAGCATTGTAGATCTGCCTATGGTGACACATTGCCTTGATTACATCCCATTTGGATTACAGTAACACACTGTCGCTCCATTCTGTTGGTTAGTCCTGGCTAGCGGAGACCCATTCAGTTAAATGTTGCATGGTGAGTCAACACATAGGTAAGTCTGACTGATTCAGTAGGTCTGCTCTAGTCAGGACAAACAGGCCTGTTATGTGGGGATGGTTTTGGAAATGTCAAAAAGTCCAAAATGCTACAGCTACGGTGCTGACTGGAACTGGTTAAAGGGGACATATACTGTAATTCCCTTGTTGAGATAGCTTTACTGGCTTACTAGTTTGTTTCTGGGCACAATTCAAAGTGCTGGTTATGACCTGTAAAGCCCAATATATCTTAGGACCAGGCTGTTTGGAAGATCCTATTGCCCTTTATGAGTTTGTCTGAGTCTTAAGATTCGTGGAGGATAGCTTCCTTTCAGTCTCACCACCATCTCACCTTCTTGTGATGAGCGCATAGGAGAGGGCCTTCTCAGTGGCTGCTCCCAGACTGTGGAATTCTCTTCCAGGGGAGGCCAGGCTGGCACCCTCTGCTCTCCTTCCACTGGTAGATAAAGAACTTTTTGTTTAAGCAGGCATTTGGCAATTAGCTGATTGTAGGAAAGGGTCTTTTCATGGAATGTATTGCTGGCCTTTTATTATTTTTATGTTTTTATATTGCTTTTATATCATTATAAATCAATGGTGGCAACCCTAACTAGTCCAGTGAAATTCTTATTAGACCCAGATTGTTAGAATGAAAAGGTGGGAATTGCAGGCTGTTTTTCTTTGATGGGCATGATAAACTTAGAGACTACCCCACACCATAGGTCCTGTCCAGAATTGGTCTCTGAGATTTTTAGACTGTTCTGAGTGCAAGAATGTTCCATTTGGTTTGTTAATACATCTTGTTATAAAGTTTCAGAAGTATGAGTGCTTTTAGCCAAACAGAGAGGTATCTTCAATTTTCTAATATGATGGCTTTTACTGCTTTTTTTCAGAGGACTTTCACCACATTTATCAGACATGCCCTGCAGGGTTCAGCTTTTACTTCTGAGTGCTCAGTTTGAGCCTAAAATACTGCTGATTGGTTGGATGCTGCGGCAGCATCAGTCCATGTGCATTTTCAGATTTTGTTGATTTTGTCCTGGCAGCTCAGTTTGCAATGCAGACAGATGCAGGACAGTTGTGCCACACGCAGTCTATATTGCATGTCGGATGGGCTTTATGTGCATAAGCCTCTGCATGGATCTTCAAGAGCACGATTCATCACCTCATGGTGGATGGTAGGCAGCTCATTTGATAATCATGGAGATGGGATTGCCAGATAAAATGAGGAACAGGACTCCTGTACCTTTAACAGTTGCGCAGAAGGAAAGATTTCAGACTATGAAACTTGAGTGACCAGAAACACCTGCTACAATCCTCCTTTTCTGTACAGCTATTAAAGGTACAACAGCCCTGTCCCTTAATTCATCTTGCAGCCCTACATGGGACTGTAAGGAGATATCTTAATAAAGTCTTAGTGGCCCCTGAAGGAGATTATGCAATTAACTGCAGAAAGAGCTGGTGTGGGATATTGTCTAGGGTTAGTAGGGAACTGAGAGAAGCACTAACTTCTCCAGAGGTTCTGAAAACCACACTGGGCATTTCAATAAGGGTAATTTTCCCAAATGGATTTGTAATGTAATTTGGTTCACTCTGTTTTGAATGTTGTCCTTAATTTGAAGCAGGTATTTGTGTCTAGAACCTTTTTGAAAATAGACATATATGACACTGCCTGGTAGCAAGTATTGAAGGCAAGGGAAGAGGCCCACAGGTGCTGCAGAGGCCCATAGGTGCTGCAGTTTTCTCTAGTTAATGCAGTTATGAATCTGACCACTGCCCTGATGGCAGATAGCATGGGACTACATGGGAGAAACCCCATGTATGTCACTGATGAGCTGCGTAATGGAAGTTAGGAAATATTAAATAATAAATGAATAATAACATAAAGATGCTTTCCAGCCTTGTTGCCTGAGATCACTATAAATCTCAGACCTTTGGTGTGCAAAGAACATGCTCTGGGTTTCTCCTCTGAATGGCTTTAAGCATATGTAGAGTGCCTTTGTATCACTGCTGAAAAACTCTTCTGCAAACTGAGTGGAAGTGGCTTCCAAGCAGTGGCAGATGGTGTCTTCCATTATCATTGTGGCAATGAATCTGGTTTCGGTTTTAGCATGAATTTGAAAGGAGGTATCAAGAATGCTGAACTCTAGCCTACAAAACCTCAAATAGCACCTTTAAATTTCAGACTAAAACCTGGACTGGATTTATTCCTCCATTAACATGGAAGCCATCTCTGCTTTCAGGGATATCTCCTTACAACAGAAGTGGGGGATTGTGGAAGCTTAGGAGATCTTGGAGAGCACACCCATGCCACAAATGTGCACTCAAATGTCTTCTGGGGGACTGGGGGGTATTTTTGCCATTTTTTTTTAGGTCTGAGAGAAGCCTCTTTTTTAACAGGAAGTAAGCAGAAATAATTTTCTGTTTATTCCCTGTTTCAAAAATGTCATCTCCTGAGCCTAAATTGTCTGGGAGGGCAAAAACATGGCAAAAATACCTCCAGGTCCCTAGAGACCATTTTGGGGCAAAATGTTTTCACCGTGGGAAGGGCCAGGGGCTACATTTTGCCCACTCCTGCTTTACAATACAACCCCAAATCTGTCCCTGAATACTGACTGATTGTGCCTGTCCTCTCTTTTCAGATCCTTACTCCATTGCAGGCAGTGATGGCAGCATCTCAGCCTCAGTGGCCTCAATCCAACCGCAGGCATCCAGTAGTTCAGCTCCCAGCTCCCCTGCCTCCCGCCACTCAGTCAGCACTCTCAAGAAATGGCTGACCAATCCCGTGCGCAAGCTAAGTGCTGGTGGGCTACCTCGAGGCGAACGCCCAGTCAGGAAACCAGAGGGTTGGATGCGGCGGCATGGACGCCAGGAGGATCGCAAGAGCATTGACTTGGGACTTCTGGGCCAAGGAGAAGGGCCCTTTGCCAGCCCACGGGTCTCTATTGGCACGGTGAGAGAGAGCAAAAGAACAGAGATGTACAGAGGTAGAGGCCATTTTGTTGATAACTCCTCCAGCTTCCTGTAGGTCAGGTTGAGCAGTGTAGAACATAACATGCCGGGAACAGAATCTCTGGCAGATGCCGGGAACAGAATCTCTGGCAGATATATTGGACTATGCTTCCATCATCCTCAGTCAACATAGCTAGCACTGTTTTAGGCTTTCTTTTCAAAGCTACAAGTCTATTTTTGTAGACTGATCACTTATGGTCTGAAACACTGGAATGGTGAAACCCTTCTTTGTCACTGTCCAAGCCTGTACCTGTATGGCAGAATCTACAGTGATACTGACACATCCAGAACCAAACGGTGGACTTCCTTAGATTCCTATAAGTTCAGGTACATATTTTGGTGCATCCTAAATTTAAAGAATTCTGTAATCCATATTGGAAGTGTGGTCTTGGACAAGTTACTTTTTGGACTATAGCCTTCAGAACCCTCAGAAATAGATACTGATGTTTTTTTCTGATTTTTTAAAAATTTGATTAGGCAAAGAGTAAACAACAACGCAAAACTAGTTTGTCAAAGAAACACAATGACCTGGTGAACAAGCATGGAGTAGTTAAAGTTAAGTCAAGTCAAGTTAAGTAAAAATGGAAAAAAGCAGTTAGCTCTCTTGCATGTCCCAGCAACCCTCGAAATGAATCCAGTTAGAAAAGGGTAGTCAGATGCAAAAGTTGCCAGGGTTCCTCCACCTTCAGTTATGTAGTTATGTAGAAGTGGGAACTGCAGCAGATGTGACTTTCATGATAAACTGTACCTGCTGAAATCCCCTCTCCTGTGTAACTGTAGTCCTGTACTCTTGCATCATTTTGTAGGCCTGGTTATGGGACAGAGACAGCTTTGATTGCCTTGGTGGACAGTCTTCAGTGAGAACTGCACTGTGTGTGTGTCCCTTTCAGTTCCGCTGAACCTCTCAACAACTTTTTATACTGTTAACCATTGTGTCTTCCTCGGGTACTTTACTGGGATGAGACTTGAAGACACTGATGAAAGTTGATGGTTTCATTCCTTTCTGGAAAGATGAACACAGAAGGCTGTGCTGAGAGATTCATGTTTGCTGCATTGGCCTTTGACCTGCGGAATCCTCCAGAGTTCCATTTTGCCTCCTATGCTATTCAACATATTCACGAAACCACTAGGGGAAGTTTCCATAAATTTGGAATCTGGTGCACCAGTGCACTAATGACACCTTCCTTCTTTTTTCCACGAAACTCTGAGGAAGTTGGTTTTAAACATGTCTGACATTAGTAATGGATTTGATGAGGGTAGATAGTGATGGTGGTGGTGATGATAAAACTGATGATGATGATTACCTAGTGTTGTCATTGTAGCTATCTTAGATTGGGACAAAGGCCATTTCCGCACTATACTGTTATAGTGCTATTATTCCACGTTCAGCATCCTATGGAATCCTGGGGTTTGCAGTTTAGGGAGAGGCCTTTAGAATTCTCAGCCAGAGAGTTCTTTGGCCTCAGTAACCTATAAACCCCAGAATTCCACAGGACACTGAAAGTGGAATAATAGCACTATAACAGTGTAGTGCGGAAATGGCCTAAGAAGAGGGTCTTTTTAATCTATGCATCCAGGTTTTGAAGGCTCCCATTTTGCTCCCTGCTTTCATCATTCATTACATGATAAAGTCCTTCATTTCCAGCAAGTTTTTCTGTTAATTGTGTACATTTTCTTGGAAGCTTTGAATTGTTACTCTGGGCTCTGTTTGCTTTGTGTTTTAGCATCTGCTGCTCTTCATTTTTGCAAGGTTTTTTTGGGGTATTGTTCTAATTGATTGTTTTAATTGGTTGCTAGTCTCCTTGAAGCCTTTCTGAGAAGACCATAACAGCTAATTAGAACGCATACACCTGAAAATGCTTCCTTCCTTCCTTCCTTCCTTCCTTCCTTCCTTCCTTCCTTTCGTCCGTCCTTCCTTCCTTCCTGACAAAAAATATCTTTACTGGAATAATCTGTTCCACTTGCCTGTTATTACTCACATTTTGCTTTTCTCATTTTAAAAATCGAAGATACTTGAAAATCCAAAGTAGAGATTCCTTTATTAAGCAGTTGTTCTTGATATGCTTAATAAATTCTAGTTGAAAGATTTGAATATCCCAACTGAAGAATTTGAATGTTTAAAAGCAACTGAAGGAAGCTGAATAAATGCTGTCCTAGTTGTTCTTAAAATCTGACCATATTATTGTTAGGAGGTGTAATCATTTCATTCTTACTTTTCTTTGTCAAATAAATATAAAGTGACTCACAGAAAATTAATAAAATATGCAACACATAGTTCAGACAAAGAGTCCAGATTTCACTCTATAAAACCAAGACCAGGGTAAAACAGTTCAGCATAAAACCGTGGTGACAGGACTTTAATCCATTCTCAGATCTCAGAGAAATCAAAGGCTTTTAGTAGTTAAAGAGAGGCAGGAAGCTGAGAGAGGCAGCATTTGTGGAGTTCTCTCCCTAGAGAGGCTCAGTCATCTGTGTGCTACAGTGATGTCCCTACCAGTAAGTCAAGTGAAAAGGCAAAACAGCGCAAATTGCTAGTGATTACAGGAGTTTTTTTCTGCCGAGGATAGAAAAGGATGGGATTTTCTGCCTGATGTGTCAAAGGACCCCCTCTGGCTTTGGATACTGTGCACCTTGATTTGGGTCGTTGTAGGGCTCCAAAATGCCAGCCCTGCAGTATTGCAGTAGATACTCATTTGTTCTGTGTACATGTTGGCCCTAGATCAAGAGCATGGGCTGATATCTTGCTGCTAGTGACAGATGCTAAAAGTCCTACTAAATTCATCCCCTTCCCTTCCCTACTCAGAATATTTCAAGCCTGGCTACAGTGGGTGGATGATGATGGAATAAATTTTTAAAATGGCAAGGAGGCATTTGTAGGGAATATCTGGTGAGTAGGGGGAAAGCATCTCTCTATCAACCACCAGTCTTCCCCTGCAATTCCTATTACTCCTTTATTTGGTTTAGAAGGGTTACAAAGAATTGAAATCTCTTCATGATGACTTTTAAAACCACTACAGGCTGTTCACAATTTTAGTTTGAAGTGGACCTGATTCAGATCAACAAGTGGCAGGAGCTGACTGAAGAATTGTCAGAGATCTGGGAGGGCAGTGCCAAAGCAGCCAGAAGCTCCTGGTTTTGGCACAGTGTTAGTGCTATATATTCCTTGGGAAAGCTTGAAAAATTGAGGGGGTGCCAGGCTGTGAAACTTCTATTCACTGTCTTCTTTTGACATCCTTTTCTTGTATTCACAGGATGGCAGCACTCATCTCCCAGACCTCTCCCTGCTTTCCAGCCTGCTTGAAGGGGATGACTCAGGAAGATGCACCCAGGTGAGCCATGAGGTTTGGGGGTGAGGGAACCTGATTGACAGAGGTAGTCTTGCTTCACAGGTGTGTGGAGAACAGGGCATCAGTTTCTCTCCCTTCTTCATGGGACGAAGGACATTTCCAAACAGGGATAGAGAAGAAGAGGCTCCTTGCACTAGCAGTCAGAAAGCACTAGTCCAGCTATTCCATCTTTTCCCTCCATGATATTTTTTTAAAAAAATAGAATAATGATGCATCCAAATGGAGGATGACCTTCTTGGTAAGACCCATAAAATTCAGTGAATAAGGCAGGGTGATGCCAGTGCTCATTGGGAACTGCTCAAGGTAGCCTTCTGGCGCTTCAGAAAGGTGTGTGAGTAATGTATTGTGCCAAGTGAGTGAAGTGTCTAAGATGGATAATTTAAATTTCTTTTATTTATTTATGATGTTTATTTATCACTCAACTGGAAAAAGACCATTTACAAATATAAAAGGAAAGGAAATCAATAAAATCTTCTTAACAATCCTGTCTAATGTAGTGGTACAACAAAACTCTTCTAGATAAGAACTGAACTGAATCTAAGCATTTCTCTCCTTTTTTCTTTTCTCTTTCTTTGTATTTATATGTGTTGGGAGTTAGAGTTTCCCAGGGTGTTAGTCCTTTTGGGGAAATTCTATGAAAGCTAAAACTGTTAGGAATCAGCCTTCTTTTAGAAGAGTGGCAGAAGAAGCATATCACAATCTCTGTGTGGCGTTCCTGAACTGAGACTGACTTAGAAAGCAAAACAAGGCAGGAAGTTTCAGGTTACAAACTTATAAAAGTTAACTAATGAGTTTTATAATCACATACGCATTGGAGAGCTTAGATCCTAGCTAGCTAACAAAAAGATTAGATAAGATAGTAGCTTCATTCTTAACTCACCATCTTCTTGGTGGAGAGGTGAAGCATGGTCAGAAGAGAGGAAGCAGAAGCAAAAAGGCAAAGAGAGAAGAGGTCTGAGAAGTGTGGTCTTTTATATAAGGCCAGTGACCCCAGGGTCTATTCTGGGTCACATGGTCTGGTCACCTGGATGCCATAACCGTGAATTTAAATAATACAAAGAGCTAAAGTTAGGATTTAAGTGAGAAGGCAAAAGGTTTTGACATGCAAAAGAAAAAGAAATACTGTGCTAGCTAAGCCCCACTTGCCCTAGAACAAGAGAGAAGGAGAGAGAATGCCGGAATTTTTCAACAATATGTATACCTACTCACCCATATCTCTCTTTCTCTCTCTCTCTCTCTCTCTCATATCATACTATGTCTTTATATGTGTATAAACATATGCATGCATATATACACATGTACTTAGCATTACATTATGTAGCGTTGCATATTGTATATGGAATATGTGTGTGTGCATAATATATATCCTGCACTATACACTCACACATACCACTTACGTAGATACAGACACTGTGCGTGTGTGTGTGTGTGTGTTTATAAATAAACATATACATAGAAACATACACTTATCATGATGGATGCTTCTGTATTTAGTTAAATTTAGAACATGGATGAGGAATGTGTGGTCTCCTGGATGTTGTTGGACTGTAACTCCCATCATCTCACCATTGGCTGTGCTAAGTCTGATGGGAATTGCAGTGCGGCCTCTTGAGGGCCACATGTTCCCTTTTTCTGGTCTGTAAAATACTGTGTGCAGTAATGAATAGGATACTTAAATGTTTATCCTTTGGTCTTATGCAGAATTGGGGAGACTCTTAGTGCTAAATCACATGCACTTCACATGGAAGGTCTCAGGTTCAATTCAGTTGTAAGACCTGGAGAGACATAGCCTATCAGAGTAGATAGTCCTTCACTAGATAGGCTTGATATATTTATAGGAAGCCAACTGATTGCAGCAGGCTTGCTTGCATTGGGGGCAAGCTGTTAGTATTTTATTGCCCTTCATTTTATTAACAAGACTGTAAGATGTAATGTGTGTTTGTTTTAGGTGTTATGCAGAGTCAGGTTTTAAAAGCAAAAACAGTGTACAAAGATGTTGAATTGGTGATAAGCATTATAACACTAGCAAAAAAGCAGGGGGGGGAATTGTGGCAAACTGGAAATTGCTAAGTATCCCAAGAAGATTTCTGTACATATTTTTAAATACTTGAGTGTGCAAGAATCAGTCAAATTTACTAAGATCCTAGTCCCATATGCATTTAAGTCATATTGAACCCGGGAGAACTAACTTTGAGTAGACATGTACAGAACTGCATTTTAATTTTGATGTGATTTTAAAAAAAAAGAAGATAAAATGTAATAACTATAAAAGCAAGTAGCATATGTTTATAAATTTTAGGAATATAAATTAATCAACATAAATATAGAGCTTGATTTATTCACTGGTTTTTGAGTTTGATATTGCTTCTTTTCCTTGGAATTGTGATGTAATAATTTCTGTAGGAAATGCAAAGTTGTTGAAAGCTTTTTTAGTGAGTAGTTTATATCACAGAAAACAGGTAGAAAAATATTTAAATAACTATAATTTTGTCTTGTAGTTTTACCACTGTGGAAGTATAAAAATAGGGTATAATTTGAACATATGAAATGGTAGATTCAAGTTTTTGTTTTTAAGTGACTAACCTATAACCTAAACCATCCCCCCACCCAAGTTATTTCCAGCCTTGTTTTAGGCACTTGGAAGTCTTCCAAGTGAAGAGTTCCCAGCATTCCCAGTTAAAAAGTGTAGTGCTGCTATGTCTTTTCCTCTTTAAGATTTTTGCTTGATTCACTAAGAGGACAGTAGGGCAAGCTGAACAGGATCAGCCCTGGTTAGTACTTGGATGAGAGACTACCAATGAATACCAGGTGCTGTAGGCTGTATTTCAGAGGAAGGCAACAGCAAACCATCTCTGAATATTCCTTCTGTAAGTAAACCCTATGAAACTCATGGAGTCACCATAAATCGACAGGTGACTTGAAGGTGCACAAACACACACAGACTGAAAGGACAGGAGAAATGGTGAGAAAATACCAAAGGGCTCCAGATGGAAGGCAATGTCCTCTGGGTCCTTGATTAAAATCCTATGAATGAGGCAGTAAAATGAACAATAATTGCCTCCGCTGGGAGGACCCTTAATCAGTTGATAGTGTCAAAAGTGGTTCACTTCAGATTGTAGAAGTGCTCCTGAGTCTGTGTTTGGCACATCTTCCCATCCCTCGCCTGATCTTTCAGAACATCTCATGTTCCAGAGTAAGCTTAGGGGAAATTTGAGACCAGACTCCTCTTCCTCCGCAAGCCAGATGACCTGGTATGTCTCTTGGGTCACCAGTTTCCATTTACCTGTCACTGCTGCAGATTGTAAAGTGGGTAAAATGGGCTCTCTTCTCTCCTGGCAGGGTCCTGACCCTTCTCTGCTCCCCAGTGACCCCCAAAGCCCGGGCCCCCCCTCGGAACTTCTCACGCAGCCCCTAGCCTCTGAGGAACAGGAAGAGGAGGAGAGGCGCAGTGCCTTAGAAAAGAGTATGTAAGTGATTTCCTTTGATGCACCACCTTACAAGCTTGGTGGGAGGAAAGGGTGGGGGTGAGGGCAAGGGGGAGTGGCAGCCTCTGCCACTTAATAGTTTGGAGGTGCTGGGGAGCACAGAGGCACAGGCCTGGTGCTAGTCCCACCAGGGTTGTTTCATATGTGCAGTTTAACAGGTTGAGTATACAGAAGACATGTGTGCTCAGGGCGTATCCCATAAATAGCAGAGCCTGGAAATTTGTGACTCCTCAGAAGTTGGTAAACTATTGTTCTTATGGTCTCTCCTCAGTGGCTTGGCTGAGCGATGCCCTAGGCTCCTTGTCCCTTCCACCAGGGGTTGAGTAGTCAGTCTGAAGCCTTATTTTTTTCCACACTTTGCACAGGTTATGCAGGCATGTGCTGTACAAAGTTGCCACTGGCACTGGTCCTTTGCTGTGTTCATGCATAAGAATGCATTGAACTATGGGGAGATAAATCATGATGGCGCAGGATAGTGTGGTGGCGATATCTCTGCTCTGTCTGTAATGGGCAAAGCAACCTTCTGCTTAGGCTGTTTTGATGGGCCCTGCAAGGATGTGTGTTCAGAAGGTTCTGTTGTTTCTTTCCAGCTGGTGATGTGTGTGCAGAACAAGCAAATGGGTGGGATATATAAGAATGTGAGGATCATGGGTCTCCCAGTGAAATTCTGTACCATCAGACACTGCTACTTCTTCTTGTCTGCAGGTTTGTTCTCAGGGAGTTGATTGAAACTGAGAAGATGTACGTGGAGGACCTGGGCCAGATTGTGGAGGTGCCAAAGATCCCTCTGTTTTACTCACTAATTTCTTTGCTTCCCATCAGAACCTGTTCCAGATTATTATAGGATCAGCCATATGTCTGTTTTCATACTTCTCTGATTCTTGATACACCTCTCCTGCTATTCTTGTGATGACAAAAAGAACATTAGGAACAATGGACCATGCATGATCCCAAGTGTTTAGTTCACGGGGGCTTTTAAGTGTCTCTGGGCAGCTGGTACCTCCCATTCCTTCCAGTCTGTTCCTTATGTGGGTGTATTAGTGGTACTGTGCAGTACCATTCAATAATAAACAAGAGCTCCATCCAGTGTGGAGACTTAACGGCATCTTCCCCCACCTCACAGTGTCCTCTCAGGAGAGTTCTGCCATCTTTGGACAGAATCTCCCCAGCACAAATGCACTCTGTTTTTCTAATGAATTCAGCATGGTCTGGTTGGTTCATCTTCATTAATTCCACACAATTGAAATTTTATCTACAATTTGGCTTGGGGCAGTATTCATGCCTGTTTTTGTTTTAAGGATAGGCAAGTTTCTCATTTTTGTAGTTATTGAAAATAGACTGGCAAGATCAACAGAAATGGCTGCAAAGGATTCCACATTCAGTTAAGTTTTCCCGATACTGTTGTAACCTGAAGAAAATGAAATGGTGCTAGTGATCCATCTATTTTCTTTGTGTGTGTGTGTGTGTGTGTGTGTGTGTGTGAATGCTTCTCTTCTTATGCTGAATTGCTGCCAATCAATTTTATTGGGTGACATCAACTTCTGGAATTCATTGTCTTTTAGCCTTATGTCTGTTTAGATGTCTTCTACTCTCTCACACACTTCCTATCCTCACCTTCTTAAATCTGTCTCTGTAAGGAAAGTTCTCTATCCACAGATTATTTCTTTTCTCCTTAGTTTCTTCTCCTTATGCTGTATGCTTTTTGAATTTGGAGAGCCATCTCCAAAATATGCCGCATTCTAAATACTGGCATGCTATAACCTTTCATCTATTGTTGTTTTGTGCCTTCAAGTCATTTTTGACTTATGGCAACCCTAAGGCAATCCTATTACAGGGTTTTCTTGGCAATATTTGTTCGGAGACAGTTTGCTGTTGCCTCCCTCTGAGGCTGAGAAAGTGTGACTTGTCCAAGGTCACCAAGTGGGTTACTGTGACTGAGCAGGCGGTTCACCCTGGTGTCCCAAAATCCTAGTCCAGCACTCAGAAAATTACACCACACCGGTTTTCTGCAGAATCAATCTGTTTCCTTTTTCTGTATTCTAATAGTGTATCATTATGAAGCCAAAATGTCGCCAGTCACACAAGAACCCCAAGGTTTGCAGAAATGCAAGCTAATCTATGGGAAAAATCCCTAAGAGAGGAAAACTGAACTCCTCTCCCAAAAAACACCTACAGTCTGATCAAAGTGAATAGGACTATCCTCGAATATCCTTGAAGAGGGCAAGACTGCCTAGCTGTAACTGCTGCTTTGGAATATTTAATACTGAACCAGCCTGTTCATTTCTGCTGCTTGCTGAGCTATACTTGGCTTTGCACTATCTTTCCAAGATCTTTTGCCTGGATGGTTTCAGTCAATTAGACCTTATTTGTTTATATGTATGTTTGCGTAAGATTCTTAAAGTAACGCTAGTTCATGTTGAATTTTATCTGTTCTTTTGTTGCTCTGACTCACCAGTTTGGAGGGGTTCTTCTGGAGCTTTTCATAGTCTGGATTTTACTCTCCTGAAGAATTGGGGGTCATTTGCCAACTTGACAGTTTATTTTTGATTGCAGATAATTTTTATACAAGATAAAGAACACTGGTCTTTATGCAAATCTTTACAAGGCTCCACTGTATACTTCCCTCTTCATTTTTCCCTTCCTCTGTTGCGTCTCTTTTTAACCAATTATCAATCCCATATCTGCTAGATTTCCTGTGGTGCCTTTTGTGGTTCCTTGCCAAAAAGCATTTGAAAAGCCAGGAATACAGTGTCCACTGGTTTGCCCATATTTCCATGTGTTTTCTGATGCCCTCATAGAATTCTGGAAGGCTGGTGAGAGGAAATTCCCCTTTGCAAAAGCCATGCCAGATCTTCTTCAGTAAAGCTTGTTCTTCTCTAGATTTTTACAATTCTATCCCCAGTCATGCTATCCTTTTCCAGGTACCTTTCCCAAGGCTGATATTTCCTTGATTTCTTTCTCTCACCCACCCCTAAGTTATTTTTTAAAAGATTGGTTTAACATATGGGCTAGCTTCCAAGTTCAGTGATTTAAGGGGGCTGATTTAAGTGATATTACATATTTTAATTAATACTTCAGCAGTTTCTCGTCTGTTCTTCAAGACCTATTGGGTGAATGCCACTTGGCTGCCTTCTTATTTATTTTTTCTCCCTTCAGTCAGTTCTAAGGCAGACTGTTTCAGACATAGGTACCCTTCTAGTATCTTTTTTTTTTGTAAAGGAAACTAATGCAAATTATTCCTTTGGTTTCTCTGTAATTTCCCCATTGCTAAGCCTGTCTCCTTGTAGAGTGTACATCTTTGTCATTTAATAGTCCTTCTACCTTTCTGACTAGTTTCTTGCTTCTTTTATGTTGAAAGAAACTTGTATTGAAGGCCTTAATGTCTTTAGCAATGTGTTCTTTGCTTTCCTTTTCTGTGTCTTGCCAGATAATTCATTAGATTTGCCAAGTTTTGTGTTCATTTCTGCTCTTTCTTTGCCTGGATAAAATTTCTGCCTTTTAATGAGAATCATTTTGTTCTTTATTTAATGATGTCTTCTTTCTGGTGAGCTTGTTTGTGCTTCTCTCCTGACCCCACAGGCTGTAGTATTCTGTGTGAGCTGCTATTGATATATACTTAAAATTGCTTGTTATGTTATCCTTATGTGTTTTTCCATTTTGAGTTTGCGTTTCGACCCACAGCAGTCCAGCAACCATTCCTGTCATTTTGTTACTTTCTGGTCAAGTTGTCAAAATTATGCAGAAACTCATAATTTTTGGCCCCATTCCTGGCAATGTTGTTGTGCTGGGATTGAAGGGTGCAGGAAAAGGCAAACAAATAATAAAATAATAGAACTCTACGAGACACAAATTAAAATTATTGCAATTTAATTAAAATAAAATGGCAAAAAATAAGTGCCATGTGTCCAGCAGGATGTTCCCAAGCAAGAACAATGAACACTCTGTGCTCTCTGATTTGTTCTAAAGCCAGGAAAATCAGTAGTCTAAGTGTGCCAGCTTAGGAAACATGTACAGCCATGGTCAACTGGAACAAAATGATGATGCTCACTAAAAAATCATGCCACTTGAGAAATAACGCCTGTACATTGGTCAACAGCAAGAGGTGGAGGAGGTGGTAGAAGGATATGATGGTCCTCTTGCTTGTCAGTCATCCCACCAGTGACACTAAAAGGTGGGGGCAGACTTGAATTTTAATGAGCTGAATAATTTCCCTAATATCTTGACAATTAAAAAACAAACAAACTTCAGGTTAGGGTGAGGAACTTTTGGCTTTCCAGATGTTTTGGATTTCAGCTCTCAGAAGCCCTCAGGCAACATGGCCACTGGAAAGGGATTTCGAGAGTTGTCCATCACAAAGATCAAGAGGACCAAAAGAGCTAGAGGCTTTCTTTTATTCTATTAAAAAAAAAGATGCTGAGATTTCAGGGAAGAACCTTTAACTCAGCCTCTTACTCTGCCCTCCTCCTCTTCTTCCTTACATGTTCACCAAATGCCCCAAATGTTGTTGCCTCTTTCAGGATAAGATTATAACAAGGGCACCAGCTGTGTTTCAGGGAGAGTTGTCCATCATTAGTGTCACTTTCTTTGTGGAACCCTTGATAAGCTTTTGAGGAGTTCCAAGATTCCTCCAAACACAGGCGGTTGCTATGGATCATGTTTATGTAGTCACACACCTCCCCAGTCTGCAGGCCACAGCTCATAAAACCCAGGTCTTTCCCCATCTGCAGTATCTGCATTCTCCTCTGGGCACTGATTCTACTGTACCTTTGAAAAGTTACTTGTTTGGACTATAGGTCCCAGAAACCCACAACCAGCATGTTAGCAGCCTTGCTGGTTGGGTGATTCTGGGGGCATATAATGCGAACAAGTAAATTTTTTGAGCCCTGAGTCTCTCTGCTAGTGACTGCCCTGACTCTGCTTTCTAAAACATGGCTTTGAAGAAGAAGCAGGCTGGCTCCTCTAGCCTACTGTTGTGATTTCTGCAGGGCTATATGGCAACCATGAAGGCCCGTGGCATCCCCGAGGGCATGAAGGGCAAGGACAAGATAATCTTTGGGAACATCCACCAGATCTACGACTGGCACAAAGAGTGAGTGAGTGAGTGAGTGAGCATCTGTTCCTGAGTGCAGTAGGGGCAAGCAAGGGTTGTAAGAAACCTGAGGATGAAGCTGATATAGGATTATGTGGCAGGGTAATGGTGACAGTGACTCCTCTTAGGTTGCCTGTGCAAGTGCTGGTGATCCAAATGAAATGAGCAAAGTGAAGGGGAACACTAGTGCGGGACTGTCAGACGGTGATTGCCCCTCTCTCCAAATTGTCTACTCCTGGGATAAGCTCTGATGTGTCTGAAACATCTTTGGGGGAAGCACTTGGGACTGAGCCCATAAGGTGAAATACAGAAGAGTGGAATTTCTCTGTGTGGGGGGGACATGAAAACATTTCCTATGGTTCTCACACAACTTCTGTTCCTTCTTATTGCTTCCTCAACCTCAGTTATTTACTCAAGCAGCTAGAGAAATGTCTGGAGGATCCTGATCTACTGGCTGAGCTGTTCATAAAGCATGTAAGTCCCTCCTGCTATGATTAACATAAGAATAGAATTCCTAAGATGTAAAGGCTAAAGTGTTAAAACTGATTTTAGTGTACATTTCCCTGCAGTTCTTGGATGTAGGGCATGATATAAATATTTTAATAAATAAATAATGCAGTTTAATAAATAAGTAAGTGGAACCTCTATACCAAGCAGCAGTATATCTCTGGATCCCAAATAGTGAGATCAAACAATAGGAACAGATTATACTCTGCTAATAGGCTTCTCAAAAGCACTCCAGTTAGCCATGGTTGGAATCAGCCTATGCTGAGGGACATGAAATTTCAGCTTGATTTAGCTCTAACCGTGTGTTCTCATGGTCATCTAGTTTGGTACGCTGCCTTGAAGCAGAGATCAGCTACATGCTAGGCACAGATGATGATGATGATGATGATGATGGTGATATCCCTCCTCAGTTGTTCATCTCAAGCATTCCCTTAACTACAGTGTGGAAAAGTTACTTTTTTGGTCTACCAGAATACCACAGCCAGTATGATGTCCTGGGAGTGAGGCCCATTGAACTTGATGGTCCTTATTATTGAGTAAACATACCTAGGATTGCGCTGTAAGGCAGCACTCCTCTGCTTCTTTACTTGGAGGTAAGTCACATTGAGCTTGATGGACTTGCTTCCAAATAATTATGAATATGGTTGTACTGTAAAAAAAAAAAAGGTTCTTTAATAAATCTTTAAACATTTTTCTGACTTTTATGGTGGAGAACAGTATCATAGAATCATAGAGTTGAAAGAGACCCCAAGGGCCATCAAGTCCAACCCTCTGCTATGCAGGAACACCCATCAAAGCATTCCCAACAGATGGCCATCCAGCCTCTGCTTAAAAACCTCCAAAGAAGGAGACTCCACCACACTCCAAGGCAGCATATTCCCCTGCCGGACAGCTCTGACTGTCAGGAAGTTCTTCCTGAGGTTCAAGTGGAATCTCCTTTCCTGCAGCTTGAATCCATTGCTCCTTCTCCTAGTCTCTGGAGCGGTAGAGAACAAGCCTCTCCCTCCTTGACATGACATTCCTTCAAATATTTAAACATGGCTATCATATCCTGTCTTTACCTTCTCTTCTGCAAACTGAACATACCCAGCTCCCTAAGCCATTCCTCATCGGGCATGGCTTCCAGACCCTTCACCATTTTGGTCGCCCTCCCCTGGACACCTTCCAGCTTGTCAATATCCTTCTTGAATTGAGGTGCCCAGAACTGGACACAGTATTCCAAATGAGGCCTAACCAGTGCAGAATAGAGTGGTACCATTACCTCCCTCAATCTAGACACCATACTCCTATTGATGCAACCAAGTAATTCCTTTTCACCAATTACTTAGGATAATTTATTGTTTTTCCTTTAGAAGTGTTACATCACAACTGAAAGTGTGTGAGCCAGAGGCATATCTAGGGTGGGGCAACTGGGGCACATGCCTCAGACGCCAATGCCGGGGGGGCACAAAAATGCAGGTTGTTCCTGACCTAGTGTAGGGGTAGCAGCAGCAGTCTTCCTGCCCACCTGAGCTCTCTGCCCACCGCCCTCACCCACCGCCCCCACTGGGGTCCTTCCTGGCCTGATGCAGGGGCAGCAGCAGTGGCAGCAGCATCTAGGGGCACAACTTCAATGCTTGCCCTAGGCACTGTTGAGCCTAGGTATGCCACTGGTGTGAGCATAGTTCAAAATAAATAAGTAAATACGCTAAATAAAACAGTTGTGTTCCAGAAGGTGCTTTGGGCATTGCAGGTGGGACAAAAAGTCTGTTATTCTTCACTAGTGATGGTACAGGCAGTAGCTAGTAGGTGTTTGGGATAACTGTATATGCATCAGCTATAACTGGTGATGAGAGCTGGTCTTGGCTTTTACAGAGTAATACCTGAGGCACCATAGAAACAAACACTGGCTTGAGCAAAGACTGTGTTGAGGCAGAATGAATACATATACTGTGACAGAGACAACAGTACTCCTGCAATGCCATTTCCAAGTCTCTGGAAAGATAAACTTCTTTTTTGGCAAAATTCATAGAGGTAGCAATAAGGAATGGATTTTCTTCCTCTCTGTTTCTGGATTTATCTATAGAAATGGGAATTTAAAGATACGTTCACCTGCTATGAAGCTTGTGGAATTTATAGTTGGGTATGAAATATGTTGTGCTTGGAGCTTAGAAAAGTTTTTATTTTAACTGCATTTCCCAGAACCTCCATCTACCATGACTACTAGCTATTCTGTCTGGGAGTTTCTAGGGCTTGTACTCCAAAATAACTTTTTTAAGCAGTGGTGAGGACAAGAGCTGGTGGTATATATCAGTGCTAGTGATTTATGTAAGGGCTTGATGGCTGAGTGTGATTTTCAACCTGGCTCTTTGACATAGTCAGTACCTTTGTAGTCAAACCATTGCATCGTCATGGTGCTACATGTGAAGTTTCTCTTCAATGTGACGATAAGCTGTTTCCTTGTTGTGTTCCAGGAGCGCCGTTTGCACATGTATGTTGTTTACTGTCAGAACAAACCAAAATCTGAGCATATTGTGTCTGAGTATATCGACACTTACTTTGAGGTAAGGGCATACATGACTTGGCTGTGGTTTTGTTCACTCTCCCTCTGCCTCCTACAGTTTCTGCCATGTGGTTTGCCTCTGTTTGACTTAGTGTCCTGTTGTGATCCATCTGCCTCTGTCTCTTACACTTTTGTGCTCCTTTCAGAGCTGATGCAAATGAAGTCCGTGGTACTTGGCATTCTGTTTAAATTCCCCAGCACCTCATATTTTGTGGAGAAGTCATTTGCATATAGCAGGTGCTGTGTGCCATGTCTGTTTATTTTTGTATGCTGCCACCAGAAACCCATCTGAAGGGTTAGTTAGGTGGTTTTGGATTCTGAACTGTATGACCAAATGGGGTTCTCTTCTCCTCAGAGAATTATATGTAATGGAGTCCCCCCACCACAAGTATGATATACTGGGCCTGGATCCTTCACCACAATGGATATCTGCCAACAACCTGCCCTGGCAGTACTATCACATCTAGATATTGATAGGCAGTAGTATGCAAAACTGATGAGCAGAGGCTGGAAGTTAGTAAGCATGTGTGTGTTTTTGTTTTGTTTTGTTTTTTGGACTCCAGCTTCCAGAATCTCCCCATCAACATGTCCACTATCTATTATTAGCCGGGGGGGGGGGTATCTTGAATTTATGTTCTAAAAATGCTCTGTCAGTGAAATGTGGCTCCTGGCATCTGCTACATATGCCTACTTTGTTTTGATGTGAGAGCTGTTGGGAGGGTGACCGTATATCTAGAGAAGTTTGTCTCTGTTAACTCTTTGAACTGGCTGAAGGGCCAGTAATCACCTCTTTGCTACAAGATTGCCCTTCTCTGAAACATCTTTTGCTAAATGGGGAAGGAATATTTTTCAGAAGGGTGGAAAGTGACAGAGAGATCCATTCAGTTTTCTGGACCAAGGTGAGACGTTCGTTGCATCCTGTCCCTTAGCCTCCATCTTGCCTGCCACAGTTATTTCAAGCTTTGATTTGAATACACATAAACATGGGAAGCTGCCTTTACACTGTCAGGTGATACTGGAGGTTCTGACATGTAAGACACCACCCAAAGTCTCAGAGGCTGGCTTGCTCCTAAGCTTCCTACTAGAGATTCTTTTAAGATGGCAGAAACTGAGCCTTCTGCTTCTAACTACATGACGCATTGTGTATGTGTACTGAAGCTGAGAGAAACTGGTGTGCCCAGGGCCACTGAGCAATTTAATGTCACTAGTGACATTTGAACTGTGGATTTATTTGATAGCAGTGCAGTATCTTAGCCACTGGACTGCACTCGCTCTTGTCTGCTGCCAAGGCTCTAGATTAGCCTTCTCCACCCTTCTGCCCTTCACATGTTTGGGCTGCACGGCTGCAGGGTACCATCTTGAAGAAGGCTGCTGTAAAAGCTTCATGGGATAAGAAGAAAGAGGTTCAGGGTTTTCTTAGGAGGATGAGTGGGAGGCTTGCAGAGGCAGAGAGATGAAGAGATTTCTCCCATGTGTCTGGTGGGAAAGAACAGCAGGAGAGTTGACCTCCCATCTGATTTTTACAGCAGCATCTGTATGCCATTCCCTCTCTTCCAGGAACTGAAGCAGGAACTGGGGCACCGCTTGCAGCTCAATGACTTGCTCATCAAACCTGTACAGCGGATCATGAAATACCAGCTGCTACTCAAGGTGCTACAAGAGGGGGTGGAGAGTGTTCTCCACAGCAGAGGCAAAGTCGCAATGGGGGTGGGGAGCAGGCCCCTGACTTTACACAGCAAAGAGTAGAGGCTATTTATGTATCTTGGCTGTCTTTGATATTTGAAGACAAGCAGAGAAGAATTGGGCAGCAGGAGTGTGGGAGTCTTAAGAGGATCTGCAGAGCCGTCTGCCATCTGCAGGACAGCAAACTACCCAAATGTCACAAAAGGAGTGGCCAATCTGTTTGGAAGCCTTCTATCGCCATCTAATGGCTTCTGGCTGTATCTGTCTCTAGAACTGGAACAATGGAAAAGGTCTGCTGCAAGCGTTACGTGGCAGCAACTATATGCATGCCATCATTTGTGCACACTTTGCTGCAACAGATCCTTGATATTTCTCTGCAGCATCCCCCCCATACTCCACTACATGCTCCCCTCTTCACCAGAAGGTCAGAAGATCAAGGATTTAGTTCCCATTGGAGGGAGAGAGCATTGAAAACGTTGTGTATTTGGAATATTTTCTTGATTTGCAAATATACAAGCATAGGAACATCAGAAACAGCCTTGTAGAGAGTCACAACATTGGTCCACCTAACCCGGTATTGTCAACAGTAGCTGGCACTGCCTGTCCAGAATTTTAGGCAGAATTCCTTCCTAGTCCCATCTGGAGATGCCGTAGATTGAACTTGGGGCCTTCTGCAGGCAAACCACATGCCCCCCCTTCTATAGGACACATTGGTGAAGACAAAGACCCTCCTGTAAACATAACACAGTTTGAATCAGTTACCCAGAGAGTAATTTACTACTCTGAGGTTCTACAAGAGAAATGGAGGCTGCTTTCTACAATTTGCTTTGCTGGTGACAGGACTGGTTATATCAAGGATGATATCTTCATAAGCCCACTCAGAGCTCATATTACATCTTATTTCTAATCAAATCCAGCCCATTTACTGAAGACTAAGTGATGCCACTCTCCATTGCCCACTTAAGAATACCCTTGTTGTTTCCCTCTTTCCTGTGTCTCTTCCCCAGGATTTCCTGAAGTACTATGGTAAAGCTGGCAGAAACACGGAGCAGCTGGAGGTAGGAGCTGAAGGCATGTTAATGTGTCTTGTAGCTGTTGTTCCCTCCCACACCCTCACTGCACCCTGGTGTATGAACTGGATATTATATGACTGTACATATTTGAATCAGGAGCCACCAAGCTAATCTGCAAGGGCATTTTTAACTTGTCATCTGCTTGAGCAAATGACGGAGAATGCATAAGTCCTTGTTGTTACTGGGCTGCAATGTCCATCAGTCCTCGCTATTGACTGTACTGCCTAGGGTTTATGGGAGTTGCAGCCCAAAAGGACAGTGATATCTGGAGGGTTACAAGTTGTCACCCCTGCCTTAACCATTGAGAGATGTAATTCATGGGTATATGACTGAGAGGACTTAAACTCATATCTCACTGTCCTCAATACAACAGAGTGTGTGTGTGTGTGTGTGTGTGTGTGTGTGTGTGTGTGTGTGTAGGACAACATTCCTCTGTCTAAAGATACAGGCTTATCAAACAGCATGGTGCCATTTGTCTGAAGTGGTTTAAATCCACCCAAACCTCTGGGATTGTATTGTGATGGCACTTTCTTACATGGGTACTCCTGCGTGCTCATCCAACCAGTCATCTTGCTACTTTATTCAGTCCAGCTGTTACTCCTGGGACCAGGTTTAGCATTAGGAACAGTGAGGTGATTGCCTTCAGCACCAGAATGTGGGAGGAGGTAGCAAATTGTTCAAAGAGAGAACTCTGTGCTGTGCAGCATGGGCTTCCATAGCTAGCCCATGTGGTGGAGGATTCAGTCTTATAGCCAGCATTGAAGCAGATTTCTAATGGTAGTCAATTTTTGTAGTTGAAAAGATAGAAAGTACTGTCTTGCTTCTTACCTCAGATAGCAGCATGTTTTGGGCCAGCCCCACCATCTCCAACTCTCTGCCCTGCTTTGCCTTTGCAGAAAGCTGTGGAGGTGATGTGTTTTGTTCCCAAGCGCTGCAATGACATGATGAACGTGGGGCGTCTTCAGGGCTTTGAGGTAGGTTCTGGGACCTCATCCTCAGGGTAGAGTTCAGCCACTGATTGATACCTTGGTTGCTAAGCTGTTTCCCTACATTTTTCTAAGCAGCTGTAATTTATAAGGCCGCATCATTTTTTCAGTAGGTATAGTAGGAGACTTGGAGGTGATTTTCCTCCAGTCTTGCAGAGATGGGATGCCTGCTGACCTCTTCAAAGAAAGGGATCTTATTCAGTTATCTATAAGAGTTCTCTTTGTTAGTGCATGCTAATGTAGGAATGGTGAGTGTAAGATAATAGATAATAAGTTAATTAATATTACAAAATTACTAATAGTTAATAGATAATTAAGATAATACCATTTAGTAGGAGGGTAGGAATTAGGGAGGGAATTTGTGGAAAGTTCAGGCTACGTTCTCAGAACTATTGTAATCACTTTCTGAAATACCGTGTGGTACAGCCCTTTCTTGGGACTATACTGCTTCAGACTTGATGTTCTGACTATATGTTCTGCTGTTGTGTGGCACAGCCCTTCCTGGTGCTGTGCTGCTTCAAAAATAAGTGCATTTTTGCATGTTGGAGTGCTGTGCAAAGCTTTAAACAGAGAAAACAAAATGCCACTGCAGATTGAGAGCTATATTTATATTTATCTTGCTTTTCCCCCAGTATGGGACTCAAGGTGGTTTACAACAGTTAGAACAAACATACCCTGTTAAGCAGAATGGTACTAGCCTTGCTTAATGCCTTGAGAGACTAGATTTCCATAGATAGAGAGTATTTGGCATGCTGCAGCATTCAAGCATGCAATCCTTCAGCTGTACATGGCTAGTTCTAAATGTTCTGCTGTAACAATGTGGCAGCTTTGTGCTTTTTGCACAGCTAGTACTAGGAGATGTCCTCTCTTTTCCAGGGGAAGCTGACGGCACAGGGGAAACTGCTACAACAGAACACCTTCTGGGTGACAGAGCAGGCAGGCGGGATCCTGGCCCGGGGTCGTGAGCGGCGCATCTTTCTCTTTGAGCAGATTGTCATTCTAAGTGAGACTCTGGAACGGCGGCGGGGTCCAATACTGCCCCAACATACGCCTTCAAGAGCAGTATCAAGGTATTTCAGGGTTAGCAGTGGAGAATCTAGACAGCCATAGATCCTGGAAGGCCGTGCATGGTGTGTTTTGCAGTGGATGCTCCTCACAACCGAGGCTGAATATCACTCGTTTCTGCACTTAAGTTGTGCATAATATTGGCCATTGAATTCAGCATCCTAAGAATCTGAGTGCTGTTTTGATATATGCACATTATTTGGGCCTTAGTGGTGTGAAATGGAGCTTGAAAATTTGTGATGAAAGAGCAGCGAGCATAGAAAATACCCCAGAAGCATAGAGAATGCACATTTATATTCTTTGTTTCCTTCAATATGTAATTTTTTTAAAGTTTTTTTCTTTTTCTTTTAATTCTTAAAACTGTTTATTTAACAATAACAATTATAATTGTGGTGATATGATAATGCCTTTTTCCTAAACAAATATTGTAATCTAAGATATTTTTCTCCCTTTATCCTTCCCTGTTACCTCCCCTCATCAAATCATGGATACAAAAACATTATCACTGTCGATCACCATAGATATAAATGGTCTTCCAAATAGTTATATGTTGTTTATATATTAATCATAACCTTCAAGAAACATTTTTTCCCAGATCTCTCTTGATCCAGAGGAAGTTTAAGTCCAGGATTGGTTTGGTTAATATAAACCATAAATGTGTTTCAGATAATCTGAAATGTATTGTATAATCTGATCTTTTACTGGGCAAATTCCGTACCTGTTGCCTCTGTTTTTTCACTGTCCCTCTCTGCACCAGGTAAGCTGTTTGGGCCTGGAGCCCAGCGTGGACAATGATCCCTGCAAATTTGCACTGATATCTCGTGGTGCAGAACGAGGCACTGTTCGTTATGTACTGCAGGCAGCAACGCCAGAGATCGCCCAGGCCTGGGTGGCTGACATCAACCTCATCTTGGAGACACAGCGTGACTTCCTCAATGGTAGGGAATGAAAGATGGGCAGTCCACAATTCTGGCCCACTAGGGTTACTTCCCAGAGAACACACTGCCCTTTAAAACACATCAGTCTTTTTTAAGGGGCTAAATTTCAATAGTTCTTCCTTTCTTTACCTGGCTTCTGATTTGGACTGAATAGGAGGGTTGCCACAGTTGTAGATAAGGAAAAAAAATTTTTTTTTCAAATACTTACAAGGAAATGTGTGCCACATAGAGACATATATATTTAATGTGACAAGTAACTGAAAATTTTCAGTGAGAATTTGAATTAAAAGCATTTAATTTGTTTTGCATTTCACAGGATTAAAATACAGTTTTGTGCTTTCTGTGGAGAAAAAAACACCTTGTATTTTAGTATATATCCTATATACAACAAATGTTTTGTTCTGTCAATGAAGAAGAGTTTTATTCTTCATTATGGTGTCATAGCTAGGTCTCCAGTATGCTTCAGCTTATAGTTATATGTGTATCTATATAATATTGTAGTACATTTTTAGGTTCCATTTCTTTGCCACATCTCAGTATGATCAAAATGGACTGAGTTCTTGGGTTTCCCATTGAGTTATGTGTACAAAGTGAACAAGTGGTAACCTTGAAGACATTTGGCAAGGAATAACCTGTTGCCAGGAGGACTCTTGCTTTTCATGACCTTAGAGCCAAGGATGAGATTTGGCTTTTCAGTTCTGTGCCCTCTGAACTGTTTGAAAATAGCTCTAACTCATAGAGAGGTCTGCATATTCCTTTACCCATTGTAAGTTGGTTCTATCTCTGTACTCTGAATTGATTTATCCAACCTTCCCATCCCCACTAAAAGGACACAGTGAAAGGGTGAAAAACATCTTTTATTTTATACCTTGATTGTGAGTCAAAGAAGCTGTCTAGAGAATATTGATGGGGCAACTTGTATTTATTGATTTCTGAATGTCAACAAGGGCTCACTCACACACACATTCAAAGCTCATCGTGTGTGTAGCTTGGACAAACGAGATGTACCACTTCAGGCTGAATATGCCACTTGAATAAACAAACATATTCCTTATTCCCTACAGGCATTAAAAATATATTTACTTGAGTGTTTATAAACTTATAAACTTGTTGTTGCTGTGCCTTCAAGTTGTTTCTGATTTATCATGACCCTACGGTAAACTTATCACAGGGTTTTCTTGGCAAGATTTGTCCAGAGGAATTTTGCCCTTAGCTTGCTCTCAGGCTTAGTAAGTGTGACTTGCCCAAGGTCACTTAGTGGGTTTCCATGGCTAAGTGGGGATCTGAACCCTAGTATCCAAAGTCATAGTCCAATACCAAAATATTTACCATGCTGGCTCTCATTTATAAATAACCTTTCCTCAAATGATAACACATCATGAGAAAAAAGACAGGGTTTTTTCTTGTCTGTCTTAACTCATGAAATAGACTCACCAACTTAAAATGTACAGACACACATAGAACACCTTTCACCCAACTGATCGTGTGGTTAGTGTCAGCCACACTTCCATGAGCAGGGTGTTCCACAGGCAGGGTGCTGCAACAGAGAAGGCACATTAGTGAGTCCCATTTCAGCTCACTTTTTGGCCATTTCCATCCTACACCGTTACGGTGCTATTATTCCACTTTCAACAACCTGTGGAATTCTGGAATTTGTAGTTTACTGAGGCCAAAGAGCTCTCTGACTGAGAATTCTAAATGCCCTTCCCTAAACTGCAAATCCCAGGATTCCATAGGATGTTGAAAGTGGAATAATAGTACTCTAACAGTGTAGTGCGGAAATGGTCATAGTTTGCTAATTTTCTACTCGCAAGCAAGGTTTTGGTTGTTCAGAAATGTGATTCTCCCTTTCCTGCTGGCCCCAATTTGCAGCCTGAAATGTTACAATCTATTTTGCTGTTGCCTTCCTTCCTTCCCACACTTACTTCCTCATCAGGGATTTAAACATCACATTCCTTTCCAATTCTGATGCCTGTGCAAGTCAGGTCCTCATTGTGAGAGATCAGTTGACGGGCAAACTCAGTAAGCCATACATTTCAAGCACAAGTGGTGTTTCTTTGCCTTTGTGAGTTGAGCCAACCCACAGCTTTTGAAGGAAGAGGGTCACTTGTTCTCATTACATAGAAGACAGTGGTAGAACTATAGACAGTACTGCTTCAAACTGCTGCTGGGCAGGTGGCTGCTGTTTAAAATGCTTGTACTTTTTACTTGGGTAGGAGTCATACAGTTTTGGCAATACAGGGTGAGGATTCCAAATTTAAAGCTTTTCCCCTTGATGTTCTTGTTGGCTACCTGGAAGTCAGGATGTATAACCATCCCCCAATGGTGAGGGGGCGTTCAAAGACACACAGTCTGGAATCCTTTGTGTCATTCCACAGAATATATCTGTTAGTTTTGAAAGACACTTCACTGCACTTCACTGAATGTCTCCATTGAAAAAAATATGTCTTTAGCTGGTATGGGATAATTTGAAGTTCTGTCTGGGGAGATCATTTCCGCAATGGCTAGTTCACACATGCAATTCATCATCACTCAAGTGAGAAATAAGGCAAGTGGGAATCAATTCTTTGTCTCCCAAGAGAGGAGCAGCCAATGGTACAGTCAGGAGGGGCATCTTATTCTACCATGGATAAGATCCACACACCCCTGTTTGGACCATGAGCTGCTGATACACAAAGATGTATTTTCTTTTGCTGAAGATCGTTGTGTTTTCCCATGCATGTTCCTGTAGTTCACCATGGCTCATTGTGTTCTCTTTGCTAGCACTGCAGTCCCCCATTGAGTACCAGCGGCGAGAGAGCAAGACCCACAGCTTGGGACGAATGGGAGCCCTGCACCACTCACTGCCTGGTGGACCTACCCGGCCCTGCTCCTCAGCCTCTATGGACCAGAACAAGGGATCCACCCTCCAAACCCACAATGCCTCCTTGCCTTCCCTTTACCTTCCTGGCCCAGGCCAACCAGAGCATCTACTCTCTGCTGAGGTAAACTAGGAAAGTTATTACTGAAGGACCCAGTTGAACTAGTAATTCTGTGGGGCTGGGCTGCATAGTTGGCATGGCTGAAATTCCTGTTCTGCTTTGAAGGCAAAGTGGGAACTAGTAGATTACAACTGAGTTCAGTGTACCTTCTTTTATAACACCTTTTGAAGCTGTCCAAATATTGTTGGCAATTATTGATCAGTGACAGTTTATTTGGTATTAAATAGTTCATGTCTCCTTCCATGTCCCTCTGCATTATTTTTCTGATTATAATTATTGGACACATTTCTTCAGTTAATAATAAGAAGTGATGAGGTTGAGGTGGGGATTTTTGTCTTTATTTTTTCATATTGTGTTGACAAACCTTTATCTTGGCCAAGACCCTGCATCACATGTGCAAGGCATTTTCCACATACACAGTTCCGTGCCCTTCCCTGACTCCCAGCAGTTTTCAAGCGCTGTGGGGCACTGCTGTAACCATTCAATGGTTTGGGGAGGGAGAAGGAGGGAGGAGAGAAGGCAGCTGAATGGCAGGGACTGTGTCACACCTGGACTTTAGTTTTCCAGAGAGAAGAGGAGATTTTTTCCCCTCTCTCTGGGGAATAGCAGCCAGGAGGGAACGCAGCCCCGGCTGCTTGGTTGCCTCCTTCCCCTTTCCCCAGCCCATGAATGTTTGGAAAAGTTCCCTGTGCAGATTGACAGCTGCTGGGAAAGGAAAGCACAAAACTTCACCTGTGGAGCATTACACTCTGCCCAGTGCAGTTAAAGCTTAGATAAACAGTAGCTGCTGGGGCAGTGGGCAGGGGAGGTTTTGGATGATACACAAGAGACTAGTGAATACTCCTGTGGTCAGTGCCCAAAAAAGGCATAATGTGCATAACATATATCGATGTAACGGACAGGACTCCAGTCCTTGTTTTTTTCTTATAATGGGCTTTGTTTTTAAATAATGCATGCATTGCTAAAATTATAACCAGTGAAGTGTTGGGGGAATAATTGGGCCCCAATTTGGGAAGATACAGAGACAGAGATGCTTCTGAAAGCATACAGAGTACTGATTTTTGTTCTTAGAAAGGAGTTAGACAGCTGGAGTGAAATGTGTGGGAGCATGTATTTTGTGAGGAGTGGGACTTTCTGTTTCCAGATTAAGTGAAAAGATAACCATTGGGTGATCACTGATATGGTGAGGGAAGAGAGCAATGAAAACTATATTTTGTGAGCAAGTGTCTCTATAATTCCTTCTTCAACTTGATACCATGTTGTTGGAAGAGGCTGCTGTGTGTGTTTCTTCTTTGGAAGATCAGATAAAGTCATCTAATGAAATAGTCAGAATCTACATTTCACATCCCCTGCCAAGTGAAATTGTTGGCTACCTTGACCGCATAGCCCAGTGAAGTGATGAGGTCTGTATGGCATGCTGTCGGGGCATGCACCATATGTTGTCATTTTCAAGAAAATCTGTGTGTCTTTCTAGGAGCAATTTCTCGTACATGCCGTGCAACACTGAAAGCCTCCATCCCCTAAAAGTTAAGCACAGTTTCTGAACTAGGGGATCTCTCTTCAAATTAAACCCCTTCTACTTTTCAGGCACAGCCTTCTCAAAGTTGGAGTTCTCCAGGGTCCAAACCAGGTCACACACCTTCTGATGAAGTGCAGATTTCTAGTGCCCCCCAGCAGGAGTCCTTGCAGGAGGTGAGTTTCAGTGGGGCTTAGGAACTGGTCCTATTAGTCCAAATGGGGCTCAAACCCATGATTTCACTTTCCCCCTCTCCCCACTCACATATATAGTGATTTGTACTCCCTGGCCAAATGTTACCTTTTACAGATTTAAACTAGTGTGGTCTGAGTATGCTTCCATTTCAAAGAGGAAAAACATCTATATTTGGAGAGGGAGGTACACACAAAAATGTGGTGATGCCAGTGCCAAAAGCAGCAGACCATCCATACAGTGCATAGTTAATACTGACACAAGAAATAATTATAGCTGCCAACTTACATGCTTTTGTAAGACAATTGCTTTAGTTCATGGAGGATGGTGCCATCAGTGACTACTAGTCAGGATGGCTATATGTCACCCCCGGTGTCAGAGGCTGTATGTCTCTGTAGATCAACAACTGGGAAGTACAAGATGAAGGGTGCTGTTGCACTCATGCCCTGCTGGTAGACTTCTCATAGGCAGCTGATTGGCCACTGTGGGAAACTGGGTAATGAACTAGAAGGCATTTTGGTCTGCTCCAATGTGGCTCTTTGTATGTGCGCTCTCTCTCTCTCTCTCAATTATTTCTTCCCTCTAGAACAGAATGGAAGTACCATTCCTTGCCTAGCTGTGTTGGCTAGGGCTGCTGGGAATTGGGTTCACCAGTGTCATTTGGAGGCCTGCATGATTTCCACCCCTATTTTAGGAGTTCCATTAGGGTGGGACATCAAACCTGTGGTGTGAGCAGCTGTTGACATGGTTATTGGTCCCAGGAAGTGGCACACATATATGCGTGAGCAGTTAATTCAGTCACTGCCTCTTGGTACTGGAAAACAAGTGTGTCAAGCAGGCAGAAGTTTGTTGCTGTGTGTATGTGTGTATGCACTCATATGTAGGATGGATGAGAATTTTCACTGATTTAGAGGCAGAGTTACAATGCTGGGCTAGTAGCTTTTTGCTTTCCCTTTGGGTAACTGAAGCAAGAGCAAAGGTACAGAATCATTATAGACAGGCAAACATATTTAGATTAAGTAAATTCTTGGGTAATAAGTCTGTCCGTGGCAACTAGCCTCCATGGAAGAGACTGAATGAAATGTTTATGAAACAGGCATAGTATCTGCATCCTTCTGAATGTCAAGGTCTGCAGAAGTAGTCATTATCTTCCTGCCCTACATGGAACCTCACAGGGAAGCTGCTTGGCTGATAGTTGGGGACAGAGGTCTGGACCTCAGTGAACCTCTTGCTTTGGTCCAATAAAGCACTTCTTGTGTTTTTACACAATTGATGTGCTTAACAGGTTGCAGAATGTTGTGTGTGTGTGTGTGTGTGTTTGTGTGTGTGTGTGTGTGTGTGTGTGAGAGAGAGAGAGAGAGAGAGAGAGAGAGAAGAGACAGAATTTAAACTGCCTCAGACAAAACACTGGCACTTTTTTTTTAAAGCATCTAATATGGTATTATTGTACCTGTTGATAAGGTAAAACAAATTAGCAGGCAGAAGTTGTACTGGGAGACTTCAACATCCACACAGAGACTTCTCTGTCAGGAGCAGCTCAGGACTTCATGTCTGCCATGACAACCATGAAACTGTCCCAAGTAATAGCTGGACCCGCCCATGCTGCAGGACATACTTTGGACCTGGTTTTCTGTTCTGGGCAGGCTGATGCTGATCTAGGTGTGGAGGAACTTTCTATAGTTCCATCATAATGGACTGATCACTACCTGGTGGGGTTTAGGCTTACTGAGTTGCAGAACCTCTTCATGGGGGGAGGGGCTGATTAAGATGGTCCCCCCAGGAGGCTTATGGATCTGGATGGATGCCTGATGGCTCTTGGGGAGTTTCCTGTTGCTTTGGCAGGTGATTCTGTCAAAGCCCTGGCTGATCTCTGGGACAGAGAAATGGTCAGGGTGGTGGACACGATTCTCCTAAGCACAAAGTGGAGCCAAGCAAGCTCCCTGGTTTTCAAGGAAGCTGACGGTGATGAAGTGAATGGGACAGAGACTAGAGCAATGTTGGTGGAAGACTTGGAGGGACTCTGACCGAACATGGGCTAGAACTGATTGGAAAGCCTATGACCTGGTATTGTGGCAGCAAAAAAATTATACTTCTCTGCCACCATTGCGTCTGCACAGTGCCGTCCAGCGGAGCTGTTTCAAGTGGTCAGAGGCCTTTTACACTCTGGCCCACAAGAAGAAAATAATGATCACTCTACAGCCTGCTGTGATGAATTTGCAAGACACTTTGCAGACCAAATCGCTCAGATTCGCTCTGACTTGGATGCTGTAGTTGAGACAGGTCCAGTAGATGTAATCCTGCCACCTGCTTCACCTGTATTGATGGATTCATTTCAGTCTGTGCAGCCTGAGGATGTGAACAGGATCCTTGGAGAGGTGAGAGCCACCACATATATACTGGACACCTGCCCCTCCTGCCTTCTGAAAGTAGCCAGAGAGGGACTGGCTGTCTGAGTAAGGGGAGTGATGAATGTCTCACTGCAGCAAGGAAAGTTCCCAGCATGTCTAAAAGAGGCTGTGGTAAGGCCACTACTAAAAAAGCCCTCTTTGGATCCCACCATCCTGAATAGTTATTGCCCAGTCTCCAATATCCCTTTCTTAGTCAAAGTTCTGGAGTGTGTGGTAGCCTCCCAGCTTCAAAGGTTTCTGAATGAAACAGATTACCTAGATAAATTTCAATCTGACTTCGGGCCTGGTTATGGGATGGAGACAGCTTTGGTCGCCTTGGTGAATGACCTATGCCAGGAACTAGGCAGAGTGTCCCTGTTGGTTCTGCTGGATCTCTCAGCAGCTTTCGATACCATCGATCGTGGTATCCTTCTGAGCCAACTCTCTGGGATGGGACTTGGGGGCACTGTTATGCAGTGGTTCTGGTCATTCCTGGCGGGGGGGGGAGAACTCAGAATTTGGTGCTGGGGGACTCCTGTTCAACTTGCTGGACATTGGGCTGTGGGGTCCCTCAGGGTTCTGTTTCGTCCGCCATGCTGTTTAACATCTACGTGAAACTGCTAGGAGAGGTCATCCAGAGTTTTGAGGTTCAGTGTCACCAATATGCTGATGACACCCAACTCTATCTCTCCTTTCCATCTGATTCCAAGGAAGCTGTCTCAGTTCTGAACCAATGTCTGCTGTCAGTAATGGACTGAATGGGGGTAAACAAATTGAAGCTTAATCCAGAAAAGACAGAGGTGCTGCTCATCAGACAAAAGGCAGATCAGGGAATAGGCACGCTGCCTGTGCTGGATGGGGTTACCACTCCCCTGAAATCTCAGGCTTGCAGCCTTGGTGTTCTTCTGCATTCAGCTTTGAGCCTGGATGCCCCAGTCTCAGCAGTGTCCAGGAGTCCATTTGCACAGTTAAAACTTGTGCACCAGCTGTGCCCGTTCCTTGAGACGTCAGATCTTGCTTCAGTGACACATGCCTTGATTACATCCTGCTTGGACTACTGTAACACGCTCTATGCAGGGCTGCCTTTGGAAACTGTTCGGAAATGTCAGCAGATTCAAAACGCAGCAACCAGAATGCTGTCCGGGGCCAGTTACAGGGAACACATAACTCCCTTGCTAAAACAGCTCCACTGGCTACCTGTTCGTTTCCAGGCACAATTCAAAGTTCTGGTTATGACCTGTAGAACCCTAAACAGCTTAGGTCCAGGCTATCTGAAAGACTGTATCTCCCTGTACAAACCAGCTAGAGCCTTAAGATCTACAGGGGAAGGCTTTCTCTCGGTCCCACCACCATCCCAGGCTCACCTGGTGAGGACATGGGAGAGAGCCTTCTCGGTGTCTGCTCCCATCCTGTGGAACACTCTTCCACAGGAGGCTAGGCTGGCCCCCTCCCTGCTCTTCCTTTCGTTGGCAGGTGAAAACTTTTCTTTTTAAACAAGCTTTCCTGTAAGCTGGGGAGCTTTATTTATTAATTTGTTTAAAGTGAATATTGTTTTAGATTTTTAAAAAATTATTTTATATCCTTTTAATGTTTTTAACTGTTTTAAATGTTTTTAATGTGTTATTTATTGTTGGAAGCTGCCTTGGGTCCCATTTTGGGAGAAAGGTGGCCTGCAAATATAATGAATGAATGAATGAATGAATGAATGAATGAATGAATGAATGAATGAATGAATGAATGAATGAATATGTGCTGGAAAAGGGTCTCAGGAGCACCCTATCACTCTGTTTCCTGCCAGGCCCCAAATGATGATGACGCCAGGCCGTTACTCCCAGATCCTGATGTCCATGAAATCAGTTTCCCTCAAGGCTGCGCCCGACTCGCCAAACTCGATGAGGATGAGCTGTGACCTATGGACTATGGGACAGCCCATGTCTGGCCCAGGGACTTAGATCGGCTGTATCCTCCCGTCTCTTCTTGTGGCGGCTCTGGGGATGAGACGCAGCAGCAGCAGCAGGATGGAAACTGTTCTAGCCTTCCTCCAGTTCTACTCATAATGCTCAGATGCATCTTGTCATGGGTGCAGGACCCACACATTGGATTGGGACCAGGGAGTGCTGCTGGAGGCCCTTCCTTTTCCCACAGACCCCAGTATATGCATGCTGTGGGGTTCCGGGGGCTTTGAGTAAGGACTTTGGGACAAGGGGGTTGGGTTGTGTGAAATGAGAATTTTATTTTGTTTGTTGTAATAATAAAGATTTTAGTTAAAACAAACACAAAGACCAATTGCTGTGGAGCCTTGCATCATCCAGCGTCTGCCAAATTGCTCAGACAGTGGTAAAGTGCATATTTACACGGCTCAGTCTTTGTAGTGTCTCTTCCACTAGTAACTTGTGCACTACATGTTGAACCCCTTCATTATCTCCACTTCTATATTGTTTAGCATAAAACTAAAGACCTCAATACTTTCTGTGCTTTCATGCTGTGATTCTGTTTCACAACCTCTTCATCTCACCATTTTCTCTACCGCAAGATTTTTTTAAAAAATAATATTTATGAACAGACTATTCATAATCTATTTAGCCATAAGCTTCTAATACTTTTTTCTGTTTTCCTTCTTTCCTCATCACCAACAAGCAGAAGGTTTAATAGGCTTTGCATGCTCACACAGCAGATATTCTGAACTGTCTGGGAGCCACTTCTTCATGGCTGCTTTTATCTCAGGATGCTGCAATGTAACAAAACTACAACTCCACTGATTGCCAGAGATCTTTCCAGCCTAGCTGACGTTCTGCTGGGAGAGAGGGTACTAAAAGACACATCATCCGTCCCATCTGTGTGATTATGGTAGTCATGCATACATAGAGACCTGCCTCTAAGAAAAATTGGTTCACCTGTGGCTTTGTATGTGGCTGAAGGCAGCCAGTCATCTTTATTAGCAATTTTACAATCTCCATCATGAGAGATCTCAAAAGAGATCCAACTCTAGTCCATTTTTGAAAAACCAGGATTGCCTATCATAGATGAAATCCACGGTTTACAATAGAAGCCAGCTACAAAAATCCCCTGACACTAGATGACAACATACACACAGGGCAAAGATATAGACAGGCACTGCTGGGGCAAAATGCTACATGTACCTTTAAACAGCTGGCTTCCATGTTTCCTGTGGAATAACCCAGTACTTTTGAATGTGTACAGGAAATTTAGAATTGATGGCATCAAGTTTAGATTTTGTTGTGAAAATATGAATCTATATTATACACATGGCTGCTTGGTCCATCTTCATCATTGCTGCCTTTGCTTACCTCTAATCGTTTACTGAATGCAAGAGAAGAAAAAGAAAGAATACATATTCAGACAACAGTAGTAAAAATTCCTTTAAAGGGGCAAAATTGGCACAAAGGAAAGAATTGTCAAGTGGCACTTTGGATCTGTCCTGTACACATGTTTTTTGGTACACCATTCAGTAAGTCTGTCTGTTCATCTTCGTACCTAGACACTCCATTCTGGAGGTTACTGCAGAGTATGACTGGATTCCTGTTATGTCATACTTGGCTAACTTTCCATTGTGCCACTGTAACGTGCTTTTTCAGTCATTCTAGAACAGTGGTTCTCAACCTGTGGGTCCCCAGATGTTCATGGACTTCAGCTCCCAGAAGCCCTGAGCATTGACCATAGTGGCTGGGGCTTCTGGGAGCTGAAGTCCATGAACATCTGGGGACCCACAGGTTGAGAACCACTGTTCTAGAAGTAGGTATCCAGCACCCCCATGTAGCTTTGGTGGTGCTGAAACACACCACCCACCCACCCACCTGCAATCTGTATGTACTGCTTTGTATATCCAAGCAATACTTTTATCACTACAACTGGATAAGAAATCTTGAATGGGAATAATACCATATCTTGGGGTAGAAACTCTGTCCAGGCAAAAAACAAATACAAAACAGCTTCTCTTGAATTGCTTCAATAGACATTTCACATTAGCTCTGAAGTTATACTTTGAAATCATAAGGACTAGTAACTAGACTATTTTAAAACAACTCTATCAGTTCAGCAGTTCATGGACTGATATGCTGTGACATTAACCAGATTTATGTGGAAAGTAGACTGATACGCAAAAGGCATATGTTCTTTTTATGATTGTAGCTAAAATTAAGAAACTTGTTAGTAGTTTTAATCCCAAGAACCACTGGCTGTTCCAGTCCACTTTCAGCCCTCACTGGCACAGCACTCTTTCTCATCTTTAAGGCTTATCTTCTGTTTTGCAAAATCCATCATTTAAGGACAGTACCAGAATCAAGAAAAACTCCTTTCCCACTGTGTTGGTCTGAGTTAATAGGACTTACCGTAGCTTCACCTGGCAAAGGGGAGGGTCAGGAGGCCTAGCCTTTTCTGTCAACTCCCTTTTTTTCAGCAGAATTTGAACTATAGAGGAGTTACAAAGGAATGAAGCTTGACTCTTTAACATATCAAAGGCCATGCAACCTATTTTAACAAAGAAGGATCTGCTTAAATGTGGCTCCTGATGGTGTTAAGGCAGGCCTGCCTCAAGTGTCCTGTGAGAAACAGATAAAGGATCTGTTGTAGTTAATTGGTTTTCACATTCTTTTCCTCTGCAGTTCATGGGGAAAACGTGATATTCTTTTGTCTAATATGGCTATTGGATCTCCCACTTTAAATCTGCAATAACCACGTTTACATAAACAGTGAGATTATCACAAGGAGCCATGAATGAAAACATTAAAAAGACCCCACATTTCCTGCAAGTTATGTTTCAGGAGCAATTTACACACTGCATGGGAAACAGTGGCAAATTGTCAGTTTCACAAATTCTGCAGTGTGTCACTTCAGACTGAACGTCATAATTTTAAATGGTTGTCCATATAATAGACTCCCTGCATGTAATAAGCTGGCACATCTGAGAGGAAGATTTAACATAACTATTCCCATGGTGTCTTTGTTTACTAAAAAAGACAACATTTTAATCTGGAGGAGTTTTTCAAAAATAGCTTGCAGTTTGTGTGTAATGGGAGGGAGAAACCCCATGACAAATGGACATCTATATGCCTTGTACTGCCAATTATATAATTCACAAGGAGGGGAAATCTTTGATTTCAAGACAAAGAAACCTAAAAACCTTTCAAGAAGCTTTTTTTTTTGTACTAAACGCACATATGCATGGCCTGTAATCCGAAGTGGTGGTGTCCAGAGTCCAACCTCCTCAGTCTGCCCTGGCCCTTTTCAGACATTACGATAAGGCCAGGTCCATGAACATGTGCAACAGGGGGACAGCCTCAGGACAAAAGACATCTCTGTACCTTACATGTGATTATTTGAAAGTGTGAAAGGCCCTGTGGTGCCCTCTTCTGTGTGTATAACGTGCAAATGATAATTAAATTAAGATGGATGTATTTTGGGGCTCCAAGAACAAAACAAAAACGTCCACTTCTTTATTTCAGAGCTGTACGAAGATGCTGAAGACAACATTTGTTTGTTGCGTTCATATACAAAGTGAGGATGGGAAAGTCTACTTGTTACACAAGAGGCAGCATATAGGGCAAGGGGGCAAAAACATGTCCAATCTACCACCTTAACTTCTTGCATCTCAGAGTCAGCGCAAGAAGTTTTTCTCCCCAATGGACGGCAGAATGTGGCAGCCTACACAGCCAAAGTGTATATCATCCAAAGCCAGACAAATTATTTTGGTACTTGGGTAAAAAAACTCTTCAAAAACCCTCTCCCTTTGTGGAGTAAACATACAACAAAATTACTTAACTAACCGTTGTCTATCATGATACCTGAAATGGGATGACTGTGTTAACTCTCCCTTATTTTTCCTGATGGTTGGGCTGACTCAGAAGCATTTCTATGGCTCCTGGCAATTTTCTCCCATTCAGCCACCATGTTTTCTGATACTTTCTGGTGTTTCAGAATCAAACCGGGGGAAAAAGTTGCTAAAAAAAAAAAAAAAAATCCAGCAGGGCACAATGAGGTGAAATGGGAGGTAGGACTCAGTTTGGTTTGATCTGAATGTAAAGAGTAGAATGGGGGTAAACACATGTTCTGCACAGTTGCCTCAGTCCTCACTGGTTGTGCAGTTTAATCCTTTTGATTCCTCTTGTGTATACATTTGGCAGGTACAAGGCGAAAGGTAGAATATTAATTAATTAATTAGGCCCTCTCCCCAAGAGGTGGGAGCTAGGCTCTCTCTGTTAGTTGGCATCAGAACATTGATTTTTTTTTTTCAAAGCAAGGGCATAGTCTTACAACTTCTCAAATTTTCAAACCAATAGGGGTGAGGTTCTGGGAGTCTGGGCATTGTAGTTTTAAAAATGTACTTTTCCAAGCAGTGATTCCCAACTAATAAAAGAGTTTGGTACACTGTTTTTACATCAGGCAAGCTTTTACATCATGTGAGCCACCAAGTCAAATATGGTCAATTACTCAATGATGGTAGCTCACTAAGGACACAAATGCACTTTTGCTGTCTGTCTAGACCTACAAAACCAGGTTGTGTGGGATTGTCTATCATCACCCAGCAGAGTACAATACTGCTAGGTCATAATTTGTGCAGGTCTATCATATAGACTGAGTCTGAGTACAGAACAGTAGTGCCAGGTTTTCAAAATTACACTAAGGGACAGCTGAAATTACACAGAGAGTTGTCTGGATTCATAAATTACATGATGCACAAATTTCTGTCTTTATGAAGACCCCATTCCCCAAAACATGGGATTTTTTTGTCATTTTGTTCAGTCTGTAAACAAAGAACAACGTTTTAACTCTCAAATAGGAAACATCCCTTAAAATAAAGGGACAATGTGCCAGCCATATATAAGTGACAAGCTTTCTGGATCTCAAATAAGGTACATCCCTTTCATAAGGGACATCTGGAAACCCTAATCCAGAATGAAATATGGAACAGGTCTCCTGTATCTTTAATGTTTGTGTAAGAAAGGAAATTTTAGGTGACAAGCAACACCTGCTGAAATTCCTTCTCACATACAACCGTTTTGGGGCAGGAGTTTTGTTCTTTGCTGAACCTGACAACTCTGGTTCAGGTGTAGTCCTCAAACTAGTGGGGTGAATATAAAGAAGGGCTGCTCTGGGTATCTGTAGAGTGCATTTATTGTGTATTTCAGTGATAAAATTCCATGAAATTGCAGTTCCTGGGCGACAAAGTTAGGATGCTAGATTATAAACTATATGTTTGTCTGTGGAAAAAAACTGTCTTCTGACATCACACTGTGGTTACCTAGAAGCAGCTTCCATGCATCATTCTAGGATTAGACAGAATGACTTTCAGAATGACTTTCAGTCAGAATTACTTTCAGGCCAGATTAATCCCTGAAAGCTCTTACATTTATAATGTAAAACTAGAGACACTAGAGTGTAGTAGTTAGAACAGCGTAGCAGAAGTGTGGCCTAGGTTTTCCCCAAAGGCCTTGCAATTTTTTAAAAAAATTCAGGTGATTCTTTCACTCCGAAATGCCTCTAAACATTTCAAACCACCAGAAAATGTGGTGCTTTGCTTCTACTCTCTCACAACTCACAAGCCCTCTAACCCCATGGGAATGCCCAAAACTTGGTCCAAACACAAACCAGAAGTGATGTGATATCACCTCATGGGCAGGTCATTAGCCATGTGCTAGTAGAGCATGCTAGGGTGTTCAGGGATGTAAACTGGCCCATATGCCCCACACTTGTCAGTCCCTGAGTTGGAGTGTTGGACTGGGACTTGGGAGATGTAGCTTCAGTTATCACTGAGCTATGGAACTCATTGAGTGGCCTTGGACTAAATACCGCCTTTCAGTCTGATTTACCTCACAGGGTGATTGTTTTGTGGACAAAATGGAGAAGACGAGAGCCATATATATCACCTTAAGCTGACTGGAGGAAAGCAGGCTATAAAGGAGCAATTAAATAAATACAATATCTAAGTGACATAGACGCCAGCACTTTAAGCAGGCTGTCCCATTCACAATACCACTTCATAGTGTTGTGTAGAATTGCCAGACTGAAAACTCAAGAGGGCCTCTCTTCCTTTAATGGTTATGTCGAAGAGGGTATTCCAGCAGCTGTTGCTTGTCACACAACCAGGTAACAAGCAACATCTGTGGGAATTCCTGCTTTTGTGCAACAATTAAAGGTAGTGGAACCATCTCCAGGTTTTTTTTAATCTAGCAACTTTACATGTTGTGTGAGGTGAATGTTGATCATCCTTGGGGTTGCAGCACACCTTATCATCTCCCTTCCTCCATACATATGAAAGGACACAGATGTCTTCAGTGAGAGCTGTTTTAATGATATGTTTATGTACACACTGCAGAAGAACAACTGCAAAAGTGTGTCTCCATCTTAGGCCATTTCTGCACTAGACTGTTATAGCGCTATTATTACACTTGCAACATCCTATAGAATCCTGGGGTTTGCAGTTTTGGGAGAGGCTGGCCGGAGTGAGCCTCTGTTGATTCTCAGTTTACCCTTGTATTACCCACGTTTTTGGGTGGCCCATATTTATGTAGAGCTTGGAATGAAGAGTCAGGTGTTGTAGTAGTAGTAGTAGTAGTAGTAGTAGTAACTTTTGGTTATTTTTCATTACAAGAGCCACCAAAGTAATATCCCAAAAGTATTGTGACATAAAACTTCCAAAAGCTGCTTCTTAGAGAAATGTTGACATGAATATTTCAATTATTACACCATTCTCTAATGGAGTTCCCCTGCAATAAAATAACAGAAAGGAATGAGTAGCGTGAGAAGCAACATAAAGAATTTTTGGTTTTGCACCATAATGCAGGAGTAGGCAAAGTAAAATATTCTAGGACTGCAACACTCAGTATTTTCACTGAGATACGTTGGTTAGTAACGATGGAAATTTCAGTCCAACATGTGGAGGTCCACACAATTCCTTCCACTGTTGTAATAAGTACTGTTGAAAGGCTATTTTTCAAACCCTGTCGTGAGAAAGGCATGAAAGTAACCTCAGCTTTCTGTTTATGTGAAAATGGTGCACTGGGCTGCTATTCCCACAGTGGTGAATTATTTCAGACAGTAAAATCCAAATAATCAAGTCCTGCTTTCTCAATACTTACTACCATAAACATACAACCTACCAGTATCCTATGGACCTTCCTCAGATACTGAAATGAGGATTAAGTAGCATCAGAGCCCAGAAAAGGAAGCAGGACTGGAAAGATGGTCTATGATCGGGGGCAATCCAAAATATTTTGTTTCCTGTACAGACAGCATCGACAGAAGTCAAAGAGCTAAGAAGCATCTCCATGTTATTTTGACACCTGAGGCTGGGGGAAACCCTCTTGTACACCTCTACCCCATTTTGGCAATAAAAAGAACACAGTAGCACATTGAATAACAATTTGTGGCCCTTTCATGATACTCCCCCCTCAGTAGATGCCTCATGGGGTAGATGCTTTACTTTATTTAATAGTAAGGCCAGCTCCATCTGTGGTAAGCAAGATCTATAAAGCTTCACATCTTGCTCCAGAATAAGGGGACAAACTCCTGCTGTCCTGTGTCACTCCTGCTGCACATTGTCCATTCATGAATTTCTGTGACTGCTCCTCAAGTAACTGAGTTCCACTTCCTGATTTTCTTGTGCAGATTCCTTGTCTTTCCTGAAGAGGTCTGAACTGAGTTCTCACAATTTCTCCTGGATCATTGTACTGTCATTTCTCCTTTGCTGTTTATTTCAAAGTGGCCAGGTGTATGCATACAAGTTCACATACGCACACACATCACATCAGATTGCAAAGGAGCAAGGTCACTTTGGGAATGCTCCTCTACATCAAAAACTACATTCTTCCTGTACCTAGAAACCAGCACATCTGGGGCAAGTAACTCTTTTGGTGCTGTGTTAGTTTCCTACTTGCAGGGGAGTGTGCTGTTTCTTTATCCATATTTTTGTAATGCATGTCTGAGCGCCTGCCTGCCTGCCTGCCTGCCTACCTACCTACCTACCTTAATTTATGGTTGATTGGCATCCATGTTTCTAAGTGCCTTAATTTCTGAAACTGAACAAAGAAACGAGCACGTTATTGCATGAACCTAGAATCCAACTGGAGCCTCACTTCAAACCTCCGTCTTAGTACTTTTTCCCCCTCCAGTCTATCAGAGGCAAGACTACCAATTGAGTGGTAATATATACATTAATAACATTTCAGAGCTGAAATAGTGTGTGTGTGTGTATGTGTATGGGTAGAGATAACATGTAAGATTAGTGCCAACATGGAAGGGATCAAAAGAGGAGTGAAATGAAATGAAACAGCAATCTGAGTGTGTTTGATTAGCATCTAAATGTTCCTATTTTAGCAGCCAGTAAAAGTGTTCCTGAACTATACCATTTGGTATGGCAAGTTGTAAAATCACATAGTTATGTCCATAATACCAGCATATCAGGAACAAAACTTTGAACTTTTTTCACTGAGCCAAGTTCTTGTAAACTGTTGTTGCTATGTGCTTTCAAGTCATTTCCGACTTATGGCTATCCTAAAGTGAACATACCTTAGGGATTTCTGTGGCTGAGTGTGTGATGCACCCAAAGTCAACTGGTTTGTTTCCATGGTCAAACACGGAATTGAACCCTGGTCTCCATGTCATAGTCCAACACTCAGACTACTACACCATCCTGGAAATAAATACATGGAGGGAGCATACATGTTCACATTTGTGTTGGGTCGACTGCTTCTTAAACCACCCTCCCACAACCAGATATGTTGGACTAGAATTATTCTGCCCCAGTACAGCATTTCTATTATTGTTTGTTGCCCTATGTATAAGCATGTTCTGTATACCTGTATTGTCAACTGATCAGGCCTGAATCTTAGTATATTTGTTTGATTGGTGTCCTTTATCATGACTTCTCCCTCAGGCTTACTCTCCTCAGTTTTAGTTGCTTTCTACTACCTAAAGGGCCTTGTCCAGGCATATGTTTTTTACCTCATCCTGCCACTCTATCTCTCCCCTTTTTTTTTAGTTATTGTTATTACATTCCACAACAAAATTCAGTTTTCAGTTGAATGTCTGGATAGACATTCAGCTAAACATATGTGGAGATCAGAACAACAATCGCTTCATCTCTAGCCAGCACAGCTATTGGCTGTATGGTCTGGATAGAAGGTGATTTTAACCCAACACATTGGGTTTGGGACGCCTGCAGATCATGATTTATGAACTGAGGAATGACTATAGGTTTGCCTGTTCTTTCATTGCCCATCCCTTCCCTTTGCACCCTGGCTTTGGTCCGGTGTAGAAATTCTGGCTTGTTTGAACCAAAGTTCCCTATTAGAATTTTGGTTTAATGTCAGTTTACTAATCAAAATAATAAACCAGGATTTTAAACCACACATCTAAATAGGAATAGAGGTACAGAAAAGTAGGAGACAGTCAACCATGCCCATGGGTTGTCTGAAGTGGTGCATTCCAACAACGCTTTTGCCATTGTCTCTCTCTCTGGGCAAACTCAGCCTCAGTGTTCTGACATAGCAAATCAGGGTCGCAACATCAAGAGAATATACCAAAGTCCCCAGTGCTCACAACACATATCTTTGAGGCAAGAAGCCAGTATGCAGAAGGAAAAATACAAGTACAGTTCCGTTAATGAAGTAGGTGTGTTTCTGGGCATTACTTCTTTAGCAGAAAAAACTGGTACTGGAGGCAGAAATAACATGAAGAAAATAGGGATAGACTCCCATACAATAAAAAGTGCAGTTCAACATGTTTCAGCAAATTTTTTATTCAAAACTAATACTGTGCATGTATGAAATGAAATAAACAGATCATGTTAACTGTGCATAAGTAAACAGAAACACTGAAATTCCTAGAGACCACTTGCAGGTTTCTTCCTAAATGCATCCAGAAATGACTCACTCTTTCACCAGCCTCCGCTTTTCTTATGATTCCCACTTTGGTGGCCAAAGCTATAGATCTATTTATAGATGTGTGGTTTAACATGGTCCCCCAGCATTTTTTTAAAAAAACTCCAGCTAAACAGAAAACAAGAAGGGAGAGAGAAAGAGCGCTTCATTGTCAGGGGCTTTTGTTAATGCTTGTATTTAAAATTTCTTGACACCAGTACCAATTTGTTTATACATAGTATTTTCCTGTGTGGGGATGTGCATGTATATTTTTGGTGAGAAAGTTAGGGGATAAAAGGTGGAGAATTAATATATGTCACCATTATTCAGGTCCCTGGGTAATCAGTCATGCTGAATGAGTATTAGTCAATACACAAACACACATTAGTACCTGTATGTGAACATGATCTATGTTTGCTTGTAGCCTTCTAGACACTGATATAGAACCATAAAATAATAGAATCACAGAGTTAGAAGGGGCCTTGTGGGCCATTAGGTCCAACCTCCTCCTCAGTGCAGCTCTCCAGCTAAAGCATCAGGTAGCTGTCCAGGAGATACCCAGAGAAGGAGACCTCACCACCACCCTAGGCAACTGGTTACATGAATAACCCACTCCCACTGTCAAGAGGTTTCTTCTAGTGTTCAATGGAAATCTGTCCTCCTGTAACTTAAAACCATTAGACCTAGTCTATCCTCTGAGGCAGCAGAAAACAAGCCTTCCTCTTCCTCTTTGTGGCAGCCCTTATTATGTCACCCACCAGTCTTCTCTTCACCAAGCTGAGCACACCCAACTCCTTCAACCTGTCCTCATATGTTGTGTTCTCCAAAGCTCTTATCATTGCCCTTCTCTGAACTTGCTCCAGCTTGTCTATAACCTTCTTAAAATGAGGTATCCAGAACTGAACGCAGTACTCCAGGTAGAAGTATGCCTGTAGATCCATATACACACATGCACACACGCACACACACACCAGCTTGTCTCTTTGTGTTCACATATGCCATATATCTCTAGGTGAACCCACAAAGTAATTCTGATTGCCTTAGTTACCCATTAACTCTGTTTTAACTACCAGAGGCTGTCTTCTGAATAGGCGAAGTGGGAAAGATGCCTTGGGCGGCAGATACTGAGAGGTACATAGATGAATAGACCTGTATATCCCACATGGCTTGCAGTGACTGCATGTCCTCGTCCCCTCTGTTACAGCAGAAGGTGTTGCCCTGATCAATTTTTACCATAGATTTTTCAGGAGAGCAGAGGCACTGTCTTACTGTATGCCTAAGGCAGCAGAATGTTTTGGGAAGGCCCTGTTTTTCACTTTGCTATCACAACCAGAGTATTGAACCAGTCCCTATCCTTTTCATGCATGTGTTTGAAGAGGAAGTTCTACATCATTCAGGCACATACCATTCAGTGTTTTGCAGATTAGAACAAAGAGACGTTTGGCCAAGCAACATCAAAGTATGGTTAAGGTGGCAAAAGTTATTAATGATGAAGAACACACTAGTTAGGAGAGGCTGCGGCAGTTTGTTTTTGCCTCAGTCTCATGGGAAGAGCAAGATCCCATTCCTTCTCTCCTCCTTGCTGAATTGAATGCAGATACTTTTACATTTTGATCTCAGTTTGTTGCAACTGAAGTAAGCTGAGGGCAATGGGGGGAAATGGGAGAGGAGAGAAACTGGGACATTTTAAAAGCAGCTGAAAAAGCAGAACAATGGGTTAATGAGGAGTGTCTCTGCCAAATCAGGACAGCTGGAGAGTATGCAAGTGAGAGGGCCTTTCCATGGTATGGTTCTGGATCAGCTCAGTGAATTATTACCTCTTCCCCAGAGACTGCAGTTCTGTGAGACAAGGCCAAAGAGATTTCTGACTGAGAATTCCCCTTCCAGACCACAATTCCTTGAGGAAATTCATGCTGGTTAATGGGTTGGCCATATTGAATTGAGGGCCTGGATGTGAGCTCAATGCAGGTGCACCATAGTGTTTCTCCCTTAAACCCACCCCTGTCCTTTTTGGCTCAATTTGTTTCTGTCTGTTCCCCATGTTATTCCCTCTTAATACCCACTGCTGCTGCTGCTACCACTGCCATGCCCCGTACACGCTTCCCTTGGTGGGTCTTGACGTGCTTGGCCAGGTGGTCACTCCGCATGAACCTCTTCGGGCACACCTGGCAACCAAAGCGCTTCTCACCCGTGTGCGTCCGCAGGTGCCTCTGCAGCTCATCCGAGCGGGTGAAGCTTTTCCCACAGTAGAGCCAGGAGCAGATGAAGGGCCTCTCACCTGCGTGCCAGCGGAGATGAGCCTTCAAGTGGGATGTTTTGCCATAGACCTTGCCACAGCCTGGCAGGTGACAGACATGTTGCTTCTTCCGCCCAGGCTCCTCGTTGACACCATTCACTGCCTGGCAGTTGGGGCATTTGCAGCGGCGGCAGCGGCGGGCTGTGCCAAGCAGCCCCTTTGGAGTGCCTTGCAGGAGGGCAGCGAGGGGCGGCTGGGGGCTCAGGACCAGCGGCCGGCCCAGAGAGAAGCTGTTGGGTTGCTGCAGGCTCCACCATGGGGCCTCATCAGCTGAGGCAGCACCTGTAGGAGCAGCTGGGCCCAAAGGCCGAGGGCCCTGTAAAAAACTGGAGAAGTCCTGGGCTTCTGAGAAGGGGTATGAAGGGGCCACTGAAGGGGCCAACATCTTCACAGGGGACAACTCAAAGGAGTAGGTGGGCTCAGCTGGCGGTGTCAGGGGCAGTTCATGGGCAGAGCTGTTGCCACCACCAGGCACCACCTGCCCATGATATGGCACCTTAGGCAGCCCAAAAGCCATGGTTGCGTGGGAGCCTGATGGCACCTCGTTGCTCCAGAGTTGGAACATCTCTGCTGACTCATAGGATCCTGGATGGCTGCTGGAGGAACAGGGAGCTGTGGGTGATGTGACAAAGGCCCAAGTGTGATAGCAATGAAAGGTGCTTCCTGGAGATGAGCTGGGGGTCCTGTCCTAAGGCAGAGAGAAAAAAGACTTAGACGCTTATCAGCAAAAAGTTTAATTATTCCTAGTCCTCAACAGTTTTCACTCTTTCAAGTTTTCCAGAATTTCGGGTTAGGCCGGATATCAAACAAACAAAAGATTTGTGGCAGGATAGGATAACTGGGGAGATCCACCATGGTGCAGTGGTTTGAGTGTTGAACTAAGATCCTGGAGACCAGCCTCAGAAAAACCTGTGAGAGGGACACCATAGTCAGAAATGACTTGAAGGCACCCGACAACAATGATGATGGTAGCCGGTGGAGAGCCACTACGGCAGTGGTTCTCAACCTGTGGGTCCCCAGATGTTCGTGGACTTCAGCTCCCAGAAGCCCTAGCCACTATGGTCAATGCTCAGGGCTTCTGGGAGCTGAAGTCCACAAACATCTGGGGACCCACAGGTTGAGAACCACTGCACTACGGTGTAGTGCTTTGAGTGTTGGGCCAGGGCTCCAGAAGACCAGGGTTCAAATCCCTGCTCAGAGGATGCCTTCAAAGAGAAGACTATCCTCTGTAAAGTGGGCCACAGTCCATTAAGCATGCTGGCAAGCCTCTGACAGTGCACTCACACCATCATTGGGAGGGCTGGTGGTGTAAGTGACTCCCTCTTCCCTACTTCCTTCCCAGGTACCCAACAGCAACTGGTGGGCTTGTTGGTATACCTCTGTTCCCTCCATTTCTGACCAGCTGTGGGGGTGCTCCTGGGTTGTGTTCCCACTGCCCTTATGTACCAAATGGAGGTGGGAGAAGGAGTAGCCTTTACTGCCAATGTAAGCCTGCTTCTTCCTTCTGCAGGTACTGATGGGCAGCTGGAGCATGACCCAGCAGGCTTCTTCAGCCAATAAACAGCCAGGGTGGGGATGCACCTATGAGCCCACTGGCTGCTGTTCTGCACTTGGGGTGAGGGGCACTGTGCGAGACAATGCAGGATATCTTCTTCTGCAACATCCCCAACATATGTTTATTATTGTTCATATGTTGCTCCCAAGTTGTCTCTGATTTACAGTGAGCCTATTAAAAGATTTTCTTGGCAAGATTTGCTCAGAGGGGTTTTTCCAGTGCCGCCTTCTGCGGCTGAGAGACTTAGCCTGTTCAAGCTCACACAGTGGGCTTCCATGGCTGAGTGGGGATTTGAACCCTGGTCTCCCGAAGTCTGAGTTGTTGTTGTGTGCCTTCAAGTTGTTTCTGATTTATGGCAATCCTAAGGCAAACATTTTCTTGGCAAGATTTATTCAGAGGAGGTTTGCCTTTCCCTTCCTCTGAGGCTAAGAGAATGTGACTTGCCCAAGGTCACCCAGCAGGTCTCCATGGCCAAGCAGGGATTCACACCCAGGTCTCCAGAGCCATAGGACATTGCTCAAACCACTACATCACACTGTCTCTTCAATACTTTTAGATTACAGTGTATTCTTAAATAAATTGACGTAATCTGATATTTTTTAACTATTAGTATATAGTATTTGTAAGTTTTTTTTAATTTTATTGTTCAAAAATGCTTTTACATACCAAACATAACATAAATCGATTTTATTTTTGGTTATCTCTGTGTGTGTGTGTGTGTGTGTGTGTGAGTGTGTGTCTATATAGAACAATGAAAAAAGACAAAACAAAAAACAAACAAACAAAAGATATAATGAAAGAATTCCCAAGAAATTTTGCAACTACAGTGCATCCTCTTCTGGGCAACCTCTGCATGCACAAATGTGAGGTCACATAAAGCACTGCATCCTATGGTAGCCAATGGATGCGATAGACATGTGCTTGCACCGCTGTAGGTAAATGCACATGGCATCATTGATTATAGTGGGATGTGACACTCACTTTTTTTGTTCTATGCAGGAGTTCCTGGAACAGAACCCTCGCACAAACAGCAGGCACACGGTACTGTACTCAAACCACTACCATGCACTGGCATAATCAGGAGTAACACCACTGCATGTTGTCAAGAGGATTCTATGTTGTCCTCTAATGCAACAGCAAAATGTGTATGGAATGCGCTGGCTTGAGTGTTAGACATTCCTGTTAGAAGAGGCTGGTGACTTCCCTAATGACATAACTCTTCCCCCAACACCTGGATTGAACAACAGTGTGCATTTTTCCCCCAAGTTTAAGTTTTTACAAATTACATTTTAGAAAAATTGGCAAAACTCTTCTCAACACAGTTGCTTCTGTGCAGAAGTATGCCCATAAGTCCTTAAATACAGCATACACCTGGAATAGTAGGTAGCCCATAATAGTAGGTAGCCCATGATTTTGTAAACTGTTTTGACAGCATGCACCCATCCTGATTAATGTTTTGTTTAAAGTGATGGCCATGACAATTCTTTAACCGTCCTGTATCTCTTACTGACTACGTGCAGCTTGGATGTTGCTCCATTCCTTTTGAATGTGAGACATCACAGCAAATCAGAAAGGCTAGATTTTTCTTTCAGTACATGCTGACTGATTGTCCAGGGAAAACCTAGAACACCAAACATATCTAGGATGGGTAGTTTATGGCTTCTCTACCTAGAAAAAGTCGGAAGTCTTATTTTGTCCTTCTGATAAATAAATCCGCATTTGGATTTATATGTGAAGACATACACCCAGGGACATGCACTAACATATCACTGTAGCAGTAGGTTCAAGGATGACCTTCCCATTCCAGAGGAGGAAGTGGTTTTCCATGGATCCAGGATCCATATCAAAGGGCACCTAATTGTCCATTCTTTAACATTGTTTATTTTTCCCACCCAAGGGATTTTTCTACCTCAGATCTTCAGGCATTTCTCAACAGAAACAGACTAACCTGAGAACTATTTCCAAGTATTTAACATAGATACTTCCTTCCCCCTTTTTGTTTGTTATCCTTCAGATCTGCAAGGAGGTAGTTACAAGTTAGCTGGCTGTCTCTAACCTGTTAAACATCAACTGGATTATTTCTCTGTGGAAGTGCTGTCCTTAGCACACACGTACTCTTCTGCCAGAGGGGTGAGGCCCTACATGCATAAGAATTACTTATGATGGATCAGACCAGGGATTGGCTGGTGTAGTGGTCCACCAAATGCTCCTCAGAAGATCATGAGGTGGGGAATGTGTGGCTCTTAAGGGACTTTGGACTGCAACATTCAGCATTAGGGAACCAGTGTGATGTAATGGTTTGAGTTTTGAATTAGGTTTCTCGGAGACCAGAGTCTGAATCCCCACCTTGCTGTGGAAACAAGTCTCACACTCTCAGCTTGAGAGAAAGGCAATGGCAAAACTGCTCTGAATGAATCCTGCCAAGAAGATCCTTTGGTAAGGTTACCATCAGTTGGAGTTGATTGGAAGGCACCTAAAAACAACTCCTTCCAAGATTTGTCACCATTGGCTATGCTTCCTAAGAAGTACTGGGAGTTGCAGGCCAACAAAATCCAGATGGCTCTGTCCTTTGCTTCCCTTTAGTACACTGGACAAGCCAAAGATACCCGCCATCTACTGTTTGTTCCAATACGTCCTTAATAATATATATCAAAGTTACAGTATCTAAAGCACACTTGTTGTCATTGTGTGCCTTCAAGTTATTTCTGACTTATGACCCTAAGGTGACACTAACACAAGAGTTTTCTGGAGCTGAGAGTGTGTACTGCACCCAAGGTCACCCAGTGGGTTTCCACGGCTGAGCAGGGGAATCAAACTCTGTTCTCCAGGGTTGAACACTCACATCACTACAGCACTCTGGCATGCTTAGTAGGCAGGAAATCCCACTAACTTCAATGAGCAGTAAAAATGTTTTCAGATTACATGGTATGAGGCTACTTTTATGAGGATTAGGATTTGATATTGTCTAGCATGATGGTTTAGAATAGCATGATGACTTAGAATGGCAATTTCCAAATGCGGGAAGCAAAAGATGCTGCATTGTGCCTTCAAAAATCTCAGCAGTGTATCAGTCAAGCTATACCATTCCATAACTCCTGGAATGGAGATGTCCTCCCTATCTACCCCATGCAGCATTGGCCAATATACAGGTAGTGGCATTATCCCAAGAGAGAAAATAAGGATGTAGTAGGATCCCCTAATAGAGTGGTTCTTGACCTTTGCTTTATTGGAGACCCCTTATAAATACAATTTGTTTCCAGGGACCACCAAGACTAATTCAGGACTTGAATATATATCAAATATTTATTTACATGTTCAAATAAATTTATTTCTTTATTGAAGGCTTCTGGAGACTACAATTCAAATCCCTCGCTCAGACATAGAATCATAGAGTTGGAAGAGACCACAATGGCCATCGAGTCCAACCCCCTGCTATGCAGGAGCATACACACAAAGTACCCCCAGCAAATGGCCATCCAGCCTCTGCTTAAATACCTCCAAATAAGATGACTCCACCACACTTTGAGGCAGCATATTCCACTGTCAAACGGCTCTGATGGTCAGGAAGTTCTTCCTGATGTTTAGGTGAAATCTCTTTTCCTGTACTTTGAATCCATTGCTCTGTGTCCTATTTTCTGGAGCAGCAGAAAACACGCTTGCTCCATCTTCAACATGACATCCCTTCAAATATTTAAACATGGCTATCATCTCCTCTTAACCTTCTTTTTGTCAGGCTAAACATACTTAGTTCCCTAAGCCTCTCCTCACAGGGCATGGCTTCCAGACCCTTTACCATTTTGGTCACCCTCCTCTGGACATGGTCCAGTTTGTCAATATCTTTCCTGAACTGTGGTGCCCAGAACTGGACACAGTATCCTAGGTGAGGTCTAACCAAAGCAGAATAAAGTGGTATTATTACTTCCCTTGATCTCAACACTGGGTGACCTTGGACAAATCACATTCTCTCAGCCTTGGAAAGAGGCAAATGCAAACCCCCTCTGAACAAATTTTGCAAAAACCGCCCAAAACTGTGATAGGCTCACTTTAGTGTAGTCATAAGTCAGAAGCGATTTGAAGGCACACAACAACAAAGTGCCACTGACAGGGAGAGGTTCTTTCTGGCCATCATGTCTCTTCCCTTTGAAAACTGACTTATGGGGACCCTAAGGTGAACCTATCATGGGGGTTTTCTTGGCATGATTTGTTGCCTTTGACTTTCCCTGAGGCTGAGAGAATGTGACCTGTCTGAGGTAACCCAGTGGGCCGAGTGGGGATTCAAACCCTAGTCTCCAGAGTCATAATTTGGGTGAGCACACACACCTTCTGCTGTGTCCTTTTTATCAGAGACACGTAGTGGGGGGTGCAGTGCTGAAACTGCTCCCTTGTTGAAACTACTCCCTCGGCATCCGTAGCTCCGACTGCTGTTTCCCTGTCACTGCTGCTGTTGTCCAGCAGCAGGGCTTTGCAGACCTTCTGTGAAGGCTCCATGGACCTTTAGGGGCCCTGGACCCCAGGTTAAGAATTAATAGAATCTCTGCTACAGTTTTTGTGCTGCTGTGCTGCTATCTGATTTGTTTTCTACTGTTCTTTAGAGTTGGAAGAGACCACAATGGCCATCAAGTCTAACCCCCTGCTAAGCAGGAGCAAACACTCAAAGCACCCCCAGCAAATGGCCATCCATCCATCATTTTAATTTATGTTGACTAAATTGTTGGACCTGACCAAGAACACTCGTTGCCAACCTACAGGGTCTTAGATGTTTTTTGACTATACTTCTCATAATCCCTTACCATTAGCCATGATGGAAAGGACTTCTGAAAATTGAAGTCCAATAACATCTGGGAACCCTCATATTGGGAACCAATACCTAAGAGCATAAGATGACTAGACAATTAAAATGCTTTTTTTTTAAGGAATAAAATATAGCAGACAAGGGAAGGGGAATCACAAAAGTATCTCCATTGCTCAGAAGGAAGTACTGTATTGTCTCAGTCCTTAATTCTGACTGAATGAACAAAGCGAAGGATGGAATGCCAGGTAAGAATATTAAATTGGGCCATTCTGGATTTGTAAGAATGCCAGTTGAGTTTTCTGGGAAGTGACTGAGAAAATATATCTATACATACTTTTAGGTTTAAGAGTCATATGGAAAAGGACTGCAGCTTACTCCTCTGTCATTCCACTTTTTCAGTTGCTTTTAAAATGTCCAAGTTTCTCTCTCCTTACTTCACTTTCTCCCTTGATGCTCAGCTTCCTTCATTTGCTGCAAATTCAGTTCAAAGTGCAGCAGTAGTCTGCACTCCATTAACTCAGCTGGAGGAGAAAAGAGGAGGAGGCAGAATTTTGTCCTTCCGTGTAAATTTGGGCAAAAGCAAATTCTTGCAGTCCATCCTAGCTTGTCTGTTCTTCCTTATTAATAATCTTTGCCATCTAGATCGTGCTATGATACTGCTCGGCCACATGCATCCTGGTTTTCATCTGTGAAATGCTGGAAGGTATGGAGTGGAGGATGCAGTATTCTTGTCTTTCACAGTAAAATATCTTTTGACTAGGCCTGGAAAGAAACTCTAAAGATCCCCTGCCAGCCAGCATAGACCAAGCTTGGAGCATTAATATTTTATTTTTATTGAAGTTTTTATTGAACTCATACCCCACCTCTCTACGGAGATGGGATCCAAGGTTGCTGGTCCTCCCTATATTATTGGACTCCAACTCCCATCATCACCAGCCAACATGGCCAATAATCAGTTCACCTAACATAGTTGGATGACGGTCCCCAATATAGAAAGGACTGTGTGTTTCCCAGCCATACTGTAGGCAGTATGGAGCTAAATAGCCCAATTGTCCCACATTCCTAACTTTGTCTCCCCTAAATAATAATTTTAAAAGCATACTTTTATTCCAGCTATGAAAATGTTAATATCCACGGGTGTAGAAGGCACTATACACAGTGGATAAGTGTTTAAGGCTGCAAGCCTTGCCTGTGGGCAAGTTCCATTGCGGTAATTTGGGATGATTCCTGAACAGGAATGTATAGGACTGCTCTATAAGGCTGCAGGGCTGAACAATGCCTATATGCAATCTCTAAGGCTAGTTCAAGTAAACACACATAGGACTGCAAATCACAAAAGATACAGGAATAATATAAGCAATATAAAATGAAATATTGTACAAGGATATATAAAAGAGACTTTTGAATTTTGTTTTGACACTTAATACAAATCACTAGCCTCATTAATTTCTCAGAAAATTTCATTCTGTGTAGTATACATTTTCTATGTCTATTAATTTTTTTAAAAAAAGTTGTTTTCAGAAAACATTTTTGTAAAGAATTTCTACAGATCAGAAGTTTTTCAAAGCCTTCCAGTTATCCCTTCACATATAGGATAGGAAAGGTACCTAATTCTCAGCCATATCATTTACAAAAACAGATTACTTCCAATTGAAAATATACTATAATGCTAGGCAGAAAACACTTCTGTGTTAAGAGAACCTTGAGAGTGGCAAACAAGGACAAGAAACAGTTAAGTAGAATTGAAAACTGGTTTCTGATCAATCATCATTTTTTTTAACAGAAAATGAAGAATATGGGATCCAGCCTCCAGAAACAGATGTATTATCTTTGCAGTTCCCCCAAGCTAATGTTAAAGCTGCAGTCTTTTGCATGCTTCTTTGGGAGTAAATCATATCATCATATTGGCTTAATTCACTTCTGAGTAAATATATTTACTCCTTAATGTATTTGTGGATTTATAACTACTATTATCTTTTGATATAAAATTATTTCCCAGTTGGCTAGCACAAACATGAAAAACAATACAGTCAACAGATAATAAAAGCAGTGGTTAAATATATCAAATCTACTGATGAATCATTTTAAATATTAAAAGCACTTTGTTTTTTTTTAAAGTCTTGGATAGATGTTGAATGGATATCAGAGTCTGTACCTGATACAGCTCTCTGGGGTGCAAATTTTATAAATTGAGCACTTCCTATCAAAAAGGCCCTTCTTTCATTTACCAGTCGCCCCACCTGAGATAGTATGACCATCTAGAAATTATTTGAGTGTATAGCGAGGCTTATTTTGGAGTCAGTTTTCTGTGAAGTATCTTGGAACCAAGAAATAATACAGGGCTTTAAAAGTGAGCCCAGAATTGGACTGGCAGTTGTTTAAGCACTGCCAACATGTGTTCCAATTGGCTGGTTTTAATTAGCAGTTTTAGCAGAATGGCTATATTTTTAACTAACTTAGTTTATCAACAGTCTTCAAATGCAGCCCCACGTATAACACATTACAGTAGTCTAACCTGGAGGTTAGCAAAGTGTGGATCACTATGGTCACTGTGACCACTTTATCTAGAAGAAACTGCAGCTGGCATGCAACATTTAGTTACAGGTATATTTCAAAGGAAGAAAGTGGCAAAACCATCTTGAGTATTCCTTCCCTCAGACAACCCTAAAAAATTTATGAGCTCACCATACATTGACAAGCATCTTGAAGGCATATGCTCACAAGTGATCCACATGTCTCCTCTAATAGATCTTCTCTAACCACATTCCTAGACCAAGAATGTCTTTCTTAAGTAGAAGTGCCACCAGGTCCAGAAAAAGATGAATACCACTTCCAAGGGCAGAGACACTGCCCACCAACTCATCTCATCTGTACTGACTGAACTATATCAGCAGGACCAAACTAGGGAATATTTTTCTAGACAAATCTCTACATGACATCACCCTCTAACCCATAAACTGTCAAGATGGTAAGAAAGTCAGTCTGGGCAGTACCCTGGCATCTTGCAAGCCTACCTGTATACCAAGAATGAGGAAACTGCAGACTATTAGCTGTCCTGAAATTCAGCTCCTAGAACCTCTAGCCAACATGGCAAATGGTAACGGACTACAGAAGCTGCACTTCAAAACATCTAGAAAGTGAAAGGCCCCATGCGCTTGAATTGTACACAGCTAGGGTGGCATAATGGCTAAGAGACTGCTGTTGTGAACCATGAAATTGTTTCTGCTTCAAATTCAGAAGGTGGCTTTTGAAACTGTGTTTCTCTCAGCCTGCAATATGGGAATAGTATCTCCGACCAACTTTAAATTCTGGCACCGATTGTCCTTTTCCTGGGCAATTCATGTAACAATGCCCATTGGCCAGGGCATGACTGCTGTCTATCAAGGTCACCAGTCAGATGGCATAAAACTTGAGGCACAATGCCCTTTTGGTGTTGTAGCTGCCCATCTGTCTTTGAACACTTCAAGAGGCTTTGTTGCCTGCTACAAGGACTCTGACATAAGGCTAACTGCTCTCTTAGAACTGAGTAGGGTGAAATTTAGAATGACAGAGTGTAACTGGTTCAGAATTTATTTTCCTTTTTTTCTCATGCACAGTCACTGCTTCCTTATCCTATTCTATCCTACTGTACCCTAAACTTTCGTAATTGGACTGTTTAACTGAACCGCTGTCTTGTTTATTTCTTCAGTAGTTTGGAGTGTCTCCTTCCTGCACACTGCATTACAATCTGGAAGCCACAAAGAGTGGGAAGGAAGAATGGGATAAGCACTGGCTAGCATGGATAGGGGGCTTGGATGCCTACTCCTGAGTAACACATCCTGGCAGCCAGAGGAAGCCTGCTCGTCTTGACTGGGGCTAGCTAAGAGCAGGTGGCTGGAGGGAGTGAAGTGAGTGGAGCATATCTGGTGAACTACCCTGGAGGGCTGGGTCTTGTTACAGCTAACCACAATTTTGCCACTATTGTGAAAATAACCGAGATAATAAAGAATTTTCTCTAAGTTGAAGAATAAATGATGGCTCCTACTGCTTATTGTTATTATAGCCTGTTTAGACATAAACAATGTAAGGTTCAGTCTAGACGTAGTCAAGAGTCCCCATTGTGTAGTGGTCTGAGCATTGGACTACAACCTGGGAGACCAGGATTCGAATCCCCACTCAGCTATGGAAACCCACTGGGTATTCTTGAGCACATCACATACTCTCAACCCTAGAAAAACCCCTTATAGGTTTGCCTTCTGGTCTCCACTAGTCGGAAGGGACCTGAAGACACACAACAGCAACTAGATGTAAATCTCTTTCAGCCTTGATGGTTACATCCAGTATTAGAAGCCACAAACATGTTTACATATGTGTGTGCACATCCAAGCCTCTCTGACACTTTTATAATTTTTTTTTTTAAATATTGCTTTTCTGCCTTGCCTCAAAAGATCTCAGGGTAGCATGCAAGTAAAACCTATCTTATTGTGCTCCCATCCACTAAAATTACTGTTCAGTTGCTGTTACTTGGAAATAGCACTTTTCTTGAGTCCTGGTGATCAGTGGATGGACTGTGAGGCCACATGGGGGTAGCTAAAAGTTGTACATTGTGTACCCCAACCTAAGCATTATGCTTATGAAAGTTTCAACTCACAGGGAATTATAAAGGTCTTTTGTACTAAGCTTAGACTTTTTTGTCCATCAAGCCCAATGCTATCTACTCTGAATGGCACTAGTTCTTTGCGTTTAAAGAAAGAATCCTCCTTCTGCCACCTACCACTTGGACCTTCTCACTGGAAATGCCAGGCAGTGAACCTCCAACCTTTTCTAGGTAATCCATGTACTATTTTACTGAACTAGTATGCTGCCACTTTTACTCTGTCCTGTCATTAGATTATGTGTGACAAGAGGCTGTCTCAGGAGACTGCTTGGTACTCAGCACATAATTAAAAAGACTAGAAAAGTCCTGATTTTGTTCTTGTTTTTTTTCCAGTTTTATTTTAAAGATCAATACACATTTTGTTTATCCCAGAATATTTCTTGTCAGCTCCCACTATGATTAGAGACTTTTTATACCAACTCCCCACATCAGTTTATTTAGAAAACCAGAAAAAACAAGAATAAAATCTGGGACTTTTCAATCAGCCTAGGTGATTGAATCAAGACCGCTCATATTCTTAACTGACCCACGAAGAAAAACATGTAACATAATTATACACACAGCACAGTTGATTTCATACAATAATACTGTTGCCAATCAAATATTCTGCTTAAATTGTTCACTATTCAGAGATTGTTCATTTAATTTGGGTCCTAAAGTGATCAAACCTTTAACAATCTTGACCTGACTCAGCAGGAATATTTTTCCTGCTTGCAAGGTAATCTTCATAACACAAGTAAAATTTAACATTTTTGACAGCTGGAGTTTAGGTAATACACACAGAAACATACCAAGGAGATAAAAAAAAACTTCAGAATCTGTTGACAGCTCCAGCATCTCAGAGAAAAGGTCCAGAGGTAAGTACCTCCTGTTTTTAAAAATGTTATCTTAGTCCAGGTCCAATGTGAGACTAAGACCTGCACACATCTGAACTGCACGTCCCCCTCAAATTACTGCTCAGCTACCTCTTGAAAGAGGCAAATTGCTCTAATGTGGGAAGCTTAGCCTGGGTCTTATCATGGTAAGAATAAGATGAATTGATCTGGGAAGTGAATGAAGTTGTGGCTGAATGTGTTTGGGGGGCGAGCCAGGTGGGATTGAATCCTCTCTTAGGTGCCTGGGGCTTTCTGCATGATATTTAGATTTTATGATTCCATGAAAATAAATCACTTTGCAATGTAGCATTCTGTGAACTCTCACAGCTTACCCACTGATAATAACAACCAACCCAAAAGGGCATCTTTCTCTTTCTGTATTTTAATTGATAGAGTTGTAGGTATCAAAGTTAACCTATCCGTTTATTACTGTTTGGGAGTTTTGTTTAACACTATTTTGTGTCTTGTTGGCTGTTTTAAGTGTCTCTTCAGCAAGAAGGCCAAGCACAGACAGTTTTAATAAAAATAATAATCCTGAATATGTTTCCTCTTCATACGCAGGTCCATAGTTCATGTAGGAACCCATCAGTACCCTTGTTGTTGCTGTGTGCCTTCAAGTCGTTTTCGACTTCGGGCGACCCTAAGGTTTAAATCACGGAGTTTTCTGAGGCTGAGAGAGTGTGACATGCCCAAGGTCACCCATTGGGGTTCCATGGCTGAGCAGAGGATCAAACCCTGGTCTCCTGGGCCATAGTGCAAAGCTCAAACCATTACGCCACACTGGCGTGCTCTCTCTCTCTCTGCATATATCTCCTTACCATAACAGTAAACACCTAAGCTCAATGAGGCTCCTTTCTAAGCGCACATGCACAGGACTGCAACGTAAATCTCCGGCTGCCATCTCCCCCTCCATCCCTGGCTAGCCGCTCTTGCGCTCTTAGCAGGTGCCGTGTCAGGTAGCAAAATCAACAAGCGAAGAAGGCACCCCCGTGTCTGGGGAGCAGCGTCACCTGTTGCATTGCAACCTGGCTAAAGCTCCGCAGTCGCTCACCCACCGACTCACTCCCGGCGGCGAACTCTGCTTTGATTCCAGAGAGGATATCCGTACCTGCGCGAAGGAGAGTGAGAAGTTCTCCCAGTTCTTCACGGTCCTGTTTGCCGTCGGGTGGTCTCCCGAAACTATCCGAGGAAAGAGATTAGGATCTCCGAGTAGAGGCTAGAAAAGCAACCACCTGCTTCTCTCTCTTCTCAATATGAAATCCCGCTTTTTCTCCACAATCTACATCCCTCTCCTCCCCCCTCCGGCGCCTTTTGCGATCATACTCCCTTTTTTTTTCCTGGTTTTGTTTTTTTGGCCTCCCTTCAGCCTATCAGGAGTGGCGATTGGAGGCGCCTTTGAAGTCGGGCGAGCGAACCAATCATTAAAATAGATTGAATGATTTCAAAGAGGGGCCTGGCTAGATCTCCTTTAAGTGCTGGGCTCCCCCGCTGGGGTGCTTGTTATGGATGCAAAGGGGGGTTGATTAGGCTTGTGTGCGATCAAGATAGCGCAGAGCTCTCCTTTTATCTCTTTAAAGGTACAGCGCGAGGAGGAAAGGAAGGGGCAAGAGGCAGGGACCTAAACACGGTCACTTTTGGAGTGTGGTGGGGACAAACGCCGTGTCTTGTACAGAGCCTAACACAAGATAGACCTGTCCGCAAAAGTGAATAATAAATGGACGAGAGAAAGGTTAGGGCCCTCCGGACTGCTGGCCTCACTCCCAGTTGCCACCTAATTAAGGAGCCTCTTTGGTCCAAACGATGATGTAATGTAAGGTAATGGACAAACTCTCCATAAATAAGTTTATACTCCCTGGGATTGGTCGCTTTTAACACCTGACACAGTTTGCTTCCTCCCTTCCCCTGGCTGGCTTAAAGATTGTTTCCAGGCCCAATTCAAGGCGTCGACTTTTGAACACCTGGTTTGCCCTGCTTTCAAGTCGTTTCTGACCTGTGACAACCCTAAGGTGAACCTATCAGGGACTTTTCTCAGCAACATTTCTTCAGAGGGGGCTCTTCCCTTCCTCTGAGGCTGAGAGAGTGTGACTCGCCCATGGTCAGCCAGTGTGTTTCCGTGCCTCAGTGGGGATTTGAACCCGTCTCCCACATCAACACTCAAACCACTACATCACGCTGGTTCTCTAAAGGACTGATAAAGATTTTGATGAAGAGTGGACTGATTTCTCCCAAGAGTACACTTGTCACTATGATTCTAGGAGTGTTAGTTAAAAAGGTAATTTTGCCAGCTCTTATCGAGGCCGTTGGAAGGCAGAGCATCTCAGGAAACTTTTCCCAAAGGTACCTACCTGGATGCTTCCGTTATCTTCAAAGGCATCTTGCCACTGCCATTTCAGATCCTTCAGATGCCCCACAGGTATCTACAAGAGGGATGGCCTTTTCAATTACAACGCTTCGTTCATGGAATGCCCTCCCCAAACCAGTTTTCCTGGTGCCTGTATTGTAATCTTTTAGCTGTTGTGTGAACCTTTCCCCCCTCTAAATTTTCAATTTTTATACCTGTTTTTATTTTTCTGCCTTATTAATTGTGTTTCGTTGTGTTTTGATTTAATTTATTAATTTTTTTTGCAGTCCTCCTGATAATGTTTGTTAATGGGCAGATTAAAAATGTATGCATAAAGGTCTTTCACAGATGGTGCCCTGAACATCCACAGTGCCTTGAATCTGGGACAGGTGGCCCAATTCTTGTGGCTTGGTATGCTGATTTTTACACAAGTGGTTATAGAAACAGGCCTATAAATAAAAAAAATAAGTCCGTGGCGAAATGTAAGTAGATGGGAAGTAACTGGGTCTTAGTGGCTATCCCCAGTCCTAGATATATTCCTTGAGATATGCTGGGGATACCCTTCTCTCTGTTCTCTCCCTCACTCCACAAGTTCCTCTGGTGGCAACATGGGCCTCCTCAGTGGCTGCCCCCAGGCTCTGGAACTCTCTTCCCAGAGTATTTAGGTTGCCACCTGCCCTACTTTCTTTTTACAGACCAGTAAAGACCTTTCTGTTCAAACAGGCATTTGAGGAGTAAATCTATAAGGCTGTCCTGGATCTTCCTAACTGTTGTGCTATTGTGTGTGTTTGTGCGTGTGCACAGGCATGAATGTTTTAACCTGGTTCTAATTTTCTGATTGTTTAATTCAAATTTTGCATCTTGTGACTTTTTAACAATGTGTTGTTTTTTTATTTTAATTTCTCGTAAATTGCTCTGAGTCCCAACCTGGGAGAAATAAATGTAGCAGCCGCAGCACAAATAAGAATAAGAATAATATTTCAAATGAATGTCTTGCGCATACAACTGGATGTACTGTATATGGGATTTTTACCAGGGCTGTCCCTGTCATTGTACAAAGTGAGTTGGCCAGCTCAGCAGCAGATACTGGGAAGCAGCAAGGGGCAGGGGTAAGATGCTGGAGGGTTGAAGAATATGTGCTGCATGTTCTGCTCTGGGACAGAGCTTGGGATAATCACATTTTGGCAGTGATGCCCATGATTACTGTCTCACTTTTTCAGCTGCTTCTGAAATGTCCCCCTTTTCTCTCCCCTCCTCCCACTTACCCCCTTTGTTCTCAGCTTTTTCTTTTGCTGTAACCTGAGTTCAAAGTGCAGAGGTAGTGAACACTCCACTAACTCAGCAGGAAGGAGAAGAGGAAGAGGAGCAGGAATCTTGCTGTTCCCAGTAGGCTCAGGAAAAAGCAAACTGCTGCAGCCTTTCCTAGCTTGCATGTTCTTCCTCGTTAATAACTTTTGCCATCTTGACCATACTCTGGTGTTCCTTGGCTACATGTGTCCCAGTTTTCTTCTGTGAAATGTTGGAGGGTATGGAAATAGCCTGCTTATGCCCATATCATTTTAAGTCATAGACTGTGTTAGCCATAGTTTGTTGCTTAAGCCATGAATTGTTGGACAGACTACTTGACTACCCCATATTTGGGCAAGGTGGCTGAGCATGAGGTGGCTGGGCAGCTTCAGATATTTTTGGAGGAAACACATTATCTGGACCCATTTCAGTCTTGTTTCGGGCCAGGATACAGTACCAAACAACCTTGCTTGCACTGATTGAGGACATACTCTGGGAAGAGGCATGAGAATGCTACTCTGTTGTTTTCCTGGATATCTAATCCACTTTTGATACCATTGATAATAATATCCTACTGGACTAGCTCTGGCAAATGGTACTAGAGGGTATTGTGTTACAGTGGTTCTTCTTCTGTCTTCAAGTTAGTTCCAGAGAGTGGCACTGGGGGACTCCTGTTTGCCCAATGTCCATTGTGCTATGGGATCCACAGGGTTCTTGTCTTGCATGCTGTTTGGCATCTATACGGGATTAATGGGGCAGGGGAGTTGGGGGGTACCATCACTATACTGATGAGACTTGGTTCTGCTTCTCCTTGGCATCTGGATCATCTGGGGTTGTGAAGGTGCTAGAGCTTGGATGCCATAGTGGGAGGGATAAGGGCCAATAAACTGAAGCTCAGTCCTGATAAGATTGAGGTTCTGTGGACTGGTGGTTCTCTGGTCCAGTACTTGGATAGGATGGGGCTGTAGTTCCCCCAAATGAGCAGGTGCATCCTACCTAGCAATACTCCTAAGTCTGTATTTTTCAGTGAAAGCCCAGATAGACTGAGTGCTTGGGGCCAGCTTTGACTGGTCTGCCAGCGGTGGCCTTTCTTGGACAGAGTAACTTAGCCACAGTAATCCATGCATTTGTAACTTCTCAATTAGGCTACTGCAATGGGGCAGCCCTTGAAGATGACTTGGAAACTGCAGCTAGTGCAAATGCAGCAGCTGGGCTACTCATTGAGATTCCACTCAGATACCAGGTAACACTATATATGAGGAAATTGCACTGGCTGCCACTACACTTCCAATCTGACTTCAAGGTGCTGGTGATAACATCTAAGGCTCTAAATAGCTTGGGACCTTGAAACCTACCTGGGGGAATGCTTCTCCCTGCTCAAGAACTGAGATCTATTGGAGGGCACTCCTCTGTATCCCATCAGTGTGGGAAACATATTATGGAGGATACAAGAAAGGGACTTCTCTGTGGTGATTACCCAGTTGTGGAATTCTCTCCTTCTAAAGACCCAATTGGTGCCAACACAGAGATCACTTCAGCACCTAGTCAAAACTTAGCTTTTTATTACGGCCTTTGGGCCTAACTGATTTTATCCAGGATGCACGTTTCTTGTGGTTGTGCTGATGAAAATTGTTTCAACCAATTTTAAATCATCTGGTTTTAATTGATAAACTGTTAAATATATATTTTAATCTCTTAAAATTACTGTTGTTTGCTGTTTTAAACATATTTTATTGCAAGCTGCCATGAGATCTTCAGATACAGGGCAGCATATAAATATTTTAATACAATACAATACATTTTAAAAACTCAAAGTCCTAAAATGCGTTATTCAGCATGAGCTTTGGAGAACTGGGTAGAGCACACTCCAGTTTAAACAACCCACCTCTTCTGCCCAAACCACAAAACCCAGAAAAAAACACTGTTTCTGTGCAAGATTCTAGGAAACAGCATTGATCAGAGAGACCAATGTCGCACACTGATTGGGAAATTTGAGTTACAAGTAAGCCAGATGGGCAACAAACCCATCATGGGGGCTGGAGTACCTTAGGCCCAGGTATCTGCCAAAGGCAAATCTCCCACAAAGTATCCTTTTGGAACAGATGTAACAGTGGGTTTCCTTAACATAAAGCATTTGACTGTAATGTCCTTGGAGCAGATCTCTCTCCCCCACACACATTAGTCTATAAAGTATCATTGCAATTATGCCATCATTATTCTGATAATAATGATGACAGAACATTTAACAGAATAATCATCTTCTTCCCTTGGACGTAGTTCTTAGAATTCTCTGCTGGAAGGAGATTGGTAAGAGTTGTAGTCTGAAAATGTGATTTTTCTAAGATCTGTAAAAATTAAGCAGAGATAAAACTACTGTGAGATTCTAAGACAGGTGTGCACTGAAACAGATTGCACAGATAAGACAATTGCTGGGGCAGGAGAACTTTTCTGTGAAGAAAATGGAAAAAGGAGGACGAAACTCAGAATGTAGGGTGCTTCCTGGTCTAGTATCATCTTTCTACTGCTTCCTCAGCAGCATAAATATAGTGGCCTGATACTACTTTAGGAACTGTGGCTCCTACTGGATCTGGGAATTTCTAGTTTTGGGAGGTATTTAGAATTACCTGCCAGAGGAGCTCCAGTGCTTTAGTTCAGGGGTGTGCACTAGAGCAGTGCTCCTAATGTGGGGACCAGTAATTATTTTTGCCAGTGTATCTGGGACCAGCACCACATTTTTTTCCCCTAGAAGCTCACCAGGGACCAGAAGCCAATGGCTCAAGGACTAGCACTGGTCCAAGGAACAGCCACTTAAGACTATCACTGCATTAGATAAATCTACATATTGTAGCAAACCACAGTTCCCTAGATTCCATAAAATGGAGCCATGAACATCAGAATTGTATCAAACTGCTATTGTTGCATAGTGCAGATACACCCAAGGTGTCAGATAGTTGCTGGTTTTGGTTTCTGTTTAGCTCTTTGGTTGTCTGCTCATAAAAAGATCATAAGTGTGTCACTAAAGATGCAAGAGGAACAAGCATCCATCCATCTGATCCCGCCATTTATCTCTGTGTAGATCATTGTTGATCTGTTTCTGTCAGTGGCTGGAATGCTGCTGATTAGTTCCAATTAAAGTAGACCCTGCTGAATCAGTGTGAGTGTGATTCAGCACACAAGTGGATACAATTGCCCTGGGCTAGTAGTTGGGATTAACAGTAGAATTTAGGCTAACAGTAGGATTTAGGATTTGAGGTATGTGGGAGCTAGAGAGCAAGAATGAGACATATCTCACAGGAAGGTTTACAAGCATTTTGCCATTGTCCCATTTAACGTTTTGAGGTTCGACAGGAGTTTTTGATATGCCTTGCTAAACTTGGTCGTCTGCACCAGGTATCTGCCTGTCTGTAGAACGCTCTGATGCAGACCACTTCAAGATGGCACCCGGCTGTGACTGCTGGGTTGAGACAGAGAGGCATGGATATCCAGGTGGCACGTCATGGTGGGAGAGCAGATAGGTCAGGTAATGGCTGATGGGCGGGATAAGTTGGCAGGAAGCTCTTCTAGCTGTGCCATGGAGAGAGCCCCAGAAGCATCATGACTGTTCACTATTCCTTTTCTTTCAAATGTTATTCATCTTACCTCCTGACAATGTTCATATTCAAATTTTAAGTCAGGGTGGGGAAACTGTGGCCTGCAGGCCATGTGTGACCCCCTCCCCCATTTAATGAACACTTTCTGATTCCTCCCAAGTACCTTCACTCCCCTCTCTAATTTTGCAGGTTAATCCTCTCCCCCAAATGCCAAATTACCATTCCTCGGGGTTTCTGAAAGAAGCAGATTAAGTCTAAACACCCTCCTAGATTCCCAGTATCTACCCCAATGTCCCAAATGAATTGGAAGAACCTTGAAGTCAGAAATGAAAGCGACTTCTAGTTGTGACTTCTAGATGGTGTTAGGCACAAAATAAGATGCTGGTGCTCAGCCTTGCTTTCGCATACCCTCCGACATTTCGCAGATGAAAACAAGAACACATGTGGCCAAGCAACGTCACAGTGTGGTCAAAATGGCAAAAGTTGTTGATGAGGAAGAACATACCATGCAGGAGAAGGTGCAGCGGTTTGCTTTTGGCTGAACCTCCTGGGAAGGGCAAGATTTCACCTCCTCCCCCTTGCTCCCCTGCTGAGTTAATTCATCTCAAACTACCTTTGCAGCAATGTAAGTAAGTTAGGGCCAAAGGGGGAGGAGGAAACAGAAACTGGGACATTTTAAAAGGCAGCTGAAAAAAATAGGATGATACAGGATTAATCAGGATTGTCCCTGCAAAATTGGGAAAGTTGGAGGTATGTTTGAGCTAATCACTCACTAATTTGGTAGGGGACCAAAGTAACTTTGCTAAACTAAATTTTAACCGATGTTGTTTCAAGTGACTGAAACATTTCTTGAATATTTCTTTGGCATATTTCTTGATTTTAGTTTTGTTCCTAGATGAAAGGGTTGCTGTATCTAGGGCCATAGTGCTATTATTCCACTTTCAACATCCTGTGAAATTCTGGGGTTTGTAGTTTAATGAGGCCAAAGATGCCCCTTCCTAAACTGCAAACCCCAGGATTTTATAGGATATTGAAAGTGGAATAATAGCGCTATAACAGTGTAATGCAGAAGTGGCATAGATCCATTTGAGTCTGGCATCAGGCCGAGCTATGGGAGAGAGACAGCTTTGGTCACCTTAGTAGATGACCCATTCAGGGAACTAGACAGGAACCTGTTGGTTCTACTGCACTTCTCTACAGCTTTTGATACTATTGCCCATGGTATCTTTCTGGGTTGGCTCTCTGTGGTGGGGTTTGCCAGCACTGTTTTAGAGTCCTTCTTGGAGATGCAGACTCGGAATGTGATGCTAGGGGATGCCTGTTTGACCACCACCACCCCTGGCCATTGGACTGTGGTATCCCTCAGTGCTCAGTTCTGTCCAATATGCTGTTTAATATTTACATGACACCACTGGGAGAGGTCATCTGGAGTTTTGAGGTTCAGTGTCACCCGATGACATCTCTGCTTTTAATCTAATTCCAAGGAAGCTACTTCTGCACTAAACCAGTGTCTCCTGTCAGTAATAGACTGGATGAGGATGAACAAATTGAAACTTAATTCACACAAGACAGAGGTGCTGTAGGTCAAGGCAGATCAGAGAACAGGAATTCATGCTGTGCTGGGTGGGGTTACTCTCCCCATGAAATCTGAGGCTTGCATCTTGGGTGTACTCTTGGAGTCAGATCTGAGCCTGGGTCCCCAGGTTTCAGCTTTGGCCAGGAATGCATTTGTACAATTAAAACTAGTACGCCAATTGTGTTTATTCTTTGAGACATCAGATCTGGCTACTGTGACACATGCCTTGATTATATTCCTTCTGGACTACTGTAACATGCTGTACGTGGGACTGCCTTTGGAAACTGTTCAGAAACTTCAGCAGGTTCAAAACGCTGCAGCCAGGTTTTTACAGGGATCATGTGACTCCCATGTTGAAATAGCTTAACTGGCTAACAATTCATTTCTGAGCAGAATTCAGAGTGCTGTTTTTGACTTAAAACCCTATGTGGCTTGTGTCCATACCATCTGAAAGACTGGATCTCCATATACAAGCCAGGCTGAGTTTTAAGATCTTCAGAAGAGGACTTTATCTGGGTCCCACCACCTTCACAGATGTGTTTGGTGAGGACATGGGAGAGAAGGTTTTCAGTGGTTGCTTCTAGGTTATAGAATACCCTTCCGCAGGAGGTCTGGTTAGCCCTCTCCCTGCTCTCTTTCTGCCCAGCAGGTGGAAATCTTTTTATTCAGGCAGGCCTTTGAAATTTAATTATGCAGCAGTAGTGTGTATATGAAGTGGTGTGCTGTATTTTAAATCCTTGATTGGTAGCTGCGTTTCAAATGTATTTTTAACTGCTTTTAGCCATGGTTTTTAAAAATAATATTGCTATTTAATTCTTTTTAACTTTTATAAAATAAGATTTAGCTTAACTTTGTTTTAAATTACTGTAAACTGCCTTGAATCCCATCTCCGGGGGAAGCAGCATACAAATCCATTAAATAAAGATAGAAATAGTTCTGGAGAGTAAGACATGTAGGGAAAAAAAAGTTGGTCTTTCTTTGTGACAATAGATAGTTGTTATTATGTGCCATGAAGTAGGTGTTGACCTATGGAAACCATATGAGTTAGAGGCCTCCAGAAAAAAAAAAAACTATTAACAGCCCTATTCAGGTCTTGCAGACTCAAGGCTGTGGCTTATGCACTGAGTCAGTAGTTCTTAACCTTTACTTTACCCTTGTAAATATAATTTGTTGCTGGGGACCCCAAGACTTAACTCAAGATTTAAATATGCAAATATTGATTTCAATATCTAAATATTTATTTATTAAAGATTTTGCACCTCTCAGCACCCATACCCTCTGTTGTCACATCTCTGATAAAAGGGACATGGCAGCAGGTATATGCATTTGCAAACAAAGGGGCAGTTTTGGTACCTGTACCCCCTTCCTGCTGCCATGTCCTTGGTACTGCTGCTGCTATTGATGTCCAGGAGCAGGGTCTTGTGGATCCCCTGTGAGGGCTCCACAGACCCCAGGTTAAGAATCATTGTACTGAGTCAATGCATCTGTAATGCCATCTTCCTTGTTTCCAACTGCTTCCAACTTTCCCTAGCATTATAATCTTTTCCCAATGTTTTCCTATCACGTTTTCTTAGGATATGTCATAAGTATGGTAGTATCAATTTAGTTATTTTGGTGTAGGGTCTCTGAAAACCCTCTGAAGAGGCAGTGAGTTGTGGCTACTGTTTATGAAATTGTCAGTTATTTTTGTACTTCAGTGATCTCAAAAAGTTAGAACCAGCATGGTGTAGTAGTGGTCTGAGTTCTGGACTAGGACTTTGGGAGTCCAGGCTTCAAATTGCCCCAATCACTAGGGCTAGTCGCATTCTGGGAAAAGCAATGGCAAACTCCCTCTGAACAAATCTTGCCAACAAAACCTCATAATAGCTTCAGGGTTGCCGTAAGTCAGAAACTACTTAAAGGTGCAGAATAGCAACAACAAATTTCTCAATGCGTTGCAGGTTTGATAACTATACTATAAGTTAAATCAATGTATTATTTGGTTAAAAGGCAAAATATTGATCAATGAGCAAAGCACTGATGGATGAATTCTTCAACTGAATGTTAGAAGGAACTTCTTGATGGTGGCAGTTTGGCAATGGAACCAATTACCTAGAGAGATGACGGAGTCTCTTTCTCTGAACATCTTCCAAAAAAAGAAGCACTGAGCAGAAGATTGGACTTGTTGGCCTATGGGCCTCCTTCCAGTTTATGATTCTACTATGTTTACTTCCATTAGTGGACAGCCCTTAGTTGCCTACTTAACATTTATATGTACAGTAGGCTGTTTCTTACCGGAATGTCTGTGTGTGCAATCTTCATCATAAAGAAGCTAGTAAAATGTGGGCTGGACAGGGCTACTGTTAGGTGGATTTGGAATTGGTTGACCGACCGAAACTCAAAGGGTGATTGCCAATGTCTGCTTTTCATCCTGGAGAGAAGTGACTAGCGGGATGCCACAGGGTTCTGTCCTGGGCCCAGTGCTGTTCAACATCTTCATCAATGACTTGGATGAAGGAGTGGAGGGCATGCTGATCAAATTTGCAGATGATACCAAATTGGGAGGGGTTGCTAGTACACCAGAGGACAGGATCAAATTTCAAAATGACCTGGACAGATTGGAGAGCTGGGCCAAAGCTAACAAAATGAATTTCAACAGAGAGAAATGTAAGGTCCTACACTCAGGCAGAAAAAATGGAATGCACAAATACCGGATGAGGGACACATGGCTGGATAGCAGTACGTGTGAAAGGGATCTAGGAGTCTTGGTAGATCACAAGCTGAACATGAGTCAGCAGTGTGACGCAGCAGCCAAGAAAGTCAACACGATTCTTGGTTGCATCAATAGGAGTATGGTAGACATCCAATTGAATTGGAAACATGGGTGAAGGTTTGGAAAACAGATATAAAATTCACACCAAGCTTAAATTTAAGAGAAAACTTTTATAAAATGCTACATAGATGGTATATGACACCGGAAAGACTGCAAAAAATAACTAAAAATGGAAATATAAGATGTTGGAAATGTAATGAAAAGACAGGCACATTTTACCATATGTGGTGGGCCTGTAAGATAGCAAAAAAATAAAAAAATAAAAAATGGAAAGAAGTACACGAAGAAATTCAAAGAATTTATAATCTAAACTTTGAAATGAAGCCAGAATTTTATTTGTTAAATATACTAGGGCAACAAAGAGAAACAAGGTCTCACTAGAAGACAATGTTATATCTGATAACTGCTGCAAGATTGATATATGCGCAACACTGGAAAGAAAAGAAATACGTTGACTTAGAAGAATGGGAATTCAAAGTTTTGGATATGATTGAGATAGAAAAGTTAACATTTTCCTTGAAAAATAAAGCTATCCAGAACTTTGAAAGGGAATGGAGAGAGGTTTTAAACTGGATAAAGACATAGAATAAGAACGCGAAAGGAAAAAAGTAAGAAAGTATCCAAAGTAAAGCAACAAGGTAATAGAGTAATATAACAAAGTAATAATATTATAAAGAAACAATGTAATAATTTAAGATGTAGTAATGTAAGAACTTTTCTTCTTCTGAGTAAGTAGTAATTATGTATGAATGGTATGGAAACAAGCAGATTCAACTGGAAAACAAGCTTGGAAGTGAGGAGGGGGATTTTGTTTTTTTATTTTCAATTATAAATTTCAATAAAAATAATTTTAAAAAAATAGGAGTATGGTGTCCAGATCGAGGGAGGTAATGGTACCACTCTATTCTGCATTGGTTAGGCCTCATTTGGAATACTGGGCGCCTCAGTTCAAGAAGGATATCGACAAGCTGGAACGTGTCCAGAGGAGGGCGACCAAAATGGTGAAGGGTCTGGAAGCCATGCCCTATGTAGAACGGCTTAGGGAGCTGGGTACGCTTAGTCTGCAGAAGAGGAGCTTAAGAGGGGACATGATAGCCATGTTTAAATATTTGAAGAGATGTCATGTTGAAGAGGGAGTGGGCTTGTTCTTTGCCACTCCAGAGACTAGGACAAGCAATGGATTCAAGCTGCAGGAAAGGAGATTCTACCTGAACCTCAGGAAGACCTTCCTGACGGTCAGGGCTCTCCGGCAGTGGAGTATGCTGCCTGAGAGTGTGGTGGAGTCTCCTTTGGAGGTTTTTAAGTGGAGACTGGAAAGCCATCTGTTGGGAATGTTTTGATGGGTGTTCCTGCATGGCAAGGGGTTGGACTGGATGGCCCCTGGGGTCTCTTCCAACTCTATGATTCTATGATTCTATCTCAAGTGAAGCATCGCATCCCTATACCTAAAATGGTGGTGAAGTGCCTACAGACACATGTGCTCATGTTGTCACCATTAAATATTATGGGATACGAGCATTCATATATTTTCTTTTATGTGTGGATTTCTGGAACAGAACCCCCAAATATACAGAGGGTCCACTGTAATTATAAACAGTGTATCTCTCTCTCTGTATGTTCCTTCAAGGGGCCTGTCCACTTACGGTGACCTCATGAATTTCATAGGATTTTGTTAGGCAAAGAATCCTCAGAGGTTGTTTTGCCAGTCCCTTCCTGTGAAATATAGCCTACAGTACCTTGTAGTCCTCAACAGTCTCCCATCCAAATGCTAAGCAGGACTGACCCTGCTTAGCTTCCAAGATCAGACAGGATCTGGTGCCTTTAGCGTGTTTAGGTCCTATATAGTGTAATTATACACTGTAAAGTCATCACCAGTCACATCCCCCTATACATACATGGAGTAATATACAGACATACATGATTGTTCCATTTTATTCCATATACATACATGTTCCACGTGTGCAAATTCCTGCATGGAAATAATTCTATGTAGGAATTTTGTTATGGACATGGCTCATTAACCCTAACAGCAGGCAAGAATGAGATAATGATAATGTATCATTGAACAACTGGAATACGGCTGTGCTTACCCTAGGGATATAGCCAGGTACCTTTATATCAGGTCAGTCAGTTTGTTTTTTCAGTCTATTCTGTTCTGACTAGAAGCAGCTGTCCAGGTTTAGACAGAGAAAGATTTATTGTTTTGTTATTGTTGTAGTTGTTCTTGTTTGCTTTCAAGTCAAACCTATCATGAGGTTATTTTGGTGCTGAGTGTGTGTGATGCATCCAAGGCCACCTTGGGGGGTTTCCATGGCCAAGTGTGGAATTGAATCCTGGTGTCCAAACCATATTCCAAAGCTCACACCACTGCACTACGCTAGTTACATTACATGCATCTTATATTTTAAAGTGAAGATGCCAGGAGTTGAACCTGCAACTATCTTCATGCAAAGCAGGTGTTCTGCTACCAATCTACAGTTAATGTACTGCTTCCTCATCACTGGGAGTGTCCCTGGTGCTGGGAAGCCTGATTAAAAACTGCAGTTGTGTTAACACAACCAGTATACCCTTTGTTTCTGCTACAAGGCTAGCACTTCACCAGTGATAGTTGGGTGTTAAGTCAGATTTAGTTATCTCTGGGATTTCAAGCAGCAGTTCTAAGTGTCCCGTGGAGCTGTCATGATGAAAGGCACAGTACTAGGATTCCAAAATAACTACCTCTGGCCTCTGGAACAGATATAGCTGAGGCAGCATATTTTTCAAAGCCAGCATCTTCATGCCCCAAAGTCATTGTAAAGATTAGTTGAAGTTCAACAGAACTGTGCCTGTAGAAGTTCTTTAAGAATAGTTGTTGTAATGTACGTGCACTATACAGTCTTTAAGGTAGTGAGTTGTATTGAATCCAGACTTAATCATACTGAGAACAGAATTATTGAAATCAATGGGACTTTTTGCTCATCGTTACTAAAATTAAGTCTCATTGATTTCAGTGGGTCTGCTGTATGTATAGAACCAACATACTGCTGCTGCTGTATGGGAAACCAACAAATAAGACAACACATAAAATCTTTTACAAGAGCATACAGAGCCAATACTTATTAAAATCCATCAATAAATACTTTAAAAACCATAATTTAAAAATAATTTGGAAAGGCCTGCCAGAAAAGACTGGCCTTCACTCCTAATTTAAACTTAGACAGCATCGTGAGCTGATAAATCTCATTTGCTGATTTAAGTGTTGGACTAGGACCAGCGCTTGAATCCTCTCTGGGCCATGGAAATCTATTGGGTAACACTGGGTAAGTCACATTCTCTCAGCCTCAGAGGAAGGCAACAACAAACCCCTTCTGAACAAACCTGTCCAAGAAAAGCCTGTGACAGGTTCACCTTTTCTTCTTCTTAACTGCCATCAAGTTGACGTCAACTTATGGTGACCTAATGCATGAGAGATCTCCAAGTCACCCTGTTCTCAACCACCCGTTCAGATCTTGAAGACTCAGAGCCATGGCTTCTTGGATTGAGTCTATCTATTTGTAAAGCAGTCTTTCTCTTTTCCTACTGTCTTCTTTCTACCTTACTAGGCATTAATGTCTTTTCTAGTGAGTCAGGTCTTCTCATAATATGTCCAAAGTACAACATGCCTCCGTTTAGTCCAGTGGTTCTCAACCTGTGGGTCCCCAGATGTTTTTGGACTTCAGCTCCCAGAAGCCCTGAGCATTGACCATAGTGGTTGGGGCTTCTGGGAGCTGAAGTCCACAAACATCTGGGGACCCACAGGTTGAGAACCACTGGTTTAGTCATCTTGGGTTCTAGGGAGAGTTTAGGCTTGATTTGCTCTACAACTCATTCATTTATCTTTTTAGCAGTCAAGACTATCCATACAACTTGTCTCCAGCACCACATTTTGAATGAGTTGGTTTCCTTCCTATCACCTTTGTTCTCTCTCCAGCTTTCATGATCATACACAGACACTGGGAATACAATGGAATTGGCAATCCTAACTTCAATGATATTGAATTGATATTGAATGATACTGAATTGAATTGAATTGAATTGAATTGAATGATATTGAATGATAATATTCAATTATGTATCTTTGTCCTTAGGAATCTTGTCTGTCCCTTCATAGCTGCTCTTCTAATTCCTAATCTTTTGATTTCTGGACTGCAGTTTCTGTTCTGATTCATGACTAAGCCAAGGGATGAAAAATACTGAACTATTTCGATGTCTTCATTATCCACTTTGATTAAAAATATAGGGTGATACAATGCAACCTTGCCTGACCCCCTTACTAATTGGAAAACATTCTGTTTCTCCGTATTGTTCGCTGATAGTAGCTTCTTGTCCTGAGTACAAGTTATATATCAGGACAATAAAATGTTGTGGCACACCATTTCTTTAAAAGGAATTCAATGTTTTTTGTGATTTACACAATCAAAAGTTTTGCTATAATCTATAAAGTACAGAGTAATTTTCTTCTGAAATTTTTTGGTATGCACCCTTATCCAACATATGTTTGCAATATGATTCCTAGTGCTTCTTTCCTTTCTGAACCCATCTTGGACATCTGGCATTTCTCATAAATGGTAAAAAATCTTTGTTGTGGAATTTTGAGCCTCCTTTTGCTTGCATGAGAGTTTAATGCAATAGTCTTGTGGTTATTGCAATCCCTGGTGTCCTCTTTCTTGGAGATTGGAATGCCTGTTGAACATTTCCAGTGTGTGGACCATTGTTTTGTTTTCCATATTTATTGACAAGTTTAGTTAGAAATCGAGTAGATTATGTCTTTGTAGTTTGAAGCAGCTCTATTGGTATGCCATCTGCTCCTAGTGATTTATTTCTCCCAAATGCCTTGAGGGCAGCTTCCATTTCACTTTCTAAAATTGTGGATTAATCTTCAAATGGTTCTTCCTTGAATGAATCTATCATCTTTTCATCTCTTTTTATATAGTTTTTCAGTGTATTGCTTTCCTTGTCTTTGTATTTGGTCATGTAATGTATTCCCTTGCTGGTCATTTAGCACCCTCTCTCTTGATTTGGATTTACCTTTCATTTCTTAGATCTTGTGGAAGAGGTTTCTTGTTCTTCCTTTTTTTGTTGTTGTCATCCTGTATTTTTCTCCATTGATTATTATAGTACTTCTCTTTGTCACTTTGTGCAAGTCACTGAACAGTTGCATTCAAGGTTCTGACCCTGTATCTGTCACCTTTTACTTTTGCTTCCTGTCTGTCCTTAATTTCTTGAGAAGTTTTCTCTGTCATGATGGAGGCTTCTCTTTCTTTTTAGCTGCAGATGGGGTCTTTTTGCATTCCTCCCTGACAATGTCCCTAGCTTCAGTCCATAATTTCCCTGGCTTCTGGTCAGGCTTAATAGCACACATCTGTTTTTTACATTATCTTTTAAGTTCTATACAGACATTCTTCTGGTTGTATTTGATGTGATGCTTGGTTCACCTTGGGGCCCTCATAAGTGGGGATTCTGAAGGCACACAACAACACCAAGCTGTATGACTAGGTCTGGATCCAACCATTATCTTGGATACTTATGAATGTGGTATATAAGTACATATCTATTTTTGTTTCCCTCTCCCTCTCTCACACACAATGTTTCATGCTTCTCAGTGTTTCTGGTGCATATCTGTACAGGTACTACTTTGTACATGCATTTGTTGGGCTCAGTATCCCAATGGCAGAGCTATATTTCTCGGCATACATGTGCTGTTTGCACTGGGGTATTGTAACTCACTCTAACTAAATTTCCATGTTTGGATGTTGCCACATGAGAATGCTCTTTAATCTATCCCATTGTATCATTTGTTAATTGCTCTGCATCATTTCCTGCCTCCTTGTATGGTCCCAGCTCAGGCCTTTGAAGTGCAAACAATGAGGCATCACTTTGAACTGGCACACAAAGCTCTCAGGCTTGGTTCTTCTCCCCACTCCGTACCCCACAGCAAGGTGTCAGCCCCTGTGCTTTGAGGACTGACCCTGACTCCAACCTCCTCCCCCAGTCAGGTGCAAACCTACCTGTTTGCTGGGTATCCCTCCCAAGCCCAAGATCATAATGTTTTGGTTGAGCAGCATATTTTTTTGTTTTATTCTTATATACCTCAAGAGATAATGTTTAATACGAAGGTGAGGTAAAAATTGAAAAAATAAACAAGTCAAAGAGGAGAGCTTCTAGGATTACCAGTCTTTCATGTGGATAATATTCTATAAAAGAGTTGTATAATGGACAGAAACTCAGCTGGTACAGCTTTCCTGGGTGGGGAAACTTAATTCTCTTGGTATGCATTGCTGTAAAGGCACAGTATGCCCCCAGGGAATGTGGCAGCTCCCTTTCCATTCCATTCCAGTTACTTTATCCAGAGGCATTTGGGATCACCGCAAATGAACTTGGGAAAGTAACTTTTGGGCTACAGCCCCAGAATATCCTCCAGCCCATATGGCCTGTGTGTGTGTGTGTGTGTGTAGAGAGAGCATCTCCAAGCTATGCTTGAGTCTATAGTTAAAATATAAGGAGTACACTATAGGAGTTGTATGTTCCTTTTGTTCTTTCTTCTGTGGTTTTCTTGATTGAGTCAATCCATCCATGGTGCAGTCCCCCTCTTCTCCTAGTGCTTTCCACTTTACCAAGCATTATCATCTCCCCCCCCGTTGAGTCACATTGTCTCATGATAGGTCCAAAGTACAACAACCTCAGTTTAGTCATCTTCTCTTCTATTGAGAATTCAGGCTTCTTTTGTTCTGAGACTTATCCATTTGACTTTGAATAGTCTCTCATAGTCTCTTCTTCAGTGCCACATTTCAGATTTTACATCTTACATTTTAAAAGCTTTGATTTCTTTCCTGTCAGCTTTCTTCACTCTCCAGCTTTCACAACTGTTACATAGAAACTGGAAAGATGATGGTATGGACAATCCTAACTTTAGCATTCAGTGATACATCATTACACTTCAGGATCTTGTCTACTTGCTTCATGACTTCCTTCCAAGTTTTCTTACTCTTCTGTTTTCTTGACTGCACTCTCCATTCTGACTAATGACTGAGCCAAGGTATAGGAAATCTTTGACTATTACACTATCTTCATTACCCACTTTAAAGTCATGTAAATGATCTGTGGTCATTATTTTTGTTGTCTTAATATTAACCTGTAACCCTGCTTTTTCACTTTCATCAGTAGTCGTTCCAAGCGTTTGCCATTTTCTGCAAATAATATGGTGTCATCTGCATATCTTAAACTAACAGTGTTCCTAAATCATAGTTTTGCTTAAAAGGTTCCCACTAATAACCATAACCAGTTTCAGATTTCCTGGTTAAGTGAGGAACCAGTTTAGCCTTGACTAAGTGTGTTAATGCAGTGGTTCTCAACCTGTGGGTCCCCAGATGTTCGTGGACTTCAGCTCCCAGAAGCCCCAGCCACTATGGTCAATGCTCAGGGCTTCTGGGAGCTGAAGTCCACGAACATCTGGGGACCCACAGGTTGAGAACTACTGTGTTAATGGAACATGTTTGCACAGAAGTAAGATTTTGCAACAGACAGTGGAGGAGATGGAGGGACGAGGAAGGTTATCCTATACCCTGTGTTTGACTTCTTAACTTCAGTGAAAGACCACACTCCTCCTAAGCAGGTACACATGAGAACTGAGAGAGAGGCAAGAAGTCCATTGGTCAGATAGTGCCCTTTGACTTTTGTGTCATTGGCGATGTGATGCTTCAGTCAAGGAATTGCTCTAGGTACCTTCTGCATTTAATTTCCTTTTTAGCTCAGTCTGCCGACCTACTACCAATCATATATACTGTATACATACTTTGTTGTTGTTCTGTGCCTTTAAGTTGTTTCTGATTTATGGCAACCCTAAGGTGAACCTATAATGGGGTTTTCCTGGCAAAATTTGTTTCTGGGGGCGAGACTTGCCTTTGCTTCTCCCTGAGGCTGAGAAAATGTGGCTTGCCCAAGGTAACCCAGTGGGCTTCCATGGCTGAGTGGGGATTTGAATCTCTGGTCTCTAGAGTCATAGTCCCACGTTCAGACCACTACACCATGCTGGCTGTCCCTTTTATTTTAATTCCGCATTAATAATTCTCACAAGATTAATGGTCTTTCTCTCTCTCTCTTTCACACACACACACACACACACATGCACACGTACTTCACACCTGATGGTTTTAGGTTTTTCAGGATCTTTAAGCTCATCTCCACAAACAACGGAGGAGGCCCCAGGCCTTCTTCCTTATTTGCACAGAAAGTTCTTCTGCAAAGTGAAATTTCACCCACCGAGTCCCAGACCAGCTGCCCACAGCCGTCGCTGTAACCCACTGATTCGCGCAAAGTTCTCCTCCGTCGGAAAAACAACAAGCAGCTTTCACTCAGGGGACAGGTTGTTCCCCCGACGACCCTCTGTTTCATCTCGTCTCCCGCCACCCGCATGACGGAAATTGAAGGAAGCAGCCAAGCGGTTCGGATGCAGTCGTACAAAGGCCTGTGAGCCCCGTGTGGATACCCAATGACTTGTCCAATTTGCTCTTGCCGTGTAGGCCCAGCTTTGAAGACACCTGCTTAGCATAACACGGCACTCAGCATCTGAGCAGCATCTGCTGCCAGTCCCACGCCATTCAATTAGGGGGGAAAAACAAGGCAGGGAGGCGGGCAACACCCTCTCTCTGTATTAAGCTGATGATTTGGGCGAGGGCTTTGGGAGGAGAACGTCAGCAAAAGTGAATACTTCTGGAGTGGGATGGCGCCACTTGTTGAAACTCTGGCCTCTGTAGGACTAAATGATCGCCCAGTTTTCTCTGGGATGCTAAAGGAGGTACTGAATTCATTCTTTTTCCTTTTTGGCTAATTCAGTGCCTCCTCTTTATAATCTTTCCTCTGGCCTAACAGAACAATCCCTTGAGAGTGTATTTCCCAGTTCAGTCCAGGCAAGGATCTACATCATGGCCAACTTTCAACTTGACCAGAGGAGTACACAGGAGTGTGAGGGAAGCCCTTCTCCAGCACTGCCTGTCTTTGACTTGTAGGTCAATCTCGCTCTCCAGTACCACTTCTTCCTCTCTCTGACTGTGCCCTGTTCTTTAAAGAACTAGATATGAAGTAAGATCATAAAGGAATGAATGGCTAGGCACATACAAATTTAAAATTAAGGGCATAGTTTTCTTTTAATGCAGATAACAGGGCCTCTACACAAGTCTGAGACTTGGAACTCAGGTAGTTCATGAGGAAACAGTCCAAATACTGAAAATTGTCAATTCTGTATTGTTTGTTCTACTACTCATGTACCACCATGACAAATGCTGGGCTAGCAATCTATACCTCCTCATTTTCATAATTGTTTTTGACCTATAGTTCACAAATGATTGATTCTTGCTCTTGATTGCCTCCATACAGTAATCCTAAAGAGCACGTTAGTATTAACAGCTCTGATACTAAGATCCTATACCCTTATGTGGACAGCCAGCATAGAATCATAGAATCATAGAAATGTAGAGTTGGAAGAGACCCCAGGGGCCATCCAGTCCAACCCCCTGCTATGCAGGAACACCCTCAAAGCACTCCCGACAGATGGCCATCCAACCTCTGCTTAAAAACCTCCAAGGAAGGAGACTCCACTACACTCTGAGGCAGCATGTTCCACTGCCGGACAGCCCTGACCGTCAGGAAGTTCTTCCTGAGGTTCAAGTGGAATCTCCTTTCCTGCAGCTTAAATCCATTGCTCCTTGTCCTGGTCTCTGGAGCAGCAGAAAACAAGCCCTCTCCTTCTTTTACATGGCATCCCTTCAAATATTTAAACATGGCTAGCATGAAGGAGTGGTTTGAATATTGGACTACAAATTTGGAGAACCCAGCTCAAATCCCTGCTCAGTTATGGAGATCTACTAGGTGACCTTGGACAAGTCACATTCTCTCAGCCTCAGAGGAAGAAAAAGGCAATACCACCTCTAAAAAATATCTTGTCAAGAAAATCCAGTGACAGGCTTGCTTTAGGGTTGCCATAAGTCAGAAACGACGTGAAGGCACACAACACCAATACCCTCATATCCATTCCAGATTGATTGATTATTTTGTTATTTATAAACTGCCCTTCATCCATGAGAGATCTGAGGGTGGCACACATAAAAGTGTAAATGTCATAAAATAACAACAATAAAATTGCAAAGTAAGAGACATAAAACTATTGAACTTTTAAATGCCCAGGTGAAAAAGGAATGTTTGTTTTGGTTCTGAATAAAAGAAAAGAAGGTTGGAGTCAGTTGTAATGTCCATGAGTGGGCATTCCAGACATGAGGGACATCATCACAGTGAAGGTCTTTTCCTTTTTAAGAGCACAATCTATTTTCCCCACTGATAGGGTTGCCAGTGTGACATCCGGAAAGGGTTCCTGTATATTTAATGGTTGTATAATGGCTGTACCTTTAATGGTTCAGCAGGTGTGGCTTGCCATGCAGCCGGGTAACAAGAGCCATTAAGAATGCAGAAGCCATCTGCAGTTTTTAATTTGGCAACCCTACTCACTGATGGTTCTCTGAGAAGGCTCTCCCCTGAAGATCTTAACACATGGGTGGGATGCTATGGAGGAGATGATGCTTCAGGTATTAGGGCCACAAAACTGATTCACATTCCTCTTCTCTGAGCAGATCCATACCTGCAGTAAAAAAAATCCCTTTAGAGGAGGGAGCATAAAATATATGAGCAAGGTATATGTAGATTTATTTGCAAATATATCCGTTGAACAGGTTATATGAGGGCACAGCAACAGGCACACAGCAGTGCCTAGCTGCATCAGTTCATCTCCACCATTACATCCTGACCGAATCTGAACTCCACAAAATCTGAAGTAGTTTTCACACTGTTAAGCTCTTTAACCAACTCCTGAGAAAAACCAGCAAAGCACGAATCCTGGATATATGTCAGGTAGGCTGATAAAGGAGATTTTGAATATGAATTTAATAATCATAAATCAGGTTGAAAGCTCATACTATAGCCTAAATGCTACAAGATAGATTCAGAATTAGGAACCTAAGCTGTTTTGCCTTTATCTGAGCCTACAGAAAGAGAAAGAGAGTGGGGGTGGGTGGGGGGTGGGAGGGGAGCTGCTTTTGCATTTTACAAAAGAGTGTTAGAAAGTATTTGTCAGAAGCTCATTGCAAGTCAGGAGCAGAAACAGCCTAAGTGGTAGCATTTAATTAGCAACATAAGAAAGACTCAAACCTTCAAAATCTCACTCTGGCCCCTTAATTCTCAGTGTGAGGGCAGGCTGTAATTGATTGCTCTTTGGTGAGGCAAAGTTATTCTGCACATGCTCAGAGGGACATAGCCAGATAGTGTTCCACCAGCTGTATTAACTGCTCCTAGGTTTAGATGAGCTACTGATTCTGATCTTTAAGGCCATGCATGGTCTGTAAAAGAATTATCTGAAAAGGAACCCTCACCTGTATAAAACCCTCCTACCTGATAGATAATAGATAGATAATATTTGGCAGATCTAGTATAGAAATCAAAAATATCAACCACACAAAGTAGGGCCTTCTCAGTAAGTGCTCCTATGTTTTACAAAATGCTGCCAGATCTTTTAGACTGACTGCCAGGAAAAGCAAAAAGCAAGGAAAATTTCTTCCAGTCTGTATATTTGGTAGATGCTCACTTAAAGTAGGACTTTTGAGATCTGAGAGTGTCTGGGGCTCATGGGAGGCAAACACATCCCTTCTCATTTGGAAGACAATGTTTATCTGTTAAGCATCATAAGGCCCAGTCATACACACCTACCAGGAAAACGTAGGTCCCCAGTATCTGCTAGAGCAGTGGTTCTCAACCTGTGGGTCCCCAGATGTTTGTGGACTTCAGCTCCCAGAAGCCCTGAGCATTGACCATAGTGGCTGGGGCTTCTGGGAGCTGAAGTCCACGAACATCTGGGGACTCACAGGTTGAGAACCACTGTGCTAGAGCAATATCCATGGTCCATGCGAGGGCCACGGCTTCCATCGCCAGCCAGCATTCTTGCTCTGTATGGTGAGCTGTTTTCTCAGCTGAAGAAGGAATCTCACTACATCCCACAGCTCCCCTGCTTCCATCAGCCAAAGAAAGAGTCCCCCTCCTTCCTCTGCTGAGAGAGCCATGCGAGGCCCAGCTGCATGGAACCATACACCCCTCTCAGCAGAGGAAGGAGATGGATACTGGTTCCTGTGTTGGGAGAGGCACACAGCTCTGAGCAGCTGGGCCTCCCACAAGATTTGGCACCCAGAGAGGGGGCTGCTCACCAAGCTCTACCAGGAAGCGAGACAGGTAGGCAGGCAGGAAGGGAGAGCTGGCTGGTGGAGCTGGATGCCTCCCTCACAGGCTCACTCAGTCTGGAGGTCAAAATAAAGCAGGGCTTCCCAAACGGCGTGCTGCGACATGTTAGTGTGTCACCTGAAGTGCGTAGGTGTGTCACCTACAATCTTGTAAATGTATGTTATTATTTATAAATCATATATTTTTAAAAATATATGAAAGGTTTTCATGAGATATGTTGTGTCCCCATACATTTTGTTATTACAAATGATGTATGTGTCTGTATCTCTTATAAGGGGCTAGTTTAACTTCCAGTTTGCTAGTAAAACTGAATTACTGTGTTGAGAAATGATGCATGTCGAAAAAGTATGTCACCAACATGAAAAGTTCGGAAGGCTCTGAAATAAAGCATTTGGTATAATCCGTGTTTTTTGTTATCCACAGTTACTCCAAGAATGCTATTATAGAGGACCTACTGTATATAAATATTTGAATATCATTGTTAACAAACAGTAGTTGGTGATTCTTGTTTAGTGTGTTTGAATCAGTGAGAAGAATTAAAGTACATGTATTTGGAACTGGGTCTTACTAAAAGCCTGGTTCCTGCACAGCCAGTCAGTGAAGAGGTCAACCAGTTTGATCACTGAACCACTTTGGACAGTTTAGAAAAGTACTGTTGAGAAGTAATTAACTGCAATGGTAGTTTTGAGCCCTTCCAATCCCAGCTAGTTAGTATTATAGTTACAATAAAAAATGTTAGCTTTCTGATTCTCAAAGGTAATGTAAAAGAACACCTATCCCTAGGAACTGCTGTGCTGCTGCTACTGCTACCATAAAACGCGCTCAGCTCCAGCCTACCTTGTTGTTGCTTCCAAACCCACAACAGAGCATGAGGTGACAGCGTTGGCAGCAGCCTTTCCCTCCAGCTATCCCAATTTGGCAGGGATAATCTGACTAAACCTGTGTCATCCCACCTTTTTAGCTGCTATTAAAATGCCCCAGTTTCTCTTTCCTCCCACTTTTCTTTTTGTCCTCTTCTTGCTTCAGAATTCTGCAAACTGAGTACTACCTTTCATTAACTATGCAGGGAGGGAAAAAGAAGACAGGGAGGAATTTTGCCCTTTCCAGGAGGCCCAGGCAAGTAGCCTCCCCTAGCTTGTGTGTTCTACCTTGTTAATAATTTTTGCTATCTTGAATACACTCTGATTGATGGTGCTTGGCCACATTCGTCGTGTTTTTTAATCTGCAAAAACTTGGGAGGTATGGGCTTGCTTTTCAGCCTGCTTTGGTGATCATTCAAGATCATGACTCAGAGAGTTCAGTTACCTCTTTATTTCCAGAACTGGAAAACCATGTTATGGAATAAGCTTGTCTAAAAGGCTGTTTAAAAGTGTCTCCTTTCTCAGTGTCATGTCAGCCCATTTATTAGGGAGAAGATCTTAGTTTATATGGGTATAAAGTGGGACTACGACCCTGCAGACCAGGGTTTGAGGCCCTGCTTGGCCATGGAAACCCACCGGGTGACCTTGGGCTTGTCACAGACCCCAGAATACCACGTGAAAGGTTTTCCTTAGGGCCACCATGAGTTGGAAATGACTTGAAGGCACACAGCAACGAAGTTCTCAGGAACTCTAGTTGAATTGGTTGTACACTTAATTTATTAAATTGCTTTAACTATTGCTTTCATTTTATGCTTTTGTAGATTAAAAACATGTGTGATTAAGTCTTATTATAAATCACATTTAGTGCTGGGAAAGGTGGACTGGAAATATTTTTAGATGTATTAAGCAGTTTTTTACAGTTAACCTGTAGTGACAAAGAACAGCAAAATTGCAACTTATCTCTCCAGTTGCTGATCTAGTGTTAAGGCTGTAAAAATAGCCTGGAGTAAACAAACACCTCTACCTGTAGCATGTATGTGTGTGTGTACAGTGGGCACTCAGTATCTGCTAGAGTTTGGTTCCAGGAACCCCTCATGGAAACTAAGGCTATTCCCACACTACACTCTTATAGTGCTATTATTCCACATTCAACATCCTGTGGAATTCTGGGATTTGTAATTAACTGAGGCCAAAGAAGTCTCTGGCTGAGAATTCTAAAGGCCCCTTCTTAAACTGCAAGCCCCAACATTTTACATACCCTCCAACATTTCATTGGTGAAAACGGGGGCACATGTGGCCAAAGCAACATGAGAGTGTGGTCAGGGTGGCAAAAGTTATAAATGCAGAACACACAAGTTAGGAGAGGCTGCAGCAGTTTGCTTTGTCCTGAGCCTACTGAGAAGGGCAAGATTCCCCTCTTCCCTTCTCTACTGAGTTAAGTGAGTGCAAACTATTTTTACATTTTGAACTCATTTCGTAGCAACTGATGTAAGCCAAAGACAAAGGGGTGAAAGTGGAAGGAATACAGATATTTTAAAAGCAGTTGAAAAAGTTGGAGGACAGAGGATTATGTGGAACCATCCCTGCTAAACTGGAACAACAAGGAAATCTGCTGTAGGTGGGCTGTTCAGATAGGTAGGATCAATTTTTGTATTCTAAGCTGTCCCTGTGGAATAAGGCAAACTCTGTGTTGGGAGTGAAAGATGCTTTGGAAGCCTTGCCTTCTCTGGCAGGAGATAATAACCAATGCAGATTCAAATGTACTTAATATCTCTCCCTTCTCAAGTTGAACTGAAGCATGAAAAGAGCTTCTAGGGCCCAGCCTTGGTGAACCTCACCACAAATTAGGGCCTGCTCATTTCCTTTGGTGCCTGGGGCCCCCTGGGGAGCAGCTCATTAGCAGATTAAGAAAAGCAGTCTCCGAGGGGCGAGGTAGAAGTGTCCTCAATCGAACAGGGCCAGAAATGACTTTTAAGAGGGTGGCGGTGACATGAATAATAGATCTGGGGTGCACACAGCATGGGGTGCCTGGAGGCAATGAATTATGCTGTCTGGATGACATGTGTGCTGTTGCTAATTAGTAGAATTGAGGGGCCTATTGGATCTGCTCTCCCAAATGGGGTCCCAATCCCATTGGCTTTGTCTCTCACTACCCCCTCCCCATATAACTGCCTCTAGTTCTTCTGCTCAAATCACCCACTGCAGAAAGAGAGATGTACAATTAAGGGTCGTAAGGTCCAGCCTCCAGAATCCCAGCCAACAGTCCCAGTCTGCACCTCATCCTGTAAAGAAATCAGTGTTTGGCTGGATGGTGCCAGACCCATAGGGGGAGGGGGTACAGCTGCTGATTTTTTAATTTTAGGAGTAAGATTCCAGTCCCTTTGGAAGGACCCACAAAGCAGAGCAGAAGAGCATTGGCAGTTCATAAATGCAGGCAAAGCAGAATCTGGCAGGTTGTGTACAGGTGGAACCAGCAACCTGGCAAAAACTGGCATCTCATGGGGATTTTCTGGCAGAATCTGCTAGAATTAGCTCTACAATGAGATAAGGGAGCTCACAGGTCTGGAAACACTACACAGCATAACTAGAATCCCTTTTCCTGGGCCTACATACCTGTAATTTTATATTTCCCACAATGTTCTGGATCACCTGATGTATTTTCATTATCTATTGTGACTTCCCAGTTCTCTGCAGCTGCTTCTAGCTAAACCGATAGGGGAGGTACCATGGTGATAATGGTGGTAGTGGAGAACCCCTCTGATGGAATTTTGCCAAGGGCACTGTCACCTCCTGGCTGAACTTAGGAGCAAAACTGTAGGGTGACAGGCATGAGCCCCATCATAGCAGAGCTTGGAAGTAATAAGTTATAAGTTATGACTGCACCTGTAACATGTTGCTATAGGGTGGAGGATGAGTAACAAGGGTGCAACACTGCTTTTGCAAAATAGCTTACTTGCTGGTGATGCTATTGGTTCTAACATGTACACATTCTAAGAGCTTTCCAAACTTTTCATGTTGGTGACATGCTTTTTTAGACATGCATCATTTTGCGACACAGTAATTTCAGTTTTACTAGCAAACCAGAGGTTAAACTAACCCCTTATAAGAGGTATAGACACATATATAAATTGTAATAGTATAATGTATGGGGACACAGATCTCATGAAAACCTTTCATATATTTTTTAAAATATATGATTTATAAATAATAACATACATTTCCATGATTGTAGGCGACGCACCTACACACTTCAGGCAACACACTAACATGTCATGGCATACCATTTGGAAAGCCCTGTTCTAAGTAATGCATACATTTATCTTGTGAAAGATGGGGGGGGAGGGGTTGGAGATTTTGTTGTTGTTGTTGCTCTCTGACCCTCAAAGCTTTCCCTGTCTCTCCACTCTTCCTGTCCTGTCTCACTCTTGTCAGCTCTGGTTTTTCCTCCAGAGCAAAACTCTGTGTCCAAGGCATAGAGAGTAAGATAGTGCAGTCAGTTCTGGGTCCTAGAAAATTGGCTGCATCCTTCCCAGTTCTTCATTATTAAGCATCTTTTACCTTGGACAGCAGCAATAGTCTTTGTTGCTTGATCTTCCCTGGGGCAGTTAAGCCCTGCCCTGTCCAACTGTGTGTGTGTGTGTGTGAGAGAGAGAGAGAGAGAGAGAGAGAGAGAGAGAGTGTTGCAAGGAGGTTGGGCTTTAGCTCCTCTGCTGCCGTCTTCTGGCATCCCCATAAAATCTGTGCTTGGGGACAGTTTATAAATGTATTCTATATTTCTGATCAATTCACTTTTTCTGGCATCCTTTGGAGATTATCCATATTGACTAGGCGATGTACAATGATGCTGTGGAAGGTTTTATTTTCCCTCCTTCATCTGTCTAAAAGTAGCTATAGATGAGTTCATTCACGCTGTCCAGTTCAGCTGAGACACCAAGCTAGAGTATACTTTTATAGATTACTGGCATATATACCCAATGTTGCCCAGGATTTTATTTTCTCATAGGTAATACTTGTTAGAAAGATTTGAGATCCTGTGTCTCTAATTCCCCAAACTGTCTTGTCCAGTACCTGTCACTTTTCCCCATATTTCCCAATCCAATCTGTATTCAGAGTTATTAACATACAGAGGTTGGGTTTCTAAGGGAATATGTGCCCTCCTCCTTGCTGCTAAGCCTCATCTCCATAGCAACCAGCCTATTCAAGACAGGCACAGTTGACTGAGGCCCCATAGCTCTCTAGCTGAGCATTCTAAAGGCCTTTCCCTAAACTGCAAACCCCGGGATTCTACAGAATCTTCTTAGGCAGCCAATCAAATGAGGTCCTGGCCTGACACAGCCAATTATGAAGTCTTTGCCTGACACAAACAAACTTTGACTTTTATATATTAGATATATAGAAAGAGTAAGTCTCTCTCTCTCTCTCTCTCTCTCCCTCTCTCTCTAATGGACTAGGACAGTGGTTCTTAACATAGGGTCCACAGACTCCTGGGGTCAGTAGAGCCTTCGCAGGGGGTCCATGAAGTCCTGCTGTTGGATACCACCAGCAGCAGCAGCAACAACAGGGATGCAATAGCAGGGCATGGTACAGGTACCCAGACTGCTCCCTCATTTGCAAAGAAGGGAGAAGTTTGGGCACATACACATGGCTGCCACTGTGTCCCTTTCATCAGGGATGTGGCAGCAGGTGTGTGTGTGTGTGTGTGTGTGTGTGTGTGTATGCTGAAATTGTTCCCTCGTTTGCAAATGAGGGAGCAGTTTTGGTGCCCATACACCCCGTTAGTTTTTTTCCCCTTCCTCAGTGATCCTTCTTAGGGAAGATAAAGTTTTCATATATGTGTGTCCTCTGTCTTATTTTGATCTCTCTCAGTCTTTCTCATATCATGCACAAACAGAGACATAGTTGAAGTTGAAGTGCTTGTGGTAATTAATTTCACAAATTTTAATGGAACAAGGACAGTGGTGCTGTAAATGTGTATTAAAACATTAGTGTGTTAGTGTATTGGGTAACTACACACAGTATTGTCTGCTGCTGTGTGTTATCAAAGTGTCCATTGTGAAGAAAGTGTTTTGCATGGCTTGTGCATGCCTTGCATACATTTAGGTAATGCTGATGTAACAATAGAGGCATTAGAGAAACTGTTTCACTCCAGATGTTGTACTCCCATCTCCCATAAACCCTAGCAAATAGGGCCAAAGTTCAGAGATGTTGTCGCTGTGTGTCTTCAATTCCTTTCCAACTTATGACAAGCCTAAAGAGAACTTATGATGGTGGGGTTTTTTGGCCAGATCTGTTTAGAGAGGGCTTGCCTTTGCCTTCCTTTGAGGCTGAGAAAGTGTGACTTGTCCAAGGTCACCCAGTGGGTCAAGCAGGGATTCCAACCTTGGTCTCCAGAGTTGTAGTCCAACCCTGAAACCACAATCCCACACTGGCTATCAGTCAGAGATGACAGAGTTGCAATCCAACCAACACTGAGAGGTTGAGACTTTTCTCACCCATGTAAAAATGCAAATGGTATTCATTTAGAAGTGTTTCACGTATATGTGAATTAATCCTAATGTCATGCCTATACAGAGTTACAGGTTTAACAATTCTGCTTGCCAAGTATGTTCTGATCCTCCATGATCTGATCTTTCCAACTGAGTAAAAGGTGTGTGCTTACAGGTGGTGAGAGGGAGACTGCTTCCTGCAGTAGATGTAGATGAGATTCTAATTAACATCCTTCTGTGGCCTTTGCCCAGTGCAAATGGCTTTCCCAGGCTAGATCAATGACTCCTCTGCCCAAAGCAATGGGCCATTACACTCAGAGCCTTTTCTTTTTTGTCAGGATAGTTAACTAAGTTCACGGGTCACCTAGAGCCCTGCCACCTAGAGTTCCTTGCTTGTCTTATCTTTGTTAAATAATCCTGTTATTAGCAAGCTCCCAAAGGAAAGGATTTTGGAGGTCTTTGAAATGTAAATATTTAATACATTCTGGCTGTCAGATCTGCTTAGAAATTACAGTAGTAGTGCCAAGTATCCAGAGCAGTCAGAGTGCTTCATACACATTACTCCAACAAACATTGCAGCAGTCTCATATAGGATGAAATAGTTATCCCCATACATGGCTAGAGAGCCGAGACTGAGAATTTTGGCTTACCAAAATTCAACTGACCTAATGAGAGTCAGAGTCTGGGATTTCCCAGATCATGGATCATAGATGATTACGCCAGTTTTATGATGTCATAATGGCTTTTTGTTGTTTTATGCCAAGTGATTTCCAACTTATGGCGACCCTATTATGGAGTTTTCTGGGCAGAGAGTGTGTGATGCGCCCAAAGTTACCCAGTGGGTTTCCATGACCAAGCAGGAATCAAACCCTGGGCTCCAGGGTTGTAGGTCAACATCCAAACCACTACACCACACTGGCTCATGCCCTCCATCATCTCACAGAAGAAAATGTGTGGCAAACAATGTGTGTGTGGTCAAGATGGAAAAAGTTATTAAGTTATTAATGAAGAAGAATATACAAGCAAGGAAGGTTGCAGCAGGGCAAGATTCTGCCCTCTCCTATCTTTTCCTCCATGCTGTGGTAATTGAATGCAAATTACCACTTTGAGTTCAGTTTGCAGCAACTGAGGTCAGGACAAAAGAGAAAAGTTGGAGGAGGAGAGAGAAACTGGAATATTTTAAAGGCGGCTGAAAAAGGGATAAAAGAGGTTTAATCAGCACTCTGCCTGCCATATTGGGAAAGTTGAAGGGTACATGTGATGTGTCATAAGCAAACCAGTGTGGTGTAGAGGTTTGAATAGTTGATCTATGACTCTGAAGATCAGGATTTGATTCCCTGATTGGCCATGGAAACTTACTGGGTGACCTTAGAGCCCCCAGAAAACCCTGACAGGTTCGCCTTAGGGTTGCCATAAGTTGGAAACGACAGTCGACAACAACTATAAGGTGTCATTACGCTTTCACTCAGGCTATTCTAGTCTGTCTTGAGTTTGACTCATAATTTTCAACCATCTTGATTTTGGGTTTGTTTGTTTTCTTACAGTGATAGAATGCTTCTGAAGTGATGACTCCAGGCATTCGTGTTAAGTGTAACAGAACAGTGGCACGGATGCCCTGCTTTGCCTCTGTCTGCAGATTGCTGAATCTGCTTCAACTACAAAAAAACCTTTTACAAAGGTAGCAAAAGTTTTGGGCCCTGGATTTAGTGACTGCATCTGTATGAAGCAAACTTTAACTCTGCTTATTTGCACTTTTTGGTTTTATTTTCAGAGCCTGGAAAAGTTACTTTTTTTGCGTACCAACCCCAGGGACTTCACAGGCCGTCCTGGCTGAGAGACGTATTTTTTTCCATGCTCTGTTTTCCTCCCCCCAGTCTATGCAAAACAATATACTATGATCTATTTAAAATACAATTGGCTCTCCACATTTGCAGGTCTGACTTTCACAGATTTGATTATCTGTGAGTTTCTCCAACTTCTGCCCCCTCACTTGAGACACTTCTTTCTGGGGGAACCTTCCCTCATGGCAGGTCCAATCAGGCCACACAGCTCTTCAGAAACCTACTTCTGATTCTCCTCCCCCTCCACCAACTGTGCGGGGCCACGTAAAGAGAGCTCACAGCCCAATTTCTCAGCACCGCAAACCCCCTCCCAATGCCCCCCCACACCCCCAAGATGGGCAAGAGAGAAGTATAGGGCCACCATGTAGACTCACCTCATTTCCTGTCTCATTTCCTCGACCTGATTTGGACCCTGGGAGCTTACTCTCCACACCACACCCCAGCCCCTTTCCCATAGACACACACACACATTTTGATATTTGCAGATTTTCCACTTTTGCAGGGGTCCTGTGCCCTTAACCTTAGTGAATGTGGAGGGCCAACTGTACTGTGATCATTTCAGTAGGAGTGTTATTTAATCTATTTTAAATTTTTTCTACTCCCCTACACCCAGTAGATTCAGGGGTAGTGTGGAAAGACACAAATAAAATTAAAGATTTAGTACAATAAAGTATCAGTGACAACTAGAATATCAGGAAAAAACACAAAGCAAGCAGAAGAAATATTACCATTTATATGCTTTGGCAAAAAATGTCTTAACCTACTGCACTTATGAACACACACACACACACACACACACACACACTGTAATGTCAAAAAGACCTTGTTCTTTTGTAGGTACATGCTGTACAAGGTGTTAGCAGAAGGACCTCTTCTGAAGGTACATATTCAGGCTGGACCTTGAATTAAGCCCAGAAACAAATAGGTACTGTTTGTAAATCCATTCACATTGCTGTGAAGTGAGCAAACCTTGCTATAGCCATTAGAATTCTAGCAGCCAAAATCTGCACTAAAGGAAGCTTCTGAGTCATCTCAAAGGGTAGCCCCAGGGATCATACAGCAGTCTATGGAGGAGATTCCCAGAACATGATTCACTGTGGCTACGGTGTCTCTTTCCAGCAATGGCGACAGCTGATGGAAAGGCCATCAGGGTATCTGGTAGACTAGACAATTAAAATACATTACTCTGAAGATTCTAAGTCATAGAATACCTTTGGTAGTAGAGGCTTTGTATGCATTATAACTAGTATTTAAGAGGTTGTCTGATAGAAATTGATTGGTCCATGACTTCTAGAAGCAAAAAGGGGACACAGAAGTCTACAAGCATAGAAATTATCATTTATGCTTTTCAATTATGTCTCCTTTCATGGCTTAAAGAAAGGAGTGAATGACAGCAAAGTAACCAGGTTCAGAGACTTATTTGACCTATTTTAGTCTTCTTTTAAGTAACCTCTGACGGTGATGAGGAGAGAAAGAGAAGTTGAGAAGTTCCAGATTAATCCAGGGGCCTATTCACACTGTAGAATTATAGCAATGTGATCACATTTTAACTGCCATGGCTACATCTTGTGGAATTGTGAGGTTTGTAGTTTGGTCAGAGGCACAAGAGGAACTGTGTGGCAAGGTGTTCCAAAGGCACCTCCCATAACTGCCAGCCCCAAGATCCCACAGGATATTGCCATGCCAGTTAAAGTAGAATAATAGCACTATAATTCTGTAGTAAGAATAGGCCCCTAGTTTTCCCATCATACAGATCTGTTGTTAAGCTACTTCACTGTATAGCTCTACATCATACAGTCACTGTATATCAGAGCTTTCCAAATTGTGTGTCGCGACACATTAGTGCGTCAGCTGCAGTTTGTAGGTGTGTTACTTGAATATTACTGGTGGAGGGGCTGCCTCTTCCACTGCCGCCATCCCAACCGAGAAAGACCCCAGCAAGGGTGGCGGGAGCGGGCCAGACTCAGGTGGAGGGGCTTACTGAATTACTGTTTTATGAAATTATGCATGTCTAAAAAGTGTGTCACAAACATGAAAAGTTTGGAAAGCTCTGCAGTGTATGTACACAACTGTACACTGTTGTGACACACTGCACAGGTATGTCAAGTACCTCAGGCAGAATCCCACTTTCAGGTACCTCAGGCAGAAGATTTTGGACATCGTGCAAAGACACAAAACTGTTAGTTATTTCTTTTGCTACAATTGTATTTGTGATGTCAGGGATGGGGAGAAATGCTGGTAGGATTTGGCTCCCCTTGGGTGATGTCCTTCTGGACATGGGTGAAGGAGGAGCAGTCTGTTTAGCCTCAGGCTGCAAAACGGCCTTAAGACTGACCCTGAGGTGTGTGTTGAACGTTGTTTGCTGGTGCATGCAAACCACAATGTATTAGGGCAGGATTAACTTCTTTAATTTTATCCAGACTGCTAACAAGTTAATGAACTGCACATAACACCCTTTTAATACACAGAGGATTATTTTGTAGCCTTTGCTCCTGAACAAAACATAAACTTTGGTACTGTGTAGTGTGAGCTGCGAGAGCCATCGTGGTATAGTGTTTGAGCGTTGGACTATGACCCTGAGGAGGAGGGTTGAATTCCCTGCTCAGCCATGGAAACCCATTGGGTGACCTTGGGTGCATCACACTCTCTCAGCCCCAGAAAACTCTGTGATAAGTTTGCCTTAGGGTCGCCATAAGTCGGAAACAATTTGAAAGTACACAGCAACAACAACAGTGTGGGCTGCATGTGTCACATACTTAAAAGGTGAAAGATTTATCCAATCTGAAGAAAAAACATTGTGTGTGTGTGTGAATACACACATACACACACACCAGAGTATACATAGTTGTGGGTGTGTGAGTGTGAAAAGGAGAGCGATACCATGCACAAGAAAGGCAAGCGACATAGAGGGGAGGGGCAGAGTGGGGAACTGCATTTCTTCCAGTTATGGGGCCATGTCTTTCTGAAGCAGAATGCTCCTTGACTGGATGCTATGTGATCCTCTATGGTGTGCTCTCCCACTTCACACACCTTTGTATGCCCACCTCATTCCCCCCTTCAGAACTCCCTATGGATTTCCGCAGCCTGTTCCCCTGCAAGGTGAGCACTGAGGTACTGGCACCTTTTCAGTTCAGAAAGCTATGAAAAATCAAACATGGAAATGAAGACGCTTGTGTTTGCAGATCAAAGGGCCTGAATTTACCTTTTGCTTCACTTGATCTTCAAACCCAGCCTGAATCAAAGCTGCCCAAGGGGAGCCGGCAGACAGGGCTCGTGCCGGGAAAAGGGAGGCGGGTGGAGGTGGGTGGAAGAAGATGAGGGTGGAGAGAGAAAACTCAATGTACATTTGCTGCATAAATACTTTCAGAAGTTTGTCTAAGTCTGATCATCTCTGTTCAGCCCAGGTACTTTGCCTGCTCCTCCTGGCTCTGAGCAGTTGGCACTGGAGATCTGTGGTGTGTGCATGTGTGTGGGTGTGCATGCATGCATTCTCATTTTGCTTTTTGAGTTCAGAAAGTAACCACAAAAGCAAAGGAAAGGCCACCCTCTCACCATCACAAAACAGGTTTATAGTGTATATACCTTTTGAACAGGACCCATTCCTGGCCTTACTGCAGTGGCGTATCTAGCCTAAACAGTGCCTAGCTAGGGCAAGTGTGGAAGTTGTGCCCCTACCTTCTTACACCTACCCCATCCCTACTTGTACAGCTTTTTTGTGCCACCCTGGCATTGGCACCCAGGGCACGTGTCCTACTTGCCCCATCCTAGATACACCTCTGCCTTTCTGAATCCCACTGTGTTTTGCCCTTTGAGCCAGGCATTTCAGGCTTCACCCAAGTATGAGGAATTTTAACTTCCTCCAACAAGCTTAAGAGTTCATGAGGTAGGTCAGGCTGGGACTATTTACAGTTTACTCAGAAAAATGATTCGGGGAAATAATTTACATTTTACTATGCTCAATTTGTGAGCATACTTTATTCAGGCAGTAATTAAAAATGGAATTTGTTTTTTAAAATATTACTGTTATGAATGGAGATGCAATGTCCTGAACTGTAAAAAAAACACCTGAACTATGAGGAACCTCTTTGTTTTTGCCAGTTTAAAAGGCGCAGGCAATCAACAAATAAATAAATAATGAAAAATGAAAACAGAAGAAAGCATCAACATTGTTGTATGCCTTCAAGTCATTTTCAACTTACAGCAACCCTAAAATGAACCTATCATGGGGTTTTCTGGGGCTGAGAGTATGTGATATGCACATGGGCACTCAGTGGGTTTCTGTGGTTGAGCAGAGAATTGAACCCTGATCTTTAGGTCTGTAATTCAACACTCAGACTACACCACAGCGGCTCTTATCAACATTAGTAAAACAAATAAAATGATTTTGTTCCTTTTAGTCCTCCATAATGCAAGCAGACATATAGCCCCATTCCGATTAAAAGAATTTAGAAAAGGAAACCAAAACTAATGTTACTGTAGTTTCTAGTCTGAACTTGTGGCATATTAGATATCATTCGATATCAAGAATTTGGCCTTCATTACCCATTCCTCTCCATGTGCTTGTGAGGCCCCCGGACACAGCCAAAAATAGCTGAACCATTCAAAACCAATCCAGGCAGGCCAGTATTTGCTGGACTGCAGCTTCAGGAGACCTCTAGGCAAGTACTCTTTAAGATCACATTATGTATGCACACTGTTTACAAAAGACTCCCTGCCCCGAGCAGGCAGCTTGACGAGCCAAATACTCAACTGTCAAGCACTCCGTGTTTGCATACTGTCTACTCTATTGACAAAGCTGTCATAATTCAATCATGCTAAATACTGACCTTTCGGAGCCTTTGTGTCTAGCCCGAAACCCATTGTTTTCTCCGGGAACGGACTAGCCTACAGGCACATTTTCCCCTATAAGACACCCTGATTTTGAGCGCTTCTTCGGATCGCTCCTGGCTTCCATCCCGCCTTGCTGCCACTCCGTTTGCCGAGCCTTCCCCTCAGCTTCCACATGCTGAGAATCTCCCCTCCAACTGACTTTTCTTCTGACTATCCGCACTTCAGGATCAGGTGTTGTATTTCCCCTGAAAAATCCCTCTTAAAATCCTCTGTCTAACTCCTACTTTTCTTTCATTAGGTCTGTGTGAGTGTTTGCACACATACGTATTGACTGTGTTTCAAAATAAAGAAAAACAATTTTAATTTACTTCTGCTTGATTATTGACTTGGCCTGACCCCGTAAACATTGGGTCCAAGATCTCGCTAGGTTGCCCTGCCTCTTGCATTGCTTAGCTAGTGCTCTTGCTAATTCCCATTCCCCATTATTTGGAGCACATTGAGGTGTCCCTCATGGGACCCCAGAAATCAGGGTAACACTAATAATTAGAGTGATATGAGATACCGTGCATAGTCTTACATAGTTTTTAGAAATAACATGAAGAATTCAATATATGAACACTTTTTATAACCCATTTATTAATTCAAATATAACCCAATAATCAAATTATAATCCATTTTTCCTTTTTTTCCCCTAGGAAAAATAGGAAGAAATTTTTCATGAATTTTCTGTGGTTTTTTCCCCCTCTTTGCCCTTCACATGTCTAAAGATAACATCACATCTTCTGCTATCTAGTATGGGAACTGGCAAATAGCTGTCTGTGGGTTCAAAATGGAGTCACTTATTTTGCATTGAAAGGGTAATTAATATATGACAGTCATCAACAGCATATTATGCTAACTGTATTCACATTATTAATGAACAACTAATTGATAAGAGACAAGATTGATTCACTGCTGATCCCAGCAGACTTTCATAATGTGGAAACAAGATACTTCTCTTCCCCTTCTGTCTCAAGGAAAGGCTATCACTGTCTTTAAATTTTTTTAAAAAAAACTTCTACTGAAAGAAATACAAGCTGTGGGAAGGTGGCGGGTGGGCGCAAAAGTGCACGGGGGTGTTGCGGGCAGGTACAGAAAGGCGCGGGGGTGGTGGGTGGGTGCGGAAAGGCATGGGGGTGGCAGGCAAATGCAAAAGTGCATGGGGGTGGGGGGCAGGTGTGGAAGGGCATAGGGGGTGGGCAGGCACGAAAGTGCACGGGGGTGGCGGACAGGCTCGGGGGGGTGGCAGATGGAAGAGTGCAGGAAGGCAGTGGGCGGGTGTAGGAAGGCTTGGGAAGGTGGCATGTGTGTGTGAAAGGGCATGGGAGATGGTGGCTTTTGTGCTCCCAGGAATGGCACCCAGGGCACGCGCCCCAGTTGCCTCACCCTAGATCCACCTCTGGTTGCAAACCAATTGTGTCAGGTTTTCTGTGAGAACAAGAGACCTCAACTTCTCATACTAACAGCCTAAAGATAAATTGTGTAGGCATTTCCCCTGTTTTTGGAGCAGTCATCACATAAACGAAATAGTGATACTAGTTTTTTACTAATATCATTTTTCTATAAACAAAGAGAGTAACTCAGTGCTATCACCGTCTTGACTTCTTTGTGAGCTTCTCTAGGGCAGTTTTCCACTCACTGCTGGAGCCAGAGCCTGCTTCCAAATGAAGGGCTCCTAATGCTTGAAATGGAAAGACATTGGGAAGCTATTTTAACTTTCTTTCCCTGACAGGTTTTCCTGCTGAGAAAAAAAGAGAGAAAAAAGAGAAAAGTAGTGGAAGGTTACAAAAGGTGGGAGGTTACAAAAGGAAGAAGGCATTGTCCACAGAGAATTCCATAAATCACACTTGAGTGATAAAAATCTTGTCTGGAAGGTGATAGTGTCTGATTTTGAAAGCTATCAGATTCAGCCTTGGTTAGGACTTGAATTAGAGATCGCCAGGTAGGGCTAGACAGGAATCCTTCCTGAAACCCTAGAGAGCCTTTGCTGCCAGTCAGAGTTAACAATACAGGTCTAGATGGGACAGTGTCTTGACTCAGTGTAAACCAGTCCCCATATTCTTAATTCACTAGCACGTCAGGGATTATGGTAGCACAGCCAGAAACAAGAAGCAAAGAGATTTCAGCAGCAGATCAGTAGGCAAAACTTTATAAAGAGTTTTAAAAGCAGTTTATTTTAGAAGCCTCTATTGCATTGACTTTTAACAGCACATAAAAAGTTGTGATATAGATACTCAATAAGGGTAGCCACGTGTGTCTGAATATAATGGTGGCATCCTGTTAGTGACTTCCACATATATAAGTTCAGCTTACATCTATATAATTTTTTTTTTAATTGTTGCAGATGTCAGAATTTTCTACTGGTCTTGCACAAAGACCAATCTCTTTCTCAAAACCTACCTTTTAGCTACTGCAGTCCCCTCACTAAACAACCATTTATTGCCCAGTGGAAACCAAGAGATAGCAGAGAAGAATCCAGCTGTGTTTCTGTAGTGATCATAATCCCAGTTCTCTGAAGGACACCTGGGTTGTGGACTATGCCTTGTCGCTGTGTATCCAGCCGCAGTAATATAGCTAGATACTTCTCTGGTCATGTTGGAAGGGCTGCAGCAGGTCAAGGGTGGATTTTGGAGGGTGATGGCAGAGACGTGGCATAATTCCTCCTGACTGAATATTATACCATGGGCCCTTTAACATTATGCAGTTACAGCTAGCTCTCTATTTTCGCTAGGATCAAGGGCACAGGCCCCTCACAAAAGTGGAAAAATAGTAAATATCAAAATATGTGTGCTTCTGCCTGTGGGAAGGGGGCCAAGGTATGGGGATGAAAACGGGCAGCCAGGGCCAGCGAAAAGAGAGGGAAGAGGTGGTTGGCCCCATATTTCCCCATCTCCTTCCTTGGGTGTGTGGGGCATCAGGAGAGGGTTTGTGGCACTGAGAAATTGAGCTGTGAGCATCCTTTGCTGGCCACGCAGTAGCTGCTGGTGGTGGTGGTGATGGAGGTGATGGAGGAGGAGGTGGCAGCAGCACCAGCAGGTTTTTAAAGGGCTGTGTGGCCTGATTAGAGCCACCGAGAGGGAAGGTTCCCTAGAAAAGAAAAGCCTGGGGTGATGTGGGGGGAGGGGTTGAAGAAATTCACAAATAATCAAATCTGTGAAAGTCAAACCCGCAGCGCTGGCTGTATAGCACTATAAACAGGGGAAACAGGTCACAGTTAGAAGAGTTTTTGTTCTAACCCATATGGCAGAATTCTTACATTGTTGAACCCCGGATAGAGCATTTTACCTTTGGCCTACTGTAGGATGGATTAGATACCTCCTTCCAGCTCACTGAGGATGCACCAGCCTCAGATGCCACACCCAACCCTGCCCAGCCACCACAGAAGCTTCTTCCTGTTTCCTTATAAAGGGGCAAAATGGTAGGTGTTCAGCATGTGACAGTGGGTAAGGAGAGAGAGAAAGCATGGATCTCTTAGCCTCCTGACTCCAGCATGGAGACTAATTGAGAGCCTGACTCCTCCCACTCTTGTTGCAAGCAATGGACAGGAACAGAGGCAGATCTAAGGTGGGGCAACTGGGGCTCATGCCCCAGGTGCAAATGTCAGGGGAGGGCAGAAAGAGGCCCCCCGCCTCCCCCACCACCACCAATCACCCCTCCCCCACACTGCCGATCGCCCCTCCCCCCACACCACCAATTGCTCCTTTCCATGCCACCAATCGCCCCTCTCTCTGCTGCCGATTGCTCCTCTCCCCACCACTGATTGCCCCTCTCCCCACCACTGATTGCCCCTCTCTGTGCTGCCAATCGCCCTTCCCTGCATCATGAATCACCTCTCCCCACTTGCCACAGACCGCCCTGTCCCCTTGCCCCAGGCTCTATTAAGAGTTGGTCCACCACTGGACAAGAAAGTAATTAGATGCACCCAGTTTCTTGCTCTCAGTGACAGATGAATTTGTCTGCATGTTTAAAAGGTAGGGGAAAAACATGGAGGGGAAAAATCAAAGATTGCTCCCAAAGCTATCTTTTTGAAGTGCTAGGAGAAATAGATAAAAATCCCTGCTTCTAGTACTTTGACCCTGCCAGCAAATGTCTCCTAGGACTCTGGAGGCAATAAAACCTCTGAGGTTGGAACATTCCCTGCCTTGGATTTTAGGATTGCTCCCTAAGGCTTCCAACCATGTGCATGCTTACCTGTGAGTGAGCCCCATTGCACACAATGGGATTTACCTCTGGGTGAACAGTACACAGCAGACTTTATTGTGTTGTGTTGAGAGTTAGAGTTTCCCAGGGTGTTAGCCCTTTGGGACATTCTATGAAAGCTAAAGCTGTTAGGAATTAGCCCTTTTAAGCAGAGTTTTCGAAAAAGCATGTGCAAATCTCCATGTGGCTTCCCTGAAAGGAGACTGACTTGGAAAGCAAAACAAGGCAGGCAGTTTCAGGTTCCAAAATTAGAAGATTTACTAATAAATTTTACAATTACATATGCATTGGAGAAACTAGACCCTAACTACCTAACAAAAGGATTAGGGAAGATAGTAGCTTCTTTCTTAACTCACCAACTTCTTGGTGGAGAGGCTAGCACAGCAGAGAGGAGGTGCTAGAAGCAAGATCGTGAAGGGAAAAGAAAAAGAGAGAGTGGCATGGTCTTCTATGGAAGGCCAATGACACTCTCCAGGGTATATCCTGGGTCACATGGTCTGGATACTATAGACAATCATTTTAAATAACACAGAGCAACAGTTGAGATTTTAGATGAGAGGCCAGAGGGTTTTTACATGCAAAGGAAAATTAACCCGATGCTAGCTAAGCCCTATTTGTCCTGGAACAAGAAGTGGAAGGGGAGAGAATGCTAGAATTTTCCAATGCTAAGAAAGACAGAGGATGAGGCTCCAGCTCATTCCTTTGGTGAAGAAGCAGGACTGTTGGTGGGTGCTGTAGAAGGTGAGGGAAAGTGGCATCTGCTAACATTCCTTTTTGTTTTAAAGGAGCAAGACCCCCATCATCTGTCACAGTAGTCAATCCGTCCACTTCCATGCATTTAGAATGCTAACTCACTGTGTCTGCATCTGAAAAATATAAGTATTTTTCGTTCTTCCTGCTTCCCCTGCCTTGATGAAAAATTGTCTGTAACTGAAAGCCTTGCACATAAGGCACCAGGAGAGAGCTGTCCTTGGAGAAGGTGCCATTCTACATTTGTGAGAGATTAACATAATTTCTGCTTAAGGCATGTTTTTTCCAGCAGGGGGTACTACACCCCAACTCTCAGGAGGCTCTGTCTAGCAGGTCATTTCACTTCAGCAGTGATAGTTTGGTTCATGCTCCAGAACTACTAAGCAACAGTGTCACACTCTAGTTATATCAAGGAACCCCCAAAGGGAGGCTGGACACAGCTAGAACTGCTCAGTGGTCATGGTCCACAAGGGCTCTGTTCGGTAGATTTTTATTACCAGAACAAAAGAAGGCCAAAGTCAAAAGGCCTAAAGACATCAGCACATTTTAGCTTCAAGCATTTATTGCCAGTAATGGAGCCTCAAGAAAAGCAATATTAACTGTACAGAATGTAGGAGAAAACAACAGAAAAGCTGGAAAGCCACCAAACAATGTTGCCATGGAAAAATGTGGCGTGACTATCTTGGGAACCACAGAGGGCTGGACTGCAACCCTAAGGAGGCTGTATTTTGGCCACAAAGTCCCAGGTTCCTTATCCCTGACCTGCTTGTTACATTTAACAATAGCACTTTCCTTGAAGAAGTTCATATAGATTAAATCATCTCTGTTGAATACAGAGAAGGGGAAAAGTAAGGCATACTCTCCAACATGTCACAGATGAAAGCCAGGGCACGTGTGGTGAAACAACGTCAGAGTGTGGTCATGGCAAAATATATTGATGAGGGACAACACATAAGTTGGAGAAGCTGCAGCAGTTTGTTTTTATCTGAACCTACTGGGAAGGACAAGATTCTGCTCCCCCTTTCTCCTCTCCACCCTTCTAATTGAGTTAAAACTATCTTTGTACGTGGAACTTGTCAGAGGGATGGTGGATGATGGACGCTACGCAAAAATCCCGGTAGCACTTCCCTCCAGCATTGAGCTCTGGCAAAAAGACAGTTCACCAGAGTCAAGTGTTTAAAAATCACCATCCAGCAGAGTTTACTTACACAGCTTGAAGCGTCCCAGCAGAATGTTAACCATTAGCAGCAAAAACCTTGAAGCCAGGAAAAATACTCCCATGGAAATGTTATCTTCCAACAGGAGGCTTTACTCTTGAGTTACAATACATACAGTATATACAAATCTCCGACGGAGTTTTCAGCATTCAACAGCATGCAGAACATAGTTCTGGCCACTCTCCAAACATCAAGAGCGCTAGAACACCCCCCCCCTTATATACAACCATTGCTGATGCAACTCTAGCAGCCCTTGCAAGAGGTATGATGCAACCTTCCTGCCTGGTTACACAAACCCAGTGACTCATGCAGGTGTTACATGGGATTGCATCATCCACTGTCTTCCCAGGTGCGAAACTTAAATTTACATCATGTATATTTTATTTGGACTTAGTTCTGTTCAACCTGCCCTCACAGAACTCAGTTTGTAGCAATTGAAATAAGCTGAGTACAAAGGGGGAAAGTGGGAGGAGAAGAGAGAAACCAGGATGTTTTAAAAGCAGAAGAAAAAGTAGCATGATAGAGGATTAATTGAGACTGTTCCTGCCAAATTGGGACAGTGGAGAATATGAGGAAGCCAGAATAAACTAAGTTGCTTAAAGCCACCTGATAAGTTAACAGCTGAGCTGGGATGTGAATCATAGCTTCTTCTGCAGTTTTGAACCACCATGTTGTACTGGCTATGGAGTATGACAAAGCTCACAGGGGTCTTTTAGCCTCACAACAACCATGAGAGGTAGATTCAGTAGCTGTTTACTTGAAAAATGTTTGTGGGGCATAAAATTTATGATATGTGGAGTCTGTCTTATCAAGCCACATTGTTTACTCAAATTGTAAAATATCCTTTCCACTTCTGTAAAATCCTTGTTTTATGGATCAAGGAAATGTGAGGCATCTGAATTAAGTCCTAGGCTTGACCAATTTTTCTCAGTCTGTACTTCTCAGACAGTCCATGCGCTGGATGGAGTTTGTGTGCTCTGGGATCTTCACATTGATGGACATCTGCAGACACACTGAATTCTTTCCCCAGAATTCACAAATCTGAAAAATGCACATGGAAGAATGTGCTCATTTCAAAACTGAAACACACTGTAGTTCATAAAAGAAACATGTTGAAGCCATGTTTCAGTGTGCAGCTGAAAACCTGCTTGCAGACATGCACATTTGAAAAGAAAATCAAAGAAAGGGAGAGAACATGTCTCATTGAACCCCTTCCCTTAAGAGCATTGGTCATGGACGAGACATGAGAGTGGGAAAGAAAGGGCAGGCATGGACTGTTTAGACCTGCACATCCCTGCATTTTTGATGACGGAACTGGAGAACTCTGAGCACCTCTGTTCAGTGTCTTCTGAAACTTCATCTCTCTGCTGGAACACTAACTTGTTCTCTGTATATGGAGATATAGAAGAAGCAGAAATAATATTTTAAAATCATGAATAAGTAGGATAAGAGGAAACATAAAGGATTTTATATTTCATCATTCTTTTGGAAGCAACAGGCTGCATTATAGATGAAAAGTTAGGCAGCGCTGGACAAATCAGTACCTGTTGGTGTACTGCAACCTCCTAGTGTCCTCCAGACGCGCTGGACTACAGCTATCAACACCCCCAAGCTATCCTGGCCAGTTCCATAATTAGACCATCTCTTGTTCTGGGCAGAATGTGTCTATTTAGCTCCGCCTGCTGGGCAGCTTTGAAATTCCTGTTGTGTCAGAAGCGGAAATTTGGTAGCACACTGACTGATCATCCCAAAGGGAGAAGAAGAAGGGGCCTGACTCCACCGAGGCCAAAGTCTGACCTTGCGCCTTTTCACAGCTGAAGCAAACAAAAACAGAGAGAGTAACGTTCCCTTTTTTGCCCTCCCATTTTTAAAAGCTATATTGGGATGGACATAAGAAGTGAAACAACTCTTACTGAGAGAGTTCAAAGTATATTTATCACCTAAGGTAAAAGTCCAGTTCCCTCCCATGCACACACATGCACCTTCTTGTTCGTAAAAATAAATTAAGTGACTAGCAAGTTGTTGGTCTTGTGCGATGCTCAAAATCTATTAAGAGACTGCTTCATGATTTTTCTGTCAGTTACTCAAAGTTGTGATCCATGAACTACTACAGGTCCATGAGCCATTAGCTGCCAGCCCTTGGAGTGTGCCCAGTGAAAAAAAGAACTCATTAAAGCCACTGGGCACAAATATGGTATTGGTTCCTGGCACGTGGGGCCAGGGGTGGGGGCGGTGAAGACCAATCCTGCACTTCAACTAGCTTAAGAAACATTGCCTTACCTTATGGCTAAGTTGTGCGCCTCCACCTTATTTCCTTCTAGACAGATTGTCCTATCGAAGCACGCAATGCTTTGCAGCTTAGTACATGCAGTGTACACAGTGTACTCACAGGGAACAGCAATATATTGCTTATGTTGCAAGATGCTCTCACCTTTGTGATGCCAGAGCACTATTTCCAGAGATAAGCTGTGGTCGGTCCTGCCTCACATTCAAACCCTGGGTAGGCTTCCCTGTTCACTAAGCCATATTCACTATGTACTTTGAAAACAGGAAAGATGCCTGTGCCCCCCCATCTGATTTGATTTATTCAATTTATATTCCACTTTTCTCTCAATATGGGACCCAAAGCAGCTTACATTGTACATTAAAGCAAAATAGCTAAAATGATATGTAGTGTAAAAAAAGCATTAAACAACAATCCACTTACATACACTAATTTAAAATAGTTAGAAACACATGAAAACATATAACATATTAAGACAGATAACATATTAAGAAACAGCATACTCCGAATAGTGGAAAGCTAAAGGCTTGTTTAAATAAGAAGGTCTTTACCTACTGGTGAAAGGAGAGCAAAGAAATTTAAAGATTTAAGAAATGAAATTGTGACATAAGCTGTCATTGATTGTAACTTCATTTCTTTAGAGACATAGGTTTATAGTTTGTATGCAGAGACCCAGTGTGGTATAGTGGTTTGTGTGTTGGATTGTTTCTCTGGAAATCTGCCTTTGGGTCCTTGCTCAGCTATGGAAACCCACTGGGTGACCTTGGGCAAGGCACGATCTCTCAGCCATAGAGGGAGGCAAAGGCAGAACTCTCCTCTGGACAGATTCTACCAAGAAAACCCATGATAGGTTCACCTCAGGGTTGCTGTAAGCTGGAAAAAACTTGAAGGCACACAACAACAACAACAAAGTATGTATACAGCACATATGATTGGTTTTTAGGGCTGTAGATTGAGTTTAATGGGGAATTAAATTCAGAAAGTACTGACAGGAAGAATTACTTGATTAAAAATGGCCTTTTGCAAAAACAAGTTTCTTCTGTTAACACAAACACCCTGAACAAATCTTTTAAGGTGTCACAGGACACTTTTTTTTAGTGCAATAGGCTAATGAGACTCTACCATTTTTTTAAATGCACATGTTATGACTCTGTTGTTGTTTGGAATAGAGTACAGGGCAAGGAAGAGAAAAGAAGTTACCATTAACAACACAAAGGATGGCTGAGCCAAATAGTCCTGGGAATGAAAAGAACCAGGTGCTGTACAAAACATATAAGATAACCTTTACCTATCAGTTAGGTGAAAAATGGAATTTCCTGTGGAAAACCCAGTTGGGTGATCAAGAAACAAAAGGTGTGATGAAGCATCAAAGACCCATGTTCTCAATTCTGAACTAGGGATGATGTGTCAGATTTCATGGAGGAAGGGATTTCCCTCATTCTCTCTGTGTGGGGTGTGTGTGTGTGTGTGTGTGTGTGTGTGTATAAGGGGTGGGCAAAGTGCTCACCTAAGGTCTCATATAAGCCCCCATGTTGATTTTGCAGTCCTCAACCCCTGTAGACTGCCTTGGCCTCCTCATTTCTAGTCAAAAGGAAATAGAATGAATTGCTTCTCCTGGATGTCTCCAGGAGTAGCAGTTTATTTTTTAAGTAGATTGCTGGGTTCCCTTGCCCTGTATAAACATTAAAAAAAAACTTTTCAAAACCATAAATGGATTTCTGGTTACTTCCTGTTCTGCTCCTTCACTATTTTTGGCAGTGCGTGCGGTCCCCAGAGGGTCATAGGAACAAAACAATGGCCGCTAGACCCATCACAGTTGATCGCACGGCACGCATATGATGTGTGTGTGGTGGAGGCTTTGATGGGAGAAAGAGTCACAGCAAACTTCAAAGCCTACTGTTAAATGCATTCAATGTTACATTGCAGCTCCCCAGTGTATTTGGAGAACTTGTGATTACTTTTTAAGTAGCACAATATAACAATAGTAGCATTACTTGACATTGGCCAAACATCTAGTCTCTGTGGTTTTTGAATCTGGGAAAAAATAATATGTCCCCTTGGCAGGTGTACTTAGCACACAGGCTGGTTTAATTGTTTGTAACAACAGCTATTCAGTATGGAAAAATACCGGTGGTAGTGGTGGTGGTGCCTCCAGATAGATATCCTGAGACAGAATAACAAATGGTCCCCTCTCCTTTCACAGCCATCATCCCCAAATGAAACTCTTGCAGGGCTTGATAATACTCTGAAGGGGAATGTAAGATACGAAAGATCTTACTGAAGTAGGTGTTCAGATGTTCTAACGCAGGGGCTGGGAATTTGGAATTTAGAAAAATCTAGATAATAGTAAGAAATCCCAAGGGCCCTATTCTTTTTTTCCCCCTTCCATCTGGCCGTCCTGCTCTTACTCTGCCTTAAGAGGTTGGTGACAGTAGTAAACCTAGAAAACTAAGTGCTAAGCAGATGGAAAATGAAGCCAGAAGTTGCCCACTGTAAGTCTGCCCAAATCATAGTGTTCATTCCTAATCATGGTTAATACAAATTATGGTTTGCCCTGGTATCTGAATGAAGCTACTCTCTGATCCAAGGGTGGGCCACTTGTGACCTTCCGGATGTAGCTGGAATTCAGGTCCCATCATCTCTCAACACTGGGTGTCCTGGCTAGGGTTGATGGGGCTACACTCCAATAACAGATGGAGAATCACATTTTGACTACTCTTACTGCAATAGTGTAAGGGATGTTAGGATCTCCACTGTGTCTGTGTGGCTCACCTTCAGCCTTCAGACTCCATGCCAAGTGGTAAGTCAGTTGAAGCTGAACAATGGTTTCTCTTTTTATTTCTTAACCTATGTCAGCTTCGACCCTAAACGCATTGTAGGAGAATACATTATTTCTGAAACCTTGTCCTTCCTTTTTGGGTTCGGTATTATTTATTTGGCCAAGATTGTGATGATGAAGAAAAAAGCTACCTCTTTTTGCACCTCCCATGAAAATAATAACAATAACAACAACATCAACATCAACAGCCCCAAACATGAACATAATACTGAATTATGGCTACAAGGATACCAAAATATGATTTGAAGTCAGTTTGCAGACCCCTGCATACCAGTTATGGATTGCCACTACATTTTAACTTTTTCTCCCCCGGGTAGCCAGATGGATCCAGATGGAACAGAAGGACAGAGTCCCAGTGCCTTTCATACCTGTGTGGAAGAGGGGAACTTCTGCAGGTACAGGGCTGTCCTACAAGCTCCCTCTGTTGAAATTCCCACTTTCACACAACCATTAAGGGAACAGGACTATTGTCCTCTTCTGATTTTTTTCTAAGTTTCTGCCACTTAATAACACAGCATGCAAACAGTGAGGAAAGGGAAAAGAAGGGAGGACGGAAAAACATTTAGAATTTGAAGGAGGAAGAATGTAAATGGATGCTCATACTAGATATCAGCCTGCGTGGCACAAAGAAATAACCCCCCCCCCAGGTATATTGTTATTTTGTGCCTTCAAGTCATTTCTGAGTTATGGTGGCCCTATTACTGGGTTTTCTTGGCAAGATTTGTTCAGAGGGGGGTTGCCATTGCCTTCCCTCTGTGGTGGGGAGATTTGTGTGACTTGCTCAAGGTCACCCAGTGAGTTTCCAGGGCCAATCAGGAATTGGAACCCTGGTCTCTAGAGTCCCAATCCAACAGTCAGACCAATGCAACACAGGGGCTCTAAGGCGTATCGGCATAGAGATAGGGGTAAAAATCTGTCCAAATGGCTGGGTCAGTGTTGTTGCTGATGAAAGGGGACCTTTGCAGATGCAGGCCGTTTCTGCACTACACTCTTATAGTGCAATTACTCCACTTTCAACATCCTATGGAATCCTGGGGTTTGCAGGTGACCCCTCCCTAAACTGCAAACTCCAGGATTCCATAGGATATTGAAAGGGGAATAATCGCGCTATAAGAGTGTAGTACGGAAATGGCCACAGTTAGGGAAGGGAGGTCCTCTGTCCACTGAAGGAATGGTGGTGGGGAATCGCGTTGCCCGTGCCGCGGTACAAGTCTCTCAGTGCTCCATGCCCTCTGGTTTCTGAGCACAAGCACATAGTCTTAAGCTGTAAAAGTGTAGCAAACTTGTCTCCAGAACAAGATTGATACAGAGAACAATTTCAGTTGGAGTTTGGAAAGTTACTTCTAAAAAGTATGTAGGTACAGTTACAACAGCAAGTCCCATTCCCTACCGTGACAACAGCTACTTGTTACAGTTTGTTACAGTTACAGTTTCCATATTTCCAAGCCTTTCAGATGCTGTTGTACTGCAGCTCTGAGCTTCTTCTACCTTGGTTTGGCTGTCCAGGACTGATGGGAGATGCCATCCAACAAAATCTTGAAGAACACACATTCCCTATGCCAGGAGAGACTGATTAGTTCTTCTACTAGGGAAAGACTGATTACGGAGCTGAGAAGCGAGTGGTCATTAATTTGTAAGTATTGCCAATGTGACACAGCCATTAAATTCTACCTGTTTTCTAATTTACAAAATAGTAAGAAATCCTAGGACCCCTGCCCCTTTCTTATATATCTGGCTGTGCTGCTCTTAATCTACTGTAAGAAGTTGAGGACAGGACTCAACATGAGAATGAATTATAAACAGATGGAAAGTGATGGGTTGCCTAACGTACTGCCTAGGAGCTGAAATTGTGGTGTCCATTTGTAATGTATTATCCAAACTATGGTTTGACATAATACCTGAATGAAGCTACTATCTAACCCAAGGGTGGGTATTTTGTGATCCTCCAGATGTTGTTGTACTGCATATCCCATCGTCATTACCAACCCATGTTGGCTAAGGCTGATGGCAGTTATAGTCCAGAAACATCTGGAGGGCTACTATGTGCACATCCAAGGTATAATCACAGGAAGTATGGTGCTGTAGTTATCATTTGTCTTTGAAGAGATAAATATGGGAATGTCTTATACAATTATGGTCCACTGGCAATGCTAATTTTTAATGAATTACTTCCTGTTGTGGTGTTTTCTCCCTTTTGGAATCTTGTGCTTAGGGTTCCTCTGGGAGCCAAAATCCAAGTTGCTTTATCAAATGCAGAATGATTCCTCCCCGCTCCCCCCCACCGCCCACAAGGCAGGTCTCTTGACTCTTGTTGCTGGCAAACGTGAACACTTGAATATTCATAGAGGGGAAGAAAAGGCACCTAGAACTGCTGCTGGAAATCTTTTGATGTGGCCATGGGGAAGAGTTCAAAACTGCCAAGGCTATTGTTGAGATCTTCTACCCCTTAGAGGGACCACCACACATGTGATCTTCTTCCCACAGAAAATAATCCTCCCTAATTGTCTAAGTTTTTACTGTGATGGGTTTGAGTTTCCCAAGCTGATTCGCATACCCTCCAACTGTCCCAATTTGTCAGGGACAGTCTTGATTAGTGCTCTGCCATTCTACTTTTTCAGCTGCTTTTAAATTAAACCAGTTAATCTTTCTTCCTCCTACTTCCCTCCTTAGTCTTCAGCTTACTTTAGTTGCAGCAATTGGGTTCAAAGTGTAAAAGTAGTTTACACTCATTTAACTCATTGGGAAAGAGGAGAGGAGGGACAGAGTTTTCATAGAATCATAGAAATATAGAGTTGGAAGAGACCACACGGGCCATCCAGTCCACCCCCCTGCTATGCAGGAAACCCTCAAAGCACTCCCGACAGATAGCCATCTAGCCTCTGCTCTGATTCTATGATTCTATGGTTTGGATTCAGAACTCGTAATGTATAATACAGTCCTGAAAACCTATGACTCCTCAAGATAAATGCATACAGTACTGCCAGAACTGGAGATGGTACTGGAGGATGAGCAGTTAAATCAGAGTGGGAAACCATGGGCTATGTTCTGCCCTCTACTCAAATTGTGCAGGGATCTCAAACTAGTTTCAAAACCTCCTGCTAGCAATTGGCACCAGCCCCAAGCAACAGCAGTCTGTCCCCTTAGCAGCCCACTTGGCAAGGGAGGAACTGAAAAGGGGAGAGAAAGAGAGCAAGTGAGAGAGAAATTGAAAGGGGATGGCCCATCTTATGTTCAGTTCTGGCCAGGTCTAGGTTCTCTGTGGCTCAGCTGGTGAAAGGGCTCCAGGCCCCTCATTCACTAGGAGTCTAGCACTGAAGGAAAAGGCAGTAGTTTGCTTCCTAATCTTCCTCAATGACTGCCTGATTCTCCTCATGTTTCTGTTATCATCAATAATTTTTGTGTTACTGGAGTAACTGGGTAAAAACTCATGGGATCTGGCTATTTGTTTTTAGTCTACTGCACAGCTGTAACTGAGTTCTGACATGAAGATTTTTGTGCTGCTGTCTATTGTACTATGCATGTATGTTGTTTACCACCAGTCATATAACAGATCACAGATATGCAGGAAGTTCTGTTTTTGGAACCATACCAAACACTTTAATATACCATTGGTCCTGATTCTAGCCATGACTTGCTTCAGTGTGCCCAGCATAGATATTCAGCCCCAGCAGGTTCCCTCTGAAAGAATATGGCCTTCTACAGAAGAAAGATTCACCAGCTTCAAGTTAAATTATGTGATGGAGGGACATACCCTCCACCTGTCTCAATTTGGTAGGGATTGTCCTGATTAATCCTCTGACTTCTCACTTTTTCAGCTGCTGTTAAAATGCCCCAGCTTCTCTCTCCTTCTCCCATTTCCCTTAGTTAGGCCGACAGGCTAGTGCAGAAATGGCCTTAGTTGCTGCTAAATGAATTCCAAGTGCAAAACTAGTTTGTACGGTGGCCCCTCGACTTTTGCAAGGGTTGAGGTGCAGAAACTTTGTGAAAGTCAACATGAATAACTCTCCCCCACCCAAGTGATTGCTTCCGCTCTCATTCCCTTCTGCCCCCACCCCCAATTCCCTTGCTTTTTGCCTTGATGGATGTGCCTTTCTTTGCTGTACCTGGGCAAAAGGCAAGCAAATGAGAGGGGGCAACCCCATGGGTTGGAGAAGGCATGTATACATGCCTCACCTCTCCATTTGCTTGCCTTTTGTCTAGGCACACAGAAGACAGGACACCCAGGCAGGAGAATGGAGCGGGAAGGCAGGTGTGCATGTGCAAGCTTTTCTCCCTCCATTTGCTTGCCTTTCACTTAGGCATGTAGAAAGAAGGTAGCGCGCCTAGGCAACAGGCAAGAAAATGGAGGGGGAGAATGGGGGGAGGCAGGCAGGCACCTCACAAGTAATCCAATTTGTGAAGGTCAAACCTGCAAATGTGGAGGGAGAACTCCATTCAGTTAACTCGGGGAGTGGGGAAGGGAGAGAGAGGAGTGAATCTTGCCCTTCCCAGTACACTCAAGCAGAAGCAAAGTGCTGCAGCTTCTCCTGCCTCGTGTGTGCTTCCTCATTAATGACTTTTGCCATCTTGGCCACAGGCCGATGTTGCTTGACCACATGCGTTCCAGTTTGAAACACTGGAGAGTATGAAGGGAGACTGGAAATGTTAGGGCTTTTTGCTTTAGAAAGAAAATAGGACTCATGGGGGAAGATTGGTAAGTCTGTGAAAAGTAAATGGGCAGCTGGGAAAGGAAATATTTGTACTCTTATAACAAATAAAAACCTGAAGTCATCCAGGGATACTGATAGGCAGTGGATTGACAACAAGGAACTGGAAATATTTCCTGACACAACTTTTGGAACCTATTGCCTCAGGATGTTGTCATTACAGCTAGAATAAGTAGAATTTAAAAAAGAAAAGAAAAGAGAAGAAGAATAATGGATTAAATTTAGTCAGCTATCCACATTCACTAGCGCTAGGGGCACAGAACCCCCACAAAAGTTGGAAAATCACAAACATCAGTTTGTGTCTGTGGGAAGGGGGACAAGGCATGGTGGGAAGGGTGGGTACCCAGCAGCCCTATACTTCCTCTCTCTCACCCATCTCCTTCTTTGGGTCTATGGGGGCATTGGGAGAGGGTTTGTGGTGCTGTGAAATCAGGCTGCGAGCCGTTCTTAACTGGCCAGACAGTGGCTGGTGGAGAAGGAGGGTTTTTAAAGGACTACGAGGCCTGATTGGAAAGGCAGGAGGGCAGGTTCCACTGGAAAAGTAGAGGTTGGAGAAACTCACCAATAATCAAATCCATGAAAGTCAAACCTGCAAACCTGAAGAGCCAACTATAATGCCATGCAGAATTGGCCTGGGTGGTAGGAGCTCCAAAGGCTGATGGTTGTTGGATTGTTTTGCATAGTGTTATAAAATCCACTATCAAATTCTTGTCGGCTGTGAAGCTCACATGGCTAAGCCATTACCACTCAGCCTTCACGGGGTTGTTGCAAGGATGAAATATTGCTGTAAGCTTCTTAGAGGAGAGTTGGGATACAAGTGTGATCACAATCATATATATAATGCTAGCATTCAAGTGCTTTCTGTTAATCATTGTTTAGCATGATCCTCAAATGGAGCCTTGCAATGGAAGGGTGCTGTTTTGCTGGTATAAATGAGATATCAACGTGTGGCAGAAGATGAGCTCTTGTTCAAGTAGCCCTGCCCTGTTCCAGAAGACTCCATTCTGTTCCACCCTCTCACCCAGATTACAATTCTGTTTGTTTGTTTGCCAAAATATCTTTGTGTGTGTGTGTGTGTGTGTGTGTGAGAGAGAGAGAGAGAGAGAGAGAGAGAGAGAGAGAGAGAGACCTGGAGAGAGAGATGTAGAACAGAGTTTGTATCCTAGGGGCCAAAAAGACATACCCCTGTGGAAGATCTGTTGGTAAGATATGTTTTGCACTATATCAGTGGTTCTTAACCTTTACTTTATCAGGGAGCCCCTGTAAACATAATTTGTTTCTGGGGACCCCCAAGACTTAACTCAAAATTTAAATATTTAAATTAAAAATTAAATATTCAAATATTTGTTTAAATATTCAGTTTCTTTTATTTATTAAAGGCTTCTGGAGACTACAGTTCAAATCCCCACTCAGACACTGGGTGACATTGGGCAAGTCACATTCTCTCAGCCTCAGAGGAAGGCAAGGCACAGCCCCCCAACAAATCTTGCAAAAAAACCAACAACAAACCACCCCTCTGTGATAGCTTCGCTTTAGGATTGCGATAAGTCAGAAGTGACTTGAAGGCATACAGCAACAATGTTCTGCTGACAGGAGGAAGTTCTTTCTAGCCGTCATGTCTCTTCCCTTTGAAAACTGACTTATGGGGACCCTAAGGCAAACCTATCATGGGGGTTTTCTTGGCATGATTTGTTGCCTTTGCCTTTATGTGAGGCTGAGAGAATGTGACTTGCCTAAGGTTTCCCAATGGGTTTCCATGGCTGAAGGGGGATTTAAACCCTGGTCTCCAGAGTCATAGTTTGAGGGGAGGGGTGCACACAGGCCTGCTGCCATTTCCCTTTTGTCAGAGATGTGTAGCTGGAGGGGGCCTGTGCTGAAACCCCTCCCTCACTGAAGCTGCTCCCTCAGTATCTCCACCCCTCCCTCACTGCTGCGTCCCTCTTGCTGCCACTGCTGTTGGCCTCCGGCAGCACGGCTTCATGAACCCCCTGTGGGGGCTCCGTGGACCTCCAGGGGTCCCCAGACCCTAGATTAAGAATCACTGCACAACACCATACCCTTCTCCATTTCATAGATGAAAGCCAGGGTGCATGAGGCCAAGTAACATTAGAGTGTGGCCAAAAAGGTAGAAGTTACTAATGAGAGGGAATGCACAAATTAGGAAAAGCTGCTGCAGTTTGCTTTCCCCTGATCTTCCCTGGAAGAGCAGGATCCTGCTTCTTCCTCTCCTCTCTACTCCCCTCGCCAAATTAATTGGGTTCAAATTACCTTTGCACTTTGAACTCAGTTTGCAGTAATTGAAGTAAGTTGAAGACAAAGGAGGAAGTGGGAGGAGGAGAGAGAAGTTGGGACATTTCAAAAGCAGCTGAAAAAGTGAGATGACACCATATTAACTGTGAGTATCCCTGCCAAGCTGGCACAGTTGGAGAGTATGCTTCACCATTTGCATCAAAGTTTCTCCCTTCAGGATATCCCTCATGCCATTTCCTCCAATTGGCCTTAACTTTTCTTTTTTTTAAAGAGAAGGTAGGTTCACCTTTGATTGACGGCCAGTTTTGTGGGTGGCCTCCTCCTGGTTTTATTCAAAGAGGAGTATTTAGTATATTTATACAGGAATTGTCTATATACATGTGTATTGCAGGAATGAGGAACGTCTTTCAGCCCACAGGTCAGATGCAGCTTGTAGGGGTTCCCTCCTCATCCAGTAAGCTTTTCCTGTTGTTATCTGTGATCGCTTACCAAAGATAAGAGGCTATTGAAAAACTGGGAGCTGTTGCATGGAACAGAACACTGGTGCAGCAGCCCGGGAAGCCATTGCTCGGACAAGAGGGCACCATTGTGGCTTCGTTTTCCTGCGTCACTGAACAAGCATTGAGGCAGGGACCTACGCCTGAGACAGCTGAGTGGTGTGTGCCAGCCAAAGAGAGTAATTGGACTTCCTTGTGGATGTTTCTTGAAAAGTCTGGGTCTGAGGAAATGGTGATGAGGGGAAATGTGCTGTCTGGTGAAGGTACCAGGAGGGCCTCTAGCCACTTTGCCTGGAAGGCCAGAGGTAGCACCAGGCCCGTGTTCCCATCTGGGGGTGGGCTTGCTGACCTTTTGCCTGCCCACTGTATGTTTAAAGAACAGTCTGATTATCATGTCAGCCTTCCTGCTGGAGCTGTGCACTTCATCAAGCCGTTGCACTGAGGTTAAAAGACAAAGCTATAGAAAGCCAGTGTGGTGTAGTGCTTTGACTGTTGGATACAACTCTGGAGATCAGGGTTCAAATCCCCACTTGGCCATGAAATCCCACTGGGTGACCTTGGGCAAGTCACAGTCTCTCAGCCTCAGAGCAAGGCAATGGCAAAGCCTCTCTGAACAAATCCTGCTAAAAAACCACTATGATAGATTTGCCTTGGGGTCGCCATAAGTTAGAAATGACTTGAAGTCACATGAGAAAAAATAGAAGCCAGCTAAAAAAAAGTATGCAGTTCTTTCACAGGTAGAACATGGGACTAGTGGGGTTCAAACAAGCACCAAAAGAGGGCAGGGCCCCTGGGCACATAGAGCCAAGTCTGCTGTGGGGGGGGGGGTGGAGACAAGCAAAACTTTGTCAGCCAGCTAATACCTTACTGTATACTATGTATCTAGGCCAGAGCTTGGAACTGCTACTTTTGTTTACACTACGGATCCCAGATACCCCTAGCCAGCATGGCCACTGCCCATGCTGACTCGGTGGTTCTGGGAGTTGTAGTCCTCTAAAAATAACGTTTCTAAGCTCTTATCTAAGATCAGCCTACAACTTTGACACTTGAAGCAAAAAATATCAAAATTATACACATACAAAAACATTCACACGCACAATTCCTTTTCTGGACTGTATCTTGCTACATTTGAGAGAGACCAATCCGTTCAAATTTTCTCACACTTGAGCATTCCTCCAAAGAACCTTAGCACAAGGGGCCAAAGAAGTTAAGTATTTGTGAAAGACCCCTGTTGGGTTGGACTGGAAGAGCGTGGGTGAGAATGTGTTCTGTATGTTTGGCTGCCAACCCCCATCAGCTCCAGCCAGCATAGACAATGGAAGAGGATTATGAGAGTTATCATCCAAAAATATCTGGAAGGCCACAGATTCCCTGTCCCTGGATTAACTCAGTCTAGTCCAGCATCCTTTTTTGTATGGAAGACAGCCAGAGCTCTTTGAAAGTCTGAAAGAAAGGGCATGAAGTTAGTAGTGGTCCTCTGCTCTCCCCTACATTCACTGGCAGACTGCCTCTGAACCTGGAGGCTCCATTAATGTGGCCTGGTAAATAACACTTAACTCCTTCAAGATTATCTCTGATCCCCTTTTAATGCCATCTAAACCAGTGGCTGTCATCAGAAGGCATCGTAGACTTGTAGAAGAGAATCCAGAGATTAATTATACATTGTGGAGCGAAATCCTTTATATTGTCTTTCCTGGATGTTCTGCAAATAGACTTTACTGAGGGAGGGGGCTTGACTAGAGTGGGGGAGTTTTAATTATTCGCTTTTCATCCAGAAAAAGACTTTCTGTCTATCCACTTTCTTCTCTGTCATGTCATCTCTGATTAGCTTTCTTTCTTTTTTCCTCCTAAACACAAAAGCTTCAGTGGTTTTAATGAACTTTAGATACTGCTGTACTGCTTCACTGACAGAATTTTACATTGTCTTCCATTTGAAACCCATATTTTCCTTCCACAGAAAAATCTCTGAAAGAAGATAAAATGCTACACAATGTCATCTGACTATGGACAGTATAATTCTCTTTTTGGAAACGACAAGGATTTCTCTATAGGGAATTTGCTCCAGGCTTCTGATCATTTTTGTTTAATCATAATCATGGAATCATAGAGTTGGGAGAGACCATTTGTTTGTTTTTGTTTTTCCCCACCTTTTGTAGTGTTACCTTTCATTTTTGGACAGGATGACTAAATATGTATTCCAAATGTATTGGTGCTATAAATTTTGAATGTAAAGGCATTAACAAGACTCCTAACCTTATTTTCAATCTCTTCCCTGATAAACCCTTCATGTATTCTTCCATTGTCACTGCCTGTATGCCAGTGTTTGGAAACATTACTTTCAGGGGAATAAGACTCCCAGAATCTTCCAGTCAGAAACAGTCACTGGTCATGCTGGCTGAGAAATTCTAGAAGCATTTGTCCAAAAAAAAAAAAAAAAAGAGAGCAAGTTTTGCAAGCAAATTGAGTTGATATTGACAAAGGCCCTCTTATTATGTCATATCAGCAATGCTACATTGGGACGTACTTAGCATCACTTGCCCTGTCTGTGTATATATTATTTAATGGCTTTCTGCTTCTCTCCGTCTCCCAGTCTTTCTCTGTCTTTACCACCCAAATCTCTCTTTCTCCCTCCCCCTTTCTCTCTTTCACACACACATCTTCAAACACTTCCCCCCTTCCCTTTCCTTCCTTGGCTTTCACTGCTTTCTTTTTTAAAGAGCTCTTGTGAGGCAAGAAGACCAGTTCAAGTAAAGGGTTTCAAGGGCCACTCAAGGCTTGGGGCAACTTAGGACAGAAGCTTCTCCAGGGAAGCATCCATTTGCTTCAGTCAGTCAGGATTGCTTTACCTTGTCCCATGCATAGCAGTGTTGTTGTTGTAGTTGTGTTCCTTCTAGCTGTTTCCAGCTTACGGCAACCTGAAGGCAAACCTATTGTGGAGTTTTCTTGGCAAGGTTTGTTCAAAGGGGGTTTGCCTTTGCCTTCGCTTGAGGCTGAGTAAGTGTGAATTTCCACGGCCAAGGAGAGATTCACACTCTGGTCTCCTGCAGTCCTAGTTCATCCTCAGACCTCTACACCACACTGGCTGTCATGCTCAGCAATGCAGTAGCTCTCACGTGACATGACTCTTATTCATTTTATGAGCAAATTTGACTGATTTTTTTTTAAAAATCAAAGGGGTTGATTGTCACAATGAGGGTTTGAACTTATCAAGCACTCATGACCAGCAGGGATAACTTTGTATACACTGTGCAGCATTTCAAAAAGTTGTTTTTTTTTGACTGTGGCTCCCAGAATCCTCCATTCAGCATAGCCATTAGATATATGCCAGTTAAGGAATTTCTGAGGACCACAGTATGGAAATGTAACTTTTTCAGCCTCTGGATTTTTGTGAAGTCAGGATAAAAAACAGAAGCACTCCCTTTTGCCTTCATTCAGTTGAATTCATGTCCTGCCTTTCTTCCCCAAAGCAGACCCATACAGGTAGAGTAAAACTACCATTTCAAACACACAAAGAAGATACATTACCCAGTTAGAAGTGCTTTATATTTAATTAATTAATTAATTAATTAGTATGCCACCTTTCTCCTGGCAAAGGACCCAAGACAGCCTCCATCAACAAAATTAAAACAGTGAAACGTCCTTCTCTAGCTTCACCACCAGACACATCTGTGAAGGTAGCAGGATGGGGAGTAAGGCCTCTTTCAAAGCTCTCAAAGCCTGAGTTTGTTTGGGTGAATACAGTCTTTCAGCTAGATAGCCTGGGTTCAGATCGTAAGAACCTGTCAGCCAGCGGGGCTGGTGTGTCCCATTCCAGTGGGATAGTGAACCCACTCTTCATTTTAGTCTGGCCTTTAAAAGAGCTTTCCCATGTGCCGACCCATCTTGCAGAGCTCCTTTCGATATCAGGCAAAACCATGGAATGGATTTAGCATCCCACTGAAACTGGAGCCACCAGCTGTCTCTGCAATTAACTGAATAGGACTGGACGAATACAAGCAGTACACATTCATCCCAACTGATTGCCTCCCTGGTTTGGCTATGATCCATGGGGACAACCATTTCTGTGGAAATGCCAACTTGTCATTATAGCAAGTGGTACAGCCTCTGTTCAGCTGTGTACAGGAAGCCCCCACCTTTTGACTCACCATTATCTGATGACTCGTCCTATTTACTTGCAGGGCGTTTTGCTCTTTCATCAGTCATTTGTGCTTGTGGAAGCTTGCTTGGAACCACTTGCACACATGCGCTGCTCACAAAGTGAGTTAAAAAGGGGGAAAAGGCCAAACCAGCTGAGAGACTTTGCAAGCAGCACAGGCATGGTCAGTCCCAAGTGAGCCATAAGTCTTTCATGCTCCCTACATTACAGTACATGGTTCCACATTTCAACCAATTCCATTTTCTTACAGTGCTCCAGTCCGTAACCTGTCAGAGAAGTGGGGGAACACTGTACACCACATGGGTTCATATTAATTACCATTTCCACCCTAAACTGTTATAATGCTATTATTCTACTTTCAACATCCTATGAAATCCTGGGGTTTGCAGTTTAGGGAGGGGTCTTTAGAATTCTCAGCCAGAGAGCTCTTTGGGCTCAGTAAACTACAAACTCCAGAATTCCACAGTTATAGCACTATAACAGTGTAGGGCAGAAATGGCCAATGTCACTGCAATGCAAAAAAGGCCAGGCTACAAATCCAGCCATAGTCTGCTGTTACCCTGTGAATTGGGGGTCCCATGACGGGCACCCAAATAACCAAACAAAACCTAGCAAGATGGGGAAAATTAGCTGGAGCACTCTCTTGGCTAACGAGAGGCAGGGTAACGCAGCAGGATCTTTTACCCTATGTCTACAGTGTCAGGTTAGTGAGGAGGCAAATTGTGCAAATAACGATTAAGATTTATTAAACAGTTATTAAAGAAAAGCATAAACACACTCCTATCTAGAAAAGGAAAACAGAGTTTCAAGGGGAATGGGTGATATGCCACCTGTCCTGCAGTCCTGGGGAAGCCAACTGAAGAAGAGGAAACCCGGCGTGGTGGCCGAGGGGAATCTGCTGAACCGAGCGGCAGCAAGGCAGAATGAAGTCCAAGCGATCCGGCGAGAGTTCCAAAGAGCTCTCAGAGTGGGGGATATTTATTGGGGAAAGAACGACCGCAGGCTAGTCTGGTCTCGGGTGAAAACAATAAGTTTTGGGTTGGAGACAAAGCCTCCGAAAGGTCAGAATTTGCATGATTGAGTTAAAGTCCGAATTGACAATGGTATGGCCAGTATGTAGATGCGGCTAGCTCGGCAGTTAAGTACCTAGCTCACCAGGGTGTCCTCTCAGGGCAGAGGATCTCTTTGTGGTAGCGTGCATTTATAATGAAGGTGTTTGTTTCGGGAGGTCCCCTAAAGCAGATCTGGCAATATCCGGCTTGGTTTGGTGGGAGCAGCAAGTAATAGCCATGCCTAGCTTCGCGCTTGTTCGGCGGGCCTCACAAACACTTGGCTGGTGGCAGAGTAGGGCCGAATTGTGATATCAAAATGATATCTTTGGTTCACCAAAGGCCAGGCCAGGACACGGTGGTAACACTGTCTTCTTCCAAAATGACTGGATTGTGGAAGCTGCCACAAAGATGAGATGCTCCAAATGATGCTTTACAACCCAAAGGATGTCTCCTTTGTATCAAAAAGCTGCTAGGCATTTTGTATGGTGGAGGCAGCAGTATTTTGTAAGCACTCTTAATCGTACGAAAATGTTATTCTAAATGCAGATGATTTGTAGATCGGAAGGATCACGTTTTGCATTTGTGTGTGTTACCCTGTGGCTTGGGGGTCCCGGGAGGGGCACCCAAATGACCAAACAAACCAAGCAAAGATGGGAAAATTAGCTGGAGCACTCTCTTAAGCTAACGAGAGGCAGGGTAACTTAGCGGGAATCTTTTACCCAATGTATACAGCGTCAGGTCAGTGAGCAGTCAGGCAGTTTAAAATGGCAACAATAACATTTATTAAGCAGATAGCAATTATTAAGAAAACACAACCACTCAATTAACTAAAAATAGGAAAAAGAGTTTTGGAGGAAATGGGTGATATGCCACCTTTCTCGTAGTCCTGAAGAAGTCCAATTGGAGAGAAGGAAACCCAGCGTGGCGGCCGAGGGGAACTCGCAAAACGAAGCGACGGCAAGGCTGGATAGCACTCCAGAGCGGTCCGAGGAAGCTCTCAGAGCTTGGGGTTTTTATTTAGGGAAGGTATGGCCGTGGGCTAGTCTGGTCTTGGGTGAAAACAATGAGTTTTGGGCTGGAGACAATGTCTCCGAAAGGTCAGGATTTACATGATTGAGCGGCTAGCTTGGCAGTTAAGCACTCAGCTCACCAGGGTGCCCTCTCAGGGCAGAGGTCTCTTTGTTTTAACACGCATTTGTAATAAAGGTGTTTGTTTCGGGAGGTCTCCTAAAACAGATCTGGCAGTTTCTGGCTTGCTTAGGTGGAAACAGAAATGATTCAGCATTTAATAGCCATGCCTAGCGTCGTGCTTGTTTGGTGGCCTCACAAACACTTGGCTGGTGGCAGATCAGGGCCGAATTATGATATCAAAATGATATCTAAAGGTTACCAAAGGCCAGGCCAGTTCACGGTGGTAACGTGTGCTTCTGGGGAATCCTGTTTAGGAGGTTAGGCCTTACTTCTGAACCACTTGGACACATGTTAAGAGCAGGGGTGTCTCATGGCTCCCTTTCCCCCTTAACCATTAGAATCCAAGGGGCTTGACTGTGTCCAGCTGAAGTTATGAAAGGATATTCTTGGCTGTGCTTCTCACACCACAGGGCTCGTGCCACAGGGTAGGGAAGTTGTTACACGGAAATAATTAAATGGAGGTAATTGTATGCAGGCTTTGTTTCTGCACAATGGGTGATAAAAGGCCCACCCTCTCTCACTCTGGATACTGCTGCCCTCCCTCTCACACTTTGATATAACAGGAAGTGGGGAGGGTGGGCTGCCATATTCTTTGAGCCAGGGCATACCATTTTCCTGCTTGAAACAATTCCTGGCGTTTGCCAGACAGTGCATGGAATGAATGGACTCTTCTCCATGGACATGAAAAGGAAAGGAGGGACTGAATCTAGCAACGTCTTTGAGACTAACTCGTTTATTTCAGCATGAAGTTTTATGGATTTCAATCCACTTCCTCAGATGCATTGGTGGAGTTAATATTAAAGTACAT